>JASEVX010000212.1:0-316667 GCA_031761405.1 Serripes groenlandicus
GAGCCATAATCCAGTATTGCATAGGCGGATCTAGCTGGTTTGTGAAAATAACCAAGCTCTCATGGATATCTAACTTCTGTATAAGTTTGATGAAGATACAAAACTGATAATTCTGACAATTTCCAGGGCAATAATCCAGTCTTGCATGGACGGATCTGCATGGTTTGCGAAAAGAACCATGCTCTCATGGATACCTAACTTCTGTATAAGTTTGATTGAGATTCAATCATAACTGAAGACTATCGCGTTCACAAACAATTGTTTACTGACGCACAGACGACGGACACCACATTTTTTCCGCTAATAAGCGTAATGTTTTAGACATAAAAATAAGAGGCCCATGAGGGCCTATGCTCTACTGGGATGGTTCTTTGGTCATTTTCACAACATATTCTTTTTTTCTTTCCATTCATTTTATAGGTTCACAAGCTGTTTTATAGCAATTTTGACAATTTCAAGGGCCATAATCCAGTCTTGCGTGTGCGGATCTGTCTGGTTTGCGAAAGGAACCAAGCTCTCATCAATATTTAACTACTTTCTAAGTTTGGAGAAGATCGGATAGTAAATGGAGGCTCTATTGTGTTCACAGGCTGTATTATAGCAAAAGAAACCGAGCTCTCATGGATATCTAACTACTGTATAAGTTTGATTGAGATACAATTAAAACTAAAGACTGTATCGCGTTCACAATCAATTGTTTACGGACGCCGGATACCACGCCACGGCATAAGCTCTTCTGGCCTTTGGCCAGTAGAGCTAAAAACAGAGGATCTATTGTGTTCACAAGATGTATTATATTTAACTACTATCTAAGTTTGGTGAAGATCAGAGAGGAAATGGAGCCTCTATTGTGTTATTGTGTAATTCCAAGGGCCATAATCCAGTCTTGCATGGGCGGATCTGGCTGGTTTGCGAAAGGAAAAAGGCTCTCATGGATATCTAATTACTGTATAGAGAACTGAAAAAAATAAAATGTTATAAGAGTACATCAATTTAGAAAGCTGCTAGTGATTATGATTGTTTATCGAAATTTTGATGGACACAACATTGCCCAAGATGCTGGATGAACAGTGTTGAATAAGCTTGACCATGGGTTACAAATGAAACAGTTAGAAGAGTTTATATGTTAACATTTTGCATATATAAAAATAAAATGTTATAATATGCAACTTTTCCCGTTTGTATTTGTGAATAGCCTGATCCCACATAATGAAGCAACCATGTGCAAAAAGGATTTTTAACAATTTCGCTAAAATCAGAAGCCGATATGTATTGTAGCTGCAGTATTTAGAAAACATGGCAGGTTTACTATCAAAGATATTTTATCTGACTGCTGCATTCTTAACAAAAGTCTGATGTCTTTTTACAAATTATTATACAGTAAGTTAACAAGAGATATACACAATCTGAAGTTACCCCTGTATTTTCTGTTTTGATCCGTTTCTTTTGTCGGACAAGATCAACCAGATTTCCCAGAAGAAAAGGTCAGTATTCCTGCAGAACGAGTATAGTGAATATACACAGTAGTTTTGTCAACTTCAAGCCATTCAGTTTGGCTACATCTACCATTTCACCTGCATCAGAGGATGGTGCATCTTTCACAATTCCATTTTTTATCATGTACTCCAGTATTAGCTATAATTAACAAGGTTTATAATTTGTCAAGTTTGCAAGATTCCTATTAAAATCAGGTTTCATAAATAAAACAACTCTGACCCATACAATCTTATGCTATTCAGAAAAGTGTTTATTGGCAATCTGCTATACAGCAAATAATATGCCCCAAGTGACCTTGTACCAAAATATTTAATTGATTAAAACCTTAACATCAACACAAAATAAATAAACAAGATTAGTGTACCTTCAAGAAAGGGCCTCTTTAGCTGCTGCATACCTGATGGTCTGATGGCGTTTTCACATGTTGCAGTGTGTTTGTTTGCGGTTGGTGTGGCATTTGTGTTTGCATGTGATGTAGTGTTTGCAGTTGGTTCTGCCTGTGGGTTTGCATTTGATGTTGTGTGTGTATTTGCGTTCAATGTACTGTGTGTGTTTGCCAGTGATGTTGCATGTGCGCTTGTCAGGGATGTTTTGTGTGTGTTTGCCAGCGATGTTGTGTGTGTGTGTTTGCCAGTGATGTTGCATGTGTGTTTGCCAGCGATGTTTTGTGTGTGTTTGCATTTGATGTACTGTGTGTGTTTGCCAGCGATGTTGTGTGTGTGCTTGCATTTGATGTTCTGTGTGTGTTTGCCAGTGATGTTGCATGTGTGCTTGCCAGCGATGTTGTGTGTGTGTGTGTGTGTGTGTGTTTGCATTTGATGGACTGTGTGTGTTTGCCAGTGATGTTGCATGTGTGCTTGCCAGCGATGTTTTGTGTGTGTTTGCATTTGATGTACTGTGTGTGTTTGCCAGCGATGTTGTGTGTGTATTTGCGTTCAATGTACTGTGTGTGTTTGCCAGTGATGTTGCATGCGCGCGTGCCACGGATGTTGTGTGTGTGTTTGGCAGCGATGTTGTGTGTGTGTTTGCATTTGATGTACTGTGTGTGTTTGCCAGCGATTTTGTGTGTGTGTTTGCATATGAGGTACTGTGTGTGTTTGCCAGTGATGTTGCATGTGTGCTTGCCAGCGATGTTTTGTGTGTGTTTGCATTTGATGTACTGTGTGTGTTTGCCAGCGATGTTGTGTGTGTGCTTGCATTTGATGTTCTGTGTGTGTTTGCCAGTGATGTTGCATGTGTGCTTGCCAGCGATGTTGTGTGTGTGTGTGTGTTTGCATTTGATGGACTGTGTGTGTTTGCCAGTGATGTTGCATGTGTGCTTGCCAGCGATGTTTTGTGTGTGTTTGCATTTGATGTACTGTGTGTGTTTGCATTTGATGTACTGTGTGTGTTTGCCAGCGATGTTGTGTGTGTATTTGCGTTCAATGTACTGTGTGTGTTTGCCAGTGATGTTGCACGCGCGCGTGCCACGGATGTTGTGTGTGTGTTTGCCAGCGATGTTGTGTGTGTGTTTGCATTTGATGTACTGTGTGTGTTTGCCAGCGATTTTGTGTGTGTGTTTGCATATGAGGTACTGTGTGTGTTTGCCAGTGATGTTGCATGTGTGCTTGCCAGCGATGTTGTGTGTGTGTTTGCATTTGATGTACTGTGTGTGTTTTCCAGCGATGTTGTGTGTGTGCTTGCATTTGATGTATTGTGTGTGTTTGCCAGTGATGTTGCATGTGTGCTTGCCAGCGATGTTGTGTGTGTGTTTGCATTTGATGTACTGTGTGTGTTTGCCAGCGATTTTTTGTGTGTGTTTGCAATTGATGTACTGTGTGTGTTTGCCAGTAATGTTGCACATGTGTTTGCCAGCGATGTTGTGTGTGTGTTTGCATTTGATGTACTGTGTGTGTTTGCCAGTGATTTTGTGTGTGTGTTTGAATTTGATGTACCGTGTGTGTTTGCCAGTGGTGTTGCATGTGCAGGTATGGTTTGACTGAAAGAAACAAATATTTTTTGAATTTCCAAGAAACAAAAGGAACATATTCATTTTTTCTTTCCATTCATTTTATATGCTTATAATAAATAACAAGAGGTCCATGAGGGCCTATGCTCTACTGGGATGGTTCTTTGGTCATTTTTAATCCAGAGCATGTATGTATGGTGAAGATTGGATAGTAAATGGAGGCTCTATTGTGTTTACAAGCTGTATTATAGCAATTTTGACAATTTCAAGGGCCATAATCCAGTCATGCAAGAGCACATCTGGCTGGTTTTCTAAAGGAACCGAGCTCTCATCAATAGTTAACTACTATCTAAGTTTGGTGAAGATCAGAGAGTAAATGGAGCCTCTATTGTGTTCATAAGCTCTATTATAGCAATTTTGACAATTTCAAGGGCCATATTTCAGTCTAACATTGGCGGATCTGGCTGGTTTGCAAACGGAACCAAGCTCTCGTCAATATTTAACTACTATCTAAGTTTGGTGAAGATCGGATAGTAATTGGAGGCTCTATTGTGTTCACAAGCTGTATTATAGCAATTTTGACAATTTCAAGGGCCATAATCCAGTCATGCAAGAGCACATCTGGCTGGTTTGAAAGAAACCGAGCTCTCATCAATATCTAACTAATATTTAAGTTTTGTTTTCAAAAGGAACCAAGCTCTCATGGATATCTAACTACTGTATAAGTTTGATGGAGATACAATAAAAAATGAACACTTTATCGCATTCACAAGCTGTATTATAGCAATTCTGACTATTTCAAGGACCATAATCCAGTCTTGCATGGCCGGATCTGGCTGGTTTGCGAAAGGACCCAAGCTCTCATGGATACCTAACTACTGTGTAAGTTTGGTGAAGATCAGATAGTAAATGGAGGGTATATTGTGTTCACAAGCTCTATTATAGCAATTTTGACAATTTCAAGGGCCATAATCCAGTCGTGCATGTGCAGATCTGGCTGGTTTGTGAAAGGAATCGAGCTCTCATGGATATCTAACTACTGTATAGCGTTCACAAGCAATTGTTTACGGACGCACGGGCGACATACACCACGCCATGGCATAAGCTCTTCTGGCCTTTGGCCAGTAGAGCTAAAAAATAATCTCTGTTTATAAATATCATGTTCATAGTTACATTTAGATTAGCTAATAGTTATTCTGAAAGCTAGTTAGAGCTATCCCTGAATATGATGAATACCCCCCAGTACCAGTTTCATTGAATATTGTAGAAGAAATTTCTAACGCAACCTATGAACATGAGGACATTTCATGAAATGGGCATAACTCTGGAACCCCTTGATCAACTGGCACAAGAAATGTCCTGTACATCTACTACAGTTCATTGGGATCATGTATACACAGTTAAATTTGGATGACCTGAACATTGTGGAAGTAGTTTGCAACACAAACTGTTTACAACATACTGACCAACCGTATGATGACTTCTACAAACCCTCCCCTAATATTGTAAGTTGGGGGTATAATGAAACTGCAAACAGCTGACAAACTTACACTGTAATTTCTTCAATTTTCACAAATTCCAATAACTTCTGGACCCCATAGTTAGACATTGTTTTTAGAGGAAGAAGTTGTGGAGGGATGCCATTGACAATTACAGACCCATCCACCACTTTCTTGTACTGGAACTGCATAGTCTTCCCACGGGCTTTAGCTGAAATAGACAATATATGGTTTACGGAAAATAAAAGCAAGATAGGTTTGTAAAACAGTATGCCCCCTAATGCATTGTTGTCAAAGAGATAATTTTCGTTCCAAAGGAATAGACAACTTGATCTTTGACTCAGTGTCACACAAATCAATAGGGTTCCTCTAGTACATAGTTTTCAGACGGTAGGTCAAGTCTTTCTTGAATTATTCATCAGAAACAGATTTGTTACCGACCAACACTATGACTGACATATGCAAATAATTATGCCTTCTCTTCTTCTTGTAAGAAGAACAAGAGCTGTCACAGTAAGTGACGAATGCCCCCGAAGTCGTCTTGCAACACATGTGGCAAGTTCCAACTGTCACATGTCAGTATTGAATGTTTCAAATATTTAGTCCAAGGGTGGAAATTATCTACATGTACCTTATATATGAAAATACTAATTGTTACTTACATTCATCTTTGTAAACACCAATTAGATTTGTTTTGTTCTAGTTTACTCAAAAATCAATAAAATTTCATTAATAAAATTGATATTGATGGAAAATAGCAGTGTAACATTGTACAATCCATACTTAAAGGGATATGCTCCCAAATGAAGTTAAAGGGACTGAACACCATAATGGTCCAAAATCGTTATATTTTATACTTATTCTAATTAATCCAAAATACGTCTATATATATATGTAACGGAATGTTGTAGAAGGTCGTACAAGTCTTGTTTTCCATTATTTCATAGGAAATAAGCAGTTAAAAAAACGTCCGCTCCGTGTTTTCTCGTTTAAAAATACCGTGGAATTTCGTCTTGCTCATTTGAATTTGTGGATTCAATTCGGCATTCTCTAACACTATCGATTCATTACATTCATGTATGCGTGAGTGTAAGGAACAACAACTCTGGGAAGGAGATTGTCAATTCAGTTGGAGTGATAACGTGATAAATATACAGCGATATTTTTAGATTTACTGGGTTACTAACCCAGTAGATTTTACAATGCAAAATAACGAAAAATCTCCGCAATATTAATAGTGTGCATATATTGTAGTACATTAGTCAGCAAATCTCAATGCCTTACATGCAAAAACATCAAGGTAATAGCAATTTTTAACAATTTTCTTTTTTTTCCGCTTTTTTCTCATATGGGATTCAGTCCCTTTAAAATAAAATTTTATTGAGATTTTGTAAATGTGAACCTTAATTAACAAAAAGAAAATATGGGTTCACTAGGTTTATTATTTTTTTACAGGCTCTAGAAAATATGAGGTTTTATATATTTTGCTACATTTTGATTGACGAAAAATGAAATGTTCTATTAAGGCTAGAGATGTCTACTTTCAGATATATTTTGGTCTGACCAGTATGACATAACATTAACATCATATCTCAGTCTAAAAAAAAAAAATTTGAAACAAAACCTTGAAGAAATTGCAAAAAAATAAGCAAATGACCAACTATAACAAGCATGTCCACTGATATGTAAATTTTGGAACACTTTCGGAGAAGAAGTTTTCACTATAGCTATATAAGGCAAAATAGCCCCGCCCCCTGGCGGCCATGTTTTTCAACCAATGAACATTTCTAGAAGGAATCATATAAAGGGTCACCCAAGGAACATTTCTACAAAATTATTTGAAAATCGGCCTGACATTTTCGGAGGAGAAGATTTTTCTCTTTAGCCGTATAAGGCAAAATAGCCCCGCCCTCTGGCGGCCATGTTTTTTAAACCAATCAACATGGCTTGAAGGAATCTGATAGAGGGTGACCCAAGGAACATTTCTACAAAATCACTCAACACTTTTGAAGAAGAAGATTTTTTAAGTTTTCACTTTGGTCATATAAGGCAAAATAGCACCGCCCTCTGGCGGCCATGTTTATCAACCAATCAACATTTCTTGAAGGAATCTAATAAAGGGTCACCCAAGGAACATTTCTACAAAATTATTTGAAAATCAGCCTGACACTTTCGGAATTATGGATAGATCAACACAATTTGAAGGAATTTAAGAGAGGACATTGAGAGGATGCTTCCTATGAAGTTTCAACCAAATTGGCCAAGTGGTTGGGGAGAAGAAGTTGTTTAAAGGAAAAAGTTAACGCATGCACGCACGACGGACAATTCGCCATGACATAAGCTCGACTGGCTTTCAGCCAGTGGAGCTAAAAAACTACCTAAGAGAACTTGTTCTTACTTTATATTAAGCAAGATTATTTCAGTAGCTATCCATAAATGTAAAGAAATATATGTGTCAACGTGCTTATTTTCAAAATAATCACAAAAATATACATGTATGTTACAAACAAATTTTACAAACAAGAGCTGTCAGAGGACAGCACGCTTGACTATTCCACCGCTTATAAGTTACTAAGATATGGACTCAAATGTAGTTGCACGCAAAGCATTAACCAGAATTTCTAAAAGGGTTATCATTTGCATCATATGCAGCATAGAGTTATCAAACTTGATTATTTTCATAGGTGTGATGGTTTCAAAGGGTTGTATAATGTTTCAATGGAATGCATCAAGTAGTTACTAAGATAAGGACTCTTCATGTAGTTGCTAGCAAAACTTCAACCATAATTTCTAAGTAAACAAGAGGGCCATGATGGCCCTGGAATCGCTCACCTGATATTTTTTTTCTTCACTTTAGCTATATAAGCCATATAAGGCAAAATAGCCCCGCCCCCTGGCGGCCATGTTTTTTGACCAATCAACATGGCTTGAAGGAATCTGATAGAGGGTCACCCAAGGAACATTTCTACAAAATTATTTGAAAATCGGCCTGACACTTTTGGAGGAGGAGATTTTTTAAGTTTGCACTATAGCCATATAAGGCAAAATATTTTGAAGTTTTTTCGGTTTCGTTGCCATGGAAACCAGAATTTTGCATGGATCCCAAAATATTTGAAGGAATTCTTGTGAGGTCATTGAGAGGATGCTTTCTGTGAAGTTTCATCCAAATTGACTGGTTACTGAGTAGAAGAAGTTGACGCACGACGGACGCCAGACAAAAGGCGATCACAATAGCTCACCTTGAGCACAGCTCAGGTGAGCTAAAAAAGGGCCATAACTTGCATTATATGCTCTATAGAGTTATCGTACTTGATTGTTTACATAGGTGTAGGTGTGACATAAGGAATGGAGTATTTTTGTAATGGTGGTCACAGTGGCGTAACTAAGTGATCATGACCAATGTCCATATCAGGTTTAATGAACTTAAGTATTTCTAGGTTATTTGAAGAAAACATATCCAATACCCAAACTAAGTTTCAAAGTTGTAGGCCATCAGTAGTTGTAAGGCAGGGACTGGTTGCATAATTGATGGTTGCACTGACCTTGACCTTTCACCTATTGACCTTAAAACTCTTTGAATAATGATCAGGACTAATGTCCATATCAATTTTGATGAACTTAGGTACAACTACCGGTAGTTCAAAGTTATTGCAAAAAATAGTGTTTTTTTCGTTAAAGGTCAAACTGACATTGACCTTTGACCTTATGATCCCATGACCTGTTTGAGTCAAGTGCTGATCATGACCATTACCCAAACTAAGTTTCAAGGTCAGCAATCAGTAGTTTTAAAGCAAGGAATGTTTCTGTATTGAAGGTCACAGTGAACTTGACCTTTGACCTATCGACTCCAAACTCTCTAGGCATCACCAACTTACTATGATGTATGTCCATACTAAGTTTGAAGATCATAGGCCTAGGCGTATGTAACTTATAAGGGTAAAAGCTAGCTTTCATAAAAACTTTAATCATTAACTGTTTCTTTACAGTGACCTTGACCTTGACCTTTGACCTAGTAACTCCAAACTCTCTAGGCAAAACCAACTTGAAGATCACAGGCCTAAGTGTATGTTAGTTATAAGGTTAAATGCTAGCTTGCACGAAAACTTTAACCATGAACTGTTTCCATATAGAAGGTCACAGTGACCTTGACCTACTGACTCCAAAGTTTATAGGCATCACCAACTTGCTATGAACATTAACCAACGCAGACGCCGACGTGACTACAATAGCTCCCCTTATTCTTCGAATAGTCGAGCCAAACATGATAAACAAGAGGGCCATGATGGCCCTTGAATCGCTCACCTGTTTTTTTTTCTTTTCACTTTAGCTATATAAGCCCCGCCCCCTGGCAGCCATAGTTTCCGACCAATCAACTTGGCATGAAGGAATCTGATAGAGGGTCACCCTAGGAACATTTCTACAAAATTATTTGAAAATCGGCCAGATACTTTTGGAGGAGAAGATTTTTTAAGTTTTCACTATAGCCATATAATGCAAAATAACCCTGCCCACTGGCGGCCATGTTTTTTGACCAATCAATATAGCTTGAAGGAATCTGAAAGTGGGTCATCCAAGGAACATTTCTACAAAATTATTTGAAAATCGGGCTGACACTTTTGGAGGAGAAGATTTTTTAAGTTTGCACTATAGCCATATAAGGCAAAATAGCCCCGCCCCCCTGGCGGCCATGTTTTTTGACCAATCAACATGGCTTGAAGGAATCTGGTAGAGGGTCATCCAAGGAACATTTCTACAAAATTATTTGAAAATCTGCCAAGCAGTTTGGGAGATGAAAATTTTGAAGTTTTTTTCGTTTCGTTGCCATGGAAACCAGAATTCTGCATGGATCCCAAAAATTACTATTAATTACTAAAATTACTTTAAGTTTTCACTATAGCCATAAAAGGCAAAATAGCCCCCGCCCCCTGGCGGCCATGTTTTTCGACCAATCAACATTGCTTGAAGGAATCTGATAGAGGGTCACCCAAGGAACATTTCTAAAAAATCATTTGAAAATCGGCCTGACACTTATGGAGGAGAAGATTGTTTAAGTTTTCACTAAAGCCTTAAAAGGCAAAATAGCCCCGCCCCCTGGCGGCCATGTTTTTTGACCAATCAACATGGCTTGAAGGAATCTGATAGAGAAACACCCAAGAAACATTTCTACAAAATTATTTAGAATCGGCCTGACACTTCTGGTGGAGAAGATTTTTAAGTTTGCACTATAGCCATATAAGGCAAAATAGCCCGCCCCCCAACCCCCCCCCCCCCCCTGGCGGCCATGTTTTCGACCAATGAACATGGCTTGAAGGAATCTGATAGAGGGTCACCCAAGGAACATTTCTACAAAATTATTTGAAAATCGACCTGACACTTTCGGAGGAGAAGATTTTTTAAGTTTTAACTATAGCCATATAAGGCAAAACAGCCCCGCCCCCCCCCCCCCCCCCCCCCCCCCCCCTGGCGGCCATGTTTTTCGACCAATCAACACGGCTTGAAGGAATCTGATAGAGGGTCATCCAAGGAACATTTCTACAAAATTATTTGAAAATCTGCCAAGCAGTTTGGGAGAAGAAGAATTTTGAAGTATTTTTTTCGTTTCGTTGCCATGGAAACCAGAATTTTGCATGGATCCAAAAATTTGAAGGAATTCTGGTGAGGTCATTAAGAGGATGCTTTCTGTGAAGTTTCATCCAAATTGACCCACTGGTTACTGAGGAGAAAAAGTTGACGCACGACGCACGACGCACACCGCACGACGCACGACGCACGACGGACGCCGGACAAAAGGCGATCACAATAACTCACCTTGAGCAAAGCTCAGGTGAGCTAAAAAATCAAGATAAAATTCAATGGCAATACTTTGACTTGTCTTAGCTGTCTGTAGCTGGCAAGGAATAATCAAATCAAGGCTCAAATTTGTAAATGTATCAATTCATGATAATCCAGTGCTCAATTTCAACATTATATCACATGAGACTTGATATGTGAATACTAACCCAGTAATGTTAATGGGGTATAGCTAGTTAGCGAAAACTATTTTTTATATGATTCTAAAACCCATGTAACCAAATTGTTTCATTAAATATCCCCTTAACAACACATGTTAAATGGATTTATAAAATATTAAATCTATTTTTTAACATTATTTTGTACTTATTATCGAAAAATATGTATTTCGAGATCGGCATAGGCTAAAACCCATATAAATGAGTAGATTATGCTGGTGTAACGGAAATGTGTCGTCTCATTGTTGACGGAAAAAATAGAACGAATAGTTTAATATTAACATTGTCTGCCTGTTCTGGACTACAGGCGAACTGGTCTATATAATAACTGGTGTCTGTGTCTTCTTCAATTGTAGAGAGGTCTGTTGTGACATAGTATGGCTGTTCTGGACTACAGGCGAAATGGTCTATTAAGTTACTGTTGTCGGTACCAAGTCATTTTCGTTAGAGAGTTGTTTTCGTGGGAAAAGTCATTTTCGTTAGAGAAGATGATTTCTATTTCGCGATAATAAAAAACACTATTACAAACTGCTAAAATGTATTGTAATATGTTCGTGCATGTGCTGTTAAATTAAAAATTATGAACAAATATGGTTATATGGCCGTTGTACAACTATAACAAGTTGTTTTCGTGACAGACAAGTTGTTTTCGTGAGCTGATTCTATTTATTTATATCCGTTTTAGCCTATGCCACTCTATAGCCGTATCAGGCAAAATAGCCACTCTATAATTTTTCTATTTCGCGATAACAAATACAATAAAAAATACTATTGCAAGCTGTTTAAATGTATTGTAATAGGTTCGTGAATGTGCTATTATGTTTATAAATAAGAAAAAATATGGTTTTATAGTCATATATAAAGCTGTTTTCGTGACAGCCAAGTTGTTTGCGTGAGCAGATTCTATTTATTATATGCGTTTTATCCTAGGCCACCCTGTTTTGTTCATATGAGACAGACATTTCTGTACGTAATTCTTAAGTATTCTGTACGTAATTCTTAAGTATTCTGTACGTAATTCTTAAGTATTCTGTACGTAATTCTTAAGTATTCTGTACGTAATTCTTAAGTATTCTGTACGTAATTCTTAAGTATTCTGTACGTAATTCTTAAGTATTCTGTACGTAATTCTTAAGTATTCGGCAGTTTCCACCTTACCTGAACCAACCCGTAATAGTTGATAATATGTATAAGATAAGTTTTATTGAAAATCATCATTGATTAATTCAGCATGGTTTGAGTTATACATATTTGGAGCAATTCATTCGTAATTTATTGAAAAGTTTCAAACTTTAGAACAGAAAAAATGTTGCAATCCTTGTAATCTGTATGACATGTATCAATAATTATTGATAAATAATATATTAAATTATAAATAATTAGTTTCAATAATTGACGAGGTAGATTGTTTTGTCACCTAGGAGGATGATGCATTTAATTAAGTGTAAGTGCTGTGTTTCTGTTTGTGCAGAATATACACTGGCTAAGTTCACAAATAGCCTGAAATTTGAACACAGATATGATTATCGCTACAGTCACTCTATAGATACAAGAAAACTCTACAACTATGAGTTAAAGCGCCCGACAATAGATGATTATTGCGGGGAAACATAAATCGGTTTGACCATAGAACATGATAATAATCGACAAATGTAAGGGTTATTTATCGTTTCGAAGTCAATATTCCATAGACAAATAAGTTAATTTGGCTAAATAAGCATAAGAAGAAAGTTAAACTAGAACAAATCTTCCTCACGCTTGAGGGATTCCGATCAAATTATATCGATCGTGTGACCTGGTTGAAGCACTCGCTTGGAAGTCTAACTCAAGAGTGCCTCGATTGGTCTAACCCATGATTCAATGTAGTATTGGAACATTACGGTCACACGATAGGCTAGACATATCACTATGCAATGCGATATTTTGGCGCCTTTTATAACCGGGTAATTTATGGCCACGTAGCTCATAATTGAAAACCCCCACTTGTTATGGTTCATATTTTGTGTTCTGTACACAAATCATATACTCTTTTTTTGTATTGATCATCAAAGTTAAGTGAGTTAAACTTAGTAGGCCTAATGCACAAAAATCAATAACTTCAAAGTATATTCTGGTCATCGATCTCTAGTGTCGGGCTTTAACATACATTTATAAATAGTGTAAATTAATCTTTTTAGCACAAACTATAAAATAATACCATATTGCAATCAACTAAGATAAAGAAGTATGATACCTACAATACAACTGGTTCATACGGTGACACAGACGTGACATGTGTATGTTTTTATATATCTCGTGCGCACGACATACTAAGTCGTGCGCACCACTTAGTAACTCGTGCGCACGACATAGTAACTCGTGCGCACGACTTAATTATCTCGTGCGCACGACTTAGTACCTCGTGCACATCACTTAGTAACTCGTGCGCACGACTTAGTAACTCGTGCGCACGACTTAGTAACTCGTGCGCACGACTTAGTAACTCGTGCGCACGACTTAGTAACTCGTGCTCACGACATAGTAACTCGTGCGCACGACTTAATTATCTCGTGCGCACGACTTAGTAACTCGTGCGCACGACTTAATTATTTCGTGCGCACGACATACTATCTCGTGCGCACGACATACTATCTCGTGCGCACGACTTAGTATGTCGTGCGCACGAGATAAATAAAAACACACACATGTCACCTCTGTGCCAGAGTACGGTGGCACAGAGGTGACATGTGTATGTTTTTATTTATCTCGTGCGCACGACATACTAAGTCGTGCGCACGAGTTACTAAGTGGTGCGCACGACTTAGTATGTCGTGCGCACGAGATACTATGTCGTGGTGCGCACGACTTAGTAACTCGTGCGCACGACTTAATTATCCCGTGCGCACAACATAGTATCTCGTGAGCACGACTTAGTAACTCGTGCGCACGACATAGTAACTCGTGCGCACGACATAGTAACTCGTGCGCACGACTTAATTATCTCGTGCGCACGACATAGTATGTCGTGCGCACGAGTTACTAAGTGGTGCGCACGACTTAGTATGTCGTGCGCACGAGATAAATAAAAACATACACATGTCACCTCAGTGCCACCGTAGGTTCATGTGTTCTTGAACGTTTTTTCTCAAGGCAGGCACATCTTTTTCTTCTACAGCGACTGCATCTACGATAACGCAAATAAATTCAATTAGATAAAATAAGTATGATTGTAACTTTGCTCATAAAGCTTTCTTAAAACAGATGAATAAGGATGTAGGTAGGTTTTTTCTTAAAACAAGAATTACGCGTTATTAAAAATGCAAAAATTAATAAAAAACTAGAAATTTAAAAAAAAAAAATAATAATACAAATGCGCTAAGTTCAAAAATACAAGAAATTAAAAAAAAAAAAATTGAGCTAAACGCAAAAAAAATAACAAAATACATAGAGATTATTCAACTTATTTTTTGAAAGATAAGAATATAATTCACGAGCCGTCTCGTGAATAGGAGTGACGTGGTCACGAGTGGCTCCTCCCATTCACAAGACGGCGAGTGAATTATATTCTAATCTTTGAATACGTCAACCACAGTTTATATTTACTGTGGAATATTGTTTGTCGTTTGACCTACTTTGTGCATTATTTTCGGATGAGGCGTGGCCATGGAAAAAAGGGAGGTGCACGCATGCGCAATTGTGTAGTAGATTATAACACTGGTGTGTAATAACAATAAATCAACGATTATGAATTTTCTTTCACCGAGATATCCTTATCTTTGATGGATAGAAATGTAATAAAAACGTTTTACCCCGAAACCTGTTTGATATGTTGAAGTACTTTATTAAAGAAATGTGTGTTCACAATTTGAAACTCAAAATATGAAGAAGCTATGTCCAATTCTCAAAATCCACCAAAAATCAAGTGTTTTACCCCCCAAAAAGTCCACACTCAGCATCGTCAGTGTACAATGTGCAGAAGAGTATTAGATGTAACTATATTCCAAATATGAAAGCCCTAATACCAGTACTTATTGAGAAAAAAAAAATGAAACTTTAACGTTGAGCTAAACGCAAAAGTGAAAAATACAAGAAATGAAAAAGAAAATAATCCAAGTGTTTGACCCAAAAACCCGTTTGATATGTTGAAGCACTTTATTTATGAAATATGTGTGCACAATTTGAAATCAATCTAACAAAACATGAGGAAGTTATGACCAAATCTCAAAGTCAACCAAAAACCACAAAAATCAAGTTTTTTTACCCCAAAAAGAAGGTCACACTCAGTATCTTTAGCATACAATGTGGAGAAGGGTATTAGATGTAACTATATTCGAAAAATGAAAGCCCTAGTACCAGCACTTTTTCAGGAAAGTTAAAAAAAACGTAACTTTAACGTTGAGCTAAACGCAAATAGTTGACGCCGTCGCCGTCGCCGTCGCCAGAAAAGCACCTTAGTCTCGCTTTCGCAACTTCGTCGCAGCGAGACAAAAATAAAGAAACACAAAAAGGAACCAAGAATTTCGTAATACCTATAAATTACTATATTAGTTTGGTAAACATCAGATAACAAGAAGATTTTCAAAGTTTTTCCTGTAAAAGTCTATATAAAAAGGTATCCCTTATCCCTTATGCCCGAGTCAGTTTTGACCAAACTCGGTAGAGGACCACTTGAAAATGCTATACATCAAATACCAAAGCTCTAGCAGAAGTAGATTTTCAAAGTTTTCCCTATATAAATCAAGTGGGCCCTAGAGCGGGGCCAGTTTTGACCCCAGGGTCACCATTTGAACAAACTTGGTAGAGGACCATTAGACAATGTTATATACTAAGCGAACTACTTATATTAACAAAGAAACCATTGGTAAATTGACTCGCCCATGACTTCATTGACATTTTGAACATCCAAGCTATGTGGAGAATCTTTATGTCATTTTGAAAGATCATTTAGACTGGAGAACA
The DNA here is from genome assembly GCA_031761405.1 of Serripes groenlandicus. Taxonomy (NCBI): domain Eukaryota; kingdom Metazoa; phylum Mollusca; class Bivalvia; order Cardiida; family Cardiidae; genus Serripes; species Serripes groenlandicus. The sequence continues at coordinate 15,891 of JASEVX010000212.1, forward strand.
TAATAGAGCACTTACCGCGGAACAATATGACATAAGGTCACATAGAGTTTGAGGTCATATACTTGGCTGTCTGACCTTCCCCAATTAATATATGGGCATGCTTTGCATTGTTGACGCCAATGAGTGCCACATCACAGCCATTGGCATTTAAAGTTGAAACCTGTCGTTGAGTAGGTTTTTTTTTTAACCAGGAACACGTTTTAAGATAAATCCACTAAAGGCGTATGAAATCAGGTATTATATGTTGTCATTCTTGTTCAAGAAAGGGATGATAAAGATATTAGTAAAGCCAACAATCACTCCCCATTTCCTGAAATGAACATACATGTACCTCAGAAATTTAAATTTCTATATAATAAAAGTGTCTGTGTTGCTATGTTGACTTTATTCAAATTCTGGTGTTAATGAACTACTTGATTACACAAGATGTGTTTGTGAAACACTGATGCCCCCGAATGGCAACATCTATGTCAAAGGTCAAGGTCGCAAGGTCAAAAATGTTGGTACTGTCAGAAAGGTCATGTCACAAGGAATACACATGTGAAATATGGTAGCCGTACCTGTTATGTTATGGTTCAAAAGTAGTGGTCAAGGTTAAAAAAAAAATCGACAGACAGACAGGCCAAAAACTAGATTCCCGACGAATCGGTGATTCCGGGGGCATAAAGAAGACAATATATTATTAGTTTAATGTTCATATTCTAAAGGGAAAATTGTCATTTTCATCAAGTAGAATTCTGGCTGAATCATGATATTAAATGACATCTGTCATACCATATTTGTTTAAAGTCAGGAAAAAAACATAAACACTTCGTTGATGTAATAAAACACATACTTTAATTATTCATGCTAGTGACTCCAATTTTGATTACACTTTTCATTAAAGGAAAGTATGTTTAAACTTAATACATTTACAAGGTAGAAGGAACATATTATGATAACACTTTAGCATATTCCTTAAATACATTTCACAAATATTTCTATTTTAATGTGCAGAAATAATAATCGTTAATCTAGTGACTGTTCAAATAATACACATTTCTAGATTTCACATTTCCTTCAAGGAAGTGATGGTGGCTAAATTGTTCCACTTTTCCACTTTTCCACTGGATCAGTTTGTATATATACATGAATATCAAGCACAGCATACCACATCATGTTCAATTAGTAGATATACCAATGGATATTCTTTGCCCAAATAATGTCACAGGCTCATATTTATTATAAAATGTTCTTGAACTTGTTTAATTAAAGTTTAGATTTGTTTAACATCACAAACGCTTCTATATGTTACGCAGAAATTTAAATAAGACAAGAGGTCCATGATGGCCCTGGAATCACTGGCGGCCATAGTTTCCGACCAATCAACTTGGCTTGAAGGAATCTGAAAGTGGGTCACTTAAGAAACATTTCTACAAAATTATTAGAAAATCGGAAATGACACTTTCGGAGAAGAAGATTTTTTAAGTTTTCACTATAGCCATATAAGGCAAAATAGCCCCGCCCCCCCTGGCGGCCATGTTTTTCGACCAATCAACTTGGCTTGAAGGAATCTGATAGAGGGTCATCCAAGGATCATTTCTACAAAATTATTTGAAAATCGGCCTGAAACTTTCGGAAGAGAAGATTTTTTAAGTTTTTACTATAGCCATATAGGGCAAAATAGCCCGCCCCCCATGGCGGCCATGTTTTTCGACCAATCAACATGGCTTGAAGGAATCTGATAGAGGGTCATCCATGGAGCATTTCTACAAAATTATTTGAAAATCTGCCAACCAGTTTGGAGAAGAAGAGTTTTGAAGTTTTTTCCATTTCGTCAAAGTAACCATAAAAATCAATAGAACTTGTTACTGGTTACCTTCAGGCAAAGTTTCAAGTTAGTGACCCTTTCCCGTGCTGAGATTTTGCCTCAACCTGAAACTTTAACCAAAATGTTGACGGATAGACAGACGGACGGACAGATGGATGGACATCGCCAATCTATAGACCAAAATTGCTAGAGCAATCCAGCCAACAAATAGAAAATATCTAAAATTGAATGGATAACCTATGACTAAAAGTTGAAAACATTGTGGCAAAAGGAGAAATTGCTCAAAACGAGCAATTTCTTCTTTTGTCACTATGTTTTCAACAAGAGCTGTCGAAGGACAGCATGCTCGACTATTCCACCGCTTATTTGATTACTGAGATAATGGACTATAATGTAGTTGCATGCTAAACATTAACCACAATGTCTTAAAGGGTAATAATTTGCATTATATGCAGAATCGAGTTATTTAACTTGACGCAAACCTTTAACCATAAGGCTAAAAAAATAAATATGTGTGGTTCAGGTAACCCTACCTTCCCTATTTTTTGGGGCCGACCCTAGAACTTTTTATCGATTTTGGGAACTAAAATAATTGAGTACAAAACTGAAACGCTTGGAAAGCGTTTATCGATCGTAATAAAACAAACATGGCGGCGGCCACAGTGTTCGCCATGACGGTAAAAGTTTTTGCAAGAAATATTGCATATATTGATGAGATGTCTTGAATGTGCATATAGCACACCTTTGTTACCACTTACATCTGTAACAACTTGCAACAGACAACAACAACAAAAAAGCCTACCTACCTACCCTTTTTTTTTACCAATGTTACCTGAACCACACATATTTTTTTTTTTTAGCCTAAGGCAACAATTTGCACCATATGCAACTAGTTCAAAGTTATTGCAAAAAATAGTGTTTTTTTCGTTTAAGGTCAAAGTGACCTTGACCTTATGATCCCATGACCTGTTTGAGTCAAGTGCTGATCATGGCCATTAGCCAAACTAAGTTTCAGGGTCATAGGCCTAAGCAATCAGTAGTTTTAAAGCAAGGAATGTTTCTGTATTGAAGAAGGTCACAGTGAACTTGACCTTTGACCTAGTAACTTCAAACTCTCTAGGCAAAACCAACTTGAAGATCACAGGCCTAAGTGTATGTTAGTTATAAGGGTAAATGCTAGCTTGCTCGAAAACTTTAACCATGAACTGTTTCCATATAGAAGGTCACAGTGACCTTGACCTACTGACTCCAAAGTGTATAGGCATCACCAACTTGCTATGAAGAATGTCCATACCAAGTTTAAATACCATAGGCCTAGGCGTATGTTAGTTATAAGGGTAAATGCTAGCTTGCACAAAAACTTTAACCATGAACTGTTTCTATATAGAAAGTAACAGTGACCTTGACCTTTGACCTACTGACTTTAAACTGTGTAGGCATCACAAACTTGCTATGAAGTATGTCCATACCAAGTTTGAAGATCATTGGCCTAGGCGTATCTAAGTTATAAGGGTAAATGCTAGCTTGCACAACAACTTTAACCAACGGCGACGCTGACGTGACTGCACTAGCTCCCCTTATTCTTCTAAAAGTCGAGCTAAAAAGCTGTCTGCTGCAGAGGCGTCAGAAAACGTCTATATGAGGGAAAGTGTTAAGTGGTATCTAATTACCAGTATTGACACATCCTTCAGGGCTTGTGTGACAATCCTATCTGGGTTGGCAGGCGTTTGCAGTTTGGCTCTTTCATTATAGAAAGCCTTTTCACTACTGGACAAACCTCTCCAACCAGCGGCCCATGCCCCGGAATCTATTCCACCAAGTTCTCCTGGATTGAGATACATTAAATTGTGAATTACTTTTCAATATTGGGTTATATTTACTTAAAAATAAATTTCATAGATAATTTCAGTAAAAGTGGAACTTTAATTATGAATCTTTAAAACATATTACTATAGTGTCTTTGTAAATCTTACATGTCCTTAAGGTTTAAATAAAAGCTCATCTGGTTAAGTTTTTGCACCGACTCTGGATAGCATATTGGTCGGTAGTATGCTAGGCTACCAGTCAAAAGGTTCTGAGTTCAATACTGGCTCTGGCCAGCTATGGTCACTGGGGTAATTTTAAAAGATTCTTTCTGAGGACATTCTCGTCCCAATGCTGATTCAAGTTGAAATGCTGTCAATAGCTTGCAGCTAAACCGAGGAATGAACTGGTTATGGAGATGATTAAGATTCTTTAAAGACTGACATCTTCCTTAACCGTTTCCCTCATACGACAATTCTGCAGCAGACGACTTTGAACATATTTTTTCAGAAAATAGAAAATCTCTATAATTGAATGGATTTTATGACTAAAAGTGGAAAACATTGTGGCAAAAGGAGAAATTTCTCGTTTTAAGCAATTTCTTCTTTTGTCACTATGTTTTCAAAAGGCCGTCTGCTGCAGAGGCGTCAGAAAGCGTCAATATGATTTATATTTAATTTATTGATATTTGCTTTATAATAATAACAAATTGTCAATCTACTTTTGACAAAGTAGTTAGAGAACTACGTGTTGCAAACAACTTATCACCATCTTTTGCAACATGTTGTAACATACCAAGTTAGTTTTTCTGAGCAGCATTTCGCATTACCTGGACAAGTTTGTTGATGTGATATATACTTTTATGTACTCTGTGTAATCATTTCCCTAAGGTTTTGGATGTGTATAGTCCATGCCTTTACCTACTTCTGTAGCTTTTAATTATGTAAATGAATATAACGATACATTTGTGCAATATCATATTTAACAGTGGCATAGAGTAGTGGTCAGGATGACAAGTATGAATTTGTTGAATACAAGTTTGAGTATCAACAAAGTCAAATGTTTTTCGTGTCCTTTATTGTTTAAAACAAATTCTCCCAGAGTGTAAGCAATGAAGATTAAAATCATACAAGTACGATCATGGTACACTTGACAATGTTTTCTTATAATAAACCACTCCTCAGTTTCAAGTTCAAATTCACTCTGTCTTTGATACTTTATACATAAATGTAACCAAAAGTGATGGCATATCAGTAACATCAATCATAATATTAATGTTATTTTGTTGAACTTCAACTATGCAGCATATTATTCTACACTTAGGTTAGGACTATAAACTTTGGTGTTAGAAATAACTTTGACCAGAGATTAAGCATAAGAAATGTCATTGTTCTTAAATTACAGAAGTCACAATATGTGAATTATGTTTCTTGATAAAGGCTACATGTAAACTAGAAATGTGTCCATAGGACACAGATGCCTCCCCTTTAGACCTTTGTCACAGAAGCAAGGGCCATAATACACACATGACGGTTAACATTTTTGTAAAGTTGTGTGACTCTGATTCATATACTTAAGGAGATATGTGTGACACAAAATTGTGTGACAGACAGACGGACGAACAGTCAGACGGGTGGACCGAGCCCCAGGGGCACAACTACATATGCTGGTGAACATTCCTGTTAAGTTTTGTCACTCTGGATCATATACTTTTGGAGATATGCCCAACACAATATTTTGTGGGAGACAGACGGACGAACAGTCAGATGGAAAGATTGAACACCAGGTGCACAACTACACATGCTGGTGAACATTTCTGTAACGTTTTATGAATCTGACTCATACACTTTTGGAGATATGCACCACACAAGATTGCATACTCTGTAGGCTATATTTTAACTAAGTCAAGGGTCATAACTTTGCACTTACTGGTTGCAGCAAAGCATGAAACTTCAGGTGCACAACTACACATGCTAGTGAATATTCCTGTAAAGTTTAATGAATCTGGCTCATATACTTTTGGAGATATGCACCACACAAGATTGCTTACTCTTTACGCTATATTTGAACTAAATCAAGGGCCATAACCTTGCACTTACTGATTGCAGCCAAACGTGAAACCCCAGGTGCACAACTACACATGCTGGTGAACATTCCTGTAAAGTTTAATGAATCTGGCTCATATACTTTTGGAGATATGCACCACACAAGATTGCATACTCTGTTCGCTATATTTGAACTAAATCAAGGGCCATAACCTTGCACTTACTGGTTGCAGCCAAACGTGAAACCCCAGGTGCACAACTACACATGCTGGTGAACATTCCTTTAAAGTTTTATGAATCTAGCTCATATACTTTTGGAGATATGCACCACACAATATTGTATACTCTGTACGCTATATTTCAAGGGTCATAACTTTGCACTTATTGGATACAGCCAAACATAAAATCCCAGGTGCACAACTACACATGCTGGTGAACATTCCTGTAAAGTTTTATGGCTCATATACTTTTAGAGATATGCCTGACACAAGATTTTGGAACGGACGGAAAATCAGAAGGACAGACTGACAGGCAGACAAGGGCAAATATATATGCCCCCGCCCCCCCCCCCCCCCCCCTTTCCCCTTCAGAGTAGGGGCATAAAAAACATTTAAAATAAAAACAAGCCTGTCTACCTTCTTTATATTTAACATATATTGAAAACAAACTTAAAGCAGTTTGATTATGTTTTAGCTCAATTTTGGTATTAAACACTTACCTTTGTTCATGTGCACGTAGCAGTTGTAAGAGGTTGGGCCCCTTCTGTACACGGATTTGTTATTTTGATACCCATTTGCCCTTCCCGAAACCTGTCGGCTGTAGTTTCCAACCCAATCCTGTTAGAAAAAAAAATCATTGACTTTAGTAAAAAGGTGCCAGGAACATAATATTTGTTGGTTTCTATATATTGGCTATATACTATGTATTTATTTGTATGCTATTTCATTATTATTTTAAAGAGTTATCATTTAAAGTATGTAGGTTTTGATTTTCATTTCATAACATATAATATGTTTCCAACATAAATAAATTTGTACCACAAAATGTGTATGTAGTAAATACAATGCAAAGGTTGAGTGGGAGGTAAAATTTGGTTCAATCAGTCTACCTGAAACACACGTCCGTTGTTGTTGTCTTAACCCTTTCTCTCATATAGACGCTTTCTGACGCCTCTGCAGCAGACGGCTTTTTGAAAACATAGTGACAAAAGAAGAAATTGCTCAAAACGATCAATTTCTCCTTTTGCCACAATGTTTTCCACTTTTAGTCATAGGTTATCCATTCAATTAAAGAGATTTTGCATTTTTTGACAAAATATATTCAAAGTCGTTTGCTGCAGAATTGTCGTATGGAGGAAAGGGTTAACAGTTGTATATGATAAGATGTGAAAATAAAGTCTAAGGAGGAATATTTTATAGCAGCGCTTTTAGATTTGTAAAACAAACAACAGCATATTGCTGATTGTTTTAATAAAATCTGTTTTATACATCTAGTTCTGGGGAAGTTTTCCTGACTCATCTCAAAGAACTAAAACTATACCTTGACAACAGCCACATCTAACCCCGTTCGCTCAACTGCCTCCTGGTGTAGAGCCTGGTGAACTTTACCTTTGGAAGACATTCCATTTTCGTAGGCTTTCATAAGGGTCTGTTTCTGAAAATCGGTTAGTTGTGTTCTCTGTGAAAAGACAATAACGATAAATATGCCCTCTCTATAATTTAAGTTTTTTTTGTAAGTCAAATAAGTGTATATAATTATATTGAATTTGAGCTCAAAAGAAAACGTATTTAACAGGTTTATATAAATATAATGCAATCAGGTGTGAGAAAATATTATCAGAAGAAAAATTGTACGGAAAATATGTTAGAGCTATTACTTTCACATGATCACTACGCAATTTAGTTGCCATTGACTGACGGAGTCTTTTGAGTATTATTTTGAAGAAGCATTACATTACTTGTGTCATGTATTCCAATCCATTACCTTTGATCAATTCTTCTGCTCGTAGCCAGTCATGATAACTGATTAAAATATTGTTCTAAGTAATACATTAATGATATTAAATATCTTTGCCATGACCTCTAGAATCTCACCCAGTTAATTCTGATTTTAGCAAAGTGTTCCTGTTCTTCATTTATATATCTTTTACATGCGGTACCGAATGAATCATTGCGCTTCTATAAAGAAATAAGGCTAAACATAATTCAACGCCAGTCTGTGCAAATACAGTTTCCCTATTTGTGTATAGTGGAGTCTGTAAAACTTCTCCCTGTACATATAGTTAGTGTTGTTACAGAGATGACGTTTATAACAACTATTTGCGCTTTCTTTTTTGAGGAAGTTGAGATAGTCATGAGGTTAAACGGTCTGCCTATTGTGCATGCTAGGCGATGGTGCCGGTCTGTCAGGGTTCGAGCCAAATTCCGGTCAAAGTAATTAACATCAAGACTGGTTTAAATGCATATTTGCGACACAATAATATGCAAGAAAAAAAATATTGTTTTCAATCTGGATCAGTGAATCCTGCCCTTGACACTGTTTGAGAAGGGAAAATCCAATAGCCATGTAGAACTACATAATAATTATAGTGATTCAATGTATAGCTCTTCAACATATACAACAATCTGGAAAAGGTTGGGATTAATTGATAAAATCAAGTCTTTTATATATTAATTTTCCTCGGGCTTCTTAGCCGTTTGATTAGAAACCAACCACAAATTATTACTTATGTATAAATGTTTAAATGGCCAGGCACCTGCATACTTGTCAGATAATCTTAAGTATGTAGGAAGTAATAACCCCTATCACATAAGAACTGTTGTAAATGGTAATTTATATGTTCAAAAGCCCAAAACAGAGCTTTACAAAAAATTATTTTATTATTCTGAATCTCTCCTATGGAATGATCTGCCAGTTGAAATTTGATCTTCCTTGAATTTATACACTTTCAAAAATAAATTTTCATGTTATTTACTAACTAAAACTGCTTAATGTTTTACTATAGAAAAATTGTTTCACTGTATTACTTGTTTTAATGTTCATTGTTGAGGGCCACAGGGAAAATTAGTCTTACTAACTGTGTTACCCTCTTTAAATAAAGTATATTATTATTATTATTAATTATTAATGATTCGAAAAATGATTCTTTATTATTCTAATTTCTTTAATCAGACAATAATTACCTTGCTAATTAAACAAAATGACTTTCTGATTGGCTTTCAAAGAAATCACCAAAACCCCCAATTTCAAACTCTTCTAAACTCACAAACTGCTATCCCCTGAAACTTGTTCGCTTAAATCTACCATCTTTAGTGCCACTTACAGATAAAACCTACAGCGCCAAGCAAGAGGTCCAGACCAGAAGCCTTCAAGTATATAACTTCAATAGTTACAAATACTTCTCTCTAGCCTCTATGATGGTAGGAACTTCCCCCACTTGAACATTTGTTTTATCTTACAGGACTTTACTAAGCCCTTAACATATAGACTTTTACTCACACAGTTACTCTCAACTCCTAAAAAGCCATAAAGACAGAACACCGCAGTGTCTGAAAACACAACGCCAATGCGTTTGACTTGAAAGACCTAACAAAGTATAACACTTGATAACACATGTCCAAGTGTTCAGTGACTTTTGCCTTTCAAAGCCAATCATCAGAAATTACCAGATTTTAACAATTTCAAGGGTCATAATCCAGTCGTGCATGGGCGGATCTGGCTGGTTTGCGAAAGGAACCGAGCTCTCATGGATATCTAACTACTGCATAAGTTTGATTGAGATAAAATCAAAACTGAATACTTTATCGCGTTCACAAGCAATTGTTTATGGACGGACGACGGACACAACGCCATCACATAAGCTCTTCTGGCCTTTGGCCAGTAGAGCTAAAATTCAAAATATGAAGCATAAAATGATGTAACATGCATATGTGGTGTTTTTGGAAGGACTAAGACCTAGATATTTTATCGTACAGGTCCCTGTTCTTGAACCGTATTTTTTTGAGACCAAGTATAGCGATAATTGGTTGTACTTCAGGCAAATTTAGAGAGTGGACACTGTTGATATAGTTTTGGCCATTTCGAGGGATATAAGTGTGGAGTGACCAAGATAACGTGGTTAGTTATTGAACCTGACCAAGATATTCTGCCCATCAACATATTGTCTAAATTGGTGATAATCAAATACCATGACTCAAGTGATATATGGCTGATTATAGCACTTGTCTGAGATATTATTCCCATACACATTCTGACTAAATTTGGTGATGATTGGATAAAAGTTTGAAAAGTTATTGATCGGACAATACCTATTTGAGGTAATTTCTATAATTTAAGGGCAATATGGCTGGTTATAGAACTTGTCCGAGATATTATGCCAAAATACATTTAGACTAAATTTAGTGGTGATTGGACCAAGGGATTATAAGATAATTTCTATAATTAAAGGGCAATAACTCTATAGAGTGACTATAGCGATATGGCCAGTTATCAAACTTGTCTGAGATAATATGCCAATTCACATTTTGTCAAAATGTTGTGATGATTGGACAAAGGCTTCTTAAGTTATGGGGCTAACAAGACAAATTTTAGGTAACTTCTATAATTAAAGGGCAATACCTCTTGATTGACTAAATGGATATGGCTAGTTATCGAACTCGTTCAAGATATTATGCCAATACATATTCTGATAACATTTGGTAATGATTGGACAAAGGCTTCTGAAGTTATTTAACTGAAAATACCAATGTTAGGTAATTTCTATAATTAAAGTGCGATAACTCTTGATTGACTGAAGCGATATGGCTAGTTATCAAACTTGTCCAAGATATTATGGCTAGTTATCAGACTTGTCCAATATATTATGCCAATACACATTCTGACCAAATTTGGTGATGATGGGACAAAGGCTTCTCAAGTTATTTAGCTGACAACATACTGGACACCGCCCGCCTGTACGCCGCAGGTAAAACTATAATACGATCCGGTTTTTTTTCAAAACGGGCGTATAAAAACGCAGTATACGTTATAGTTTGTATGTGAACCGATGCTTTGTTTACTTACACATACAATGTTGAATTTATTCGTCAGTATTGTTGGTTTTTGACATGATTTTTTAAGTATTCCCATGAGCCCTGATAAATGTTAAGAGGTTCGAGAACCGGTGTTTCTATGCTAAACTAACTTACCACTATTTTTCTTTCTTTCCTGTATTGTGTGACGTTACAAATGTCGCGAAATTGATGTTACATGTGTCGGGTTTAATATAAAGTTTACACGTTTTTAAAATGGATGTCCTGTAGGGGCGCGTGTTATCACTATTGGTGTCCAGCAACTGCATCTACCTTTTATTGCCAGAGTTGATAAACAAGGAACCACTACATGGTTGCTATTTTCGTTTGGCCGAGTGGTTACAGTTCGACCCCCAGCAATGTTAAAACTTTTTTAAAGATTTTTACATCAATTTTAATTGTATCTATATTATATTACTAAAGGAGACATAATTTGAATGTTTGCGTAACTATAATTACATTGTGGACGAATTACGGGGGCGAGTCAAACCCAGCCATATGCTATATACTGACACCGGGCCAACCATTTCTAGCACTATTACCATTTTAAGTGCCAGTGATCAAACTGATCAATTGATCAAAATTGAAAAAATTGAAAAAATTGATCTTCAGATCAAACAGTCTGAAAATTAACAGCATAAATTATAGCCTATATTACAATGATAAGGAGAATCCCATGTGATCAGTCCGTTTTATTGAATAGCATAACCTCATACCACAAAGGAGCATGGTATACCATGTCATCTATTGAACAGCATGACATCGTTAACCTAAGGATTGTCCAATAAGCTGACACCGATCGGGTGCTATTTTATTTCTTCACGTCCTATCTCCGGATTTTTACAGGAGTTTGATTGGACTCTAGTTTGTTCAAACACTTCGACGAACCTGTTCTCAAAATCCAGTTTTGATAATGCTCCGGCTGTCGGCGATATTAATATTGTTTTGAGAAAAGGCTCATCGAAGTGTTTGAAGAAACTAAACCACTAATCAAACTCCGTTGAAAAACCGGAGATAGGGCTCTATAAGCGGTGCAGACTGCGCCATGTTTTATTAAAAATGATGAAGAAATAAAAAAGTTACCTTTGTTACGGGGATAGGGGCGTTTCGCCACTATTCCATACTCAGGCTGCTTTCAAAAAGTCGGATTACGGCTGCAACCACAGTCCACACCATTGAATTTCTACACCAAAATCGAGTTTTGATTGGTTATAATCTGCCTTTCAACGATTTCATTGGTTCGACCGAATCACGAAAAACCCTCCGTTTGCATTAATCAATGAGACAAAATAGTTCCAACGCGTGAAACACACTCTGAACTATGATTGACCTTAATGTCAGTGGTGTTAGGTAACGTCGATCGTGCCCTGACCACATTAGTTTACAACAGTCGACTTATATAGAGAAATGTGCAATACAATTATTGAAAGGAGTTGAAACCATTGTGGCAAAAGTAGAAATTGCCTACGATAAGAAATTTCTCCGTTTGTCACAATGTTTTCGATTGTCGTCTGCTGCACATCTGTAAGCGGAAAATGGTTACATCCTCCCCGCTGAAGCGGAACCCTTTCCGTGATACTATAACAGTTCGAATATTGAAAATATTGTTGAAAATGGAACTATTGCTGACAATGAGCAATTCCTCCTTTTCACACAATGCTTTCCAACACGTTTCAAATTAATTCTTTTCATATTTGAACGTTTTACTATGGACATTTTTTTACTCGACACATTTTAAATAACATGCTAGAGATGAATGATAACGAGCAATGTTGCCTTACAAGGGGGAAAATATATAGTTGAAACCTTTGTAGAAAGAATGTGCATTCGTCCGTCCGTCAACACGTTGTTACTGTATGGCAGATTTATTTCAAAGTGGTTACACTTATAACGTGTGATCAGGAGAACGGCAAAGTACTAGGTACATAACTCTGGTCTGTTTATTTTAGTTATCACCATTTTTCCTTATGCGATTGTCTCAATTAATTTCCATTGTATCCATTTCAAACTTGGTTTGTAGGTAACTTATGACCTACAGATTTGCAGTGCACCATTACCATAACTTTAGCATGCTGCGTTTGGAGTGTGTATATTTTTGTCTTTCCATGTTCTCACTTATTATATGTCTTTCCATGTTCTCACTTATTATATGACTTTCGCATGCAACACATGCGTTCCGTGAAATGCACTTGCTTCCCCAAGCTGTGTACTTTGTCCGGAGCGACTGACTGTCTGTCCGTCCGCTGCGCGTTTTTCCTGAAGTACAACCACCACCCTTATAAAGACACTTAGATAAAAAAAAAATTTTTAGTTTTTTATAACGGGTATCTCATTTGCATATTAATGTTATTCATTCCGTAAAAGGGGGTTAATTACGGAATGAATTGCATACTTGTGGGGTGCACCCCACAAAAAAACATCAAAGGAAATAACCCCACAAGTACTCTCCCATGAGTCCGTCCGTCTTTGTGTTCATCCATCCGTCCGTCCGTCTGTCCGTTACGGTTTGCATTAATGGGTCAAAACTTTGTTTCTGTTTTGCGGATCCATTTCAAAGTCGTCACACGTATACATTGGGATTTTAGAGATCGATACAATATTTTTAACACAAATCTGATCTGGTGTTTTAGGTGTAAACTCATTTTTTCATTTCTTCGGTTATTGTTTCAATAGATGTTCAATGTATCAATTTAAGACTTGGTGTATAGGGAACTCAATCTCCTATCGCAGAGTAACCGTTCCTTACACTCACTTTCTTCTCTGCAACAGGCTCAATGTCAAGATTCTTGACGAAACATGATAACTGTATTTTAATTGACTTAGTTGTCACTGATGTAAGCACTAACCTTTTACACTTGTGACAGGATCTTTTTCTAACTTTGCTAATTAAAAACAAAGTATTTAATTAGCAAAAAGCTACGGACTACTTTTCGATAGTTTTACAAATTTAAAGATTAATACATCTGTTATGTAGGCCACCTATATAAAAAGTCACGTGAAACCCGAAAGTAGCTCGAGCCTGTGACAGAGGTAAATGTAATAAACCGATAGTGTAAGAGAGTGTAGGAAATTCAGAGCTACAGATGTGCAGTGCAAAAAGAAACATAACTCTAGCATGCTTTTGATTGTCTTTCATTTATCAGCATGATTACAATATACATTGTGGATATTTAGTGATTTCTGAACAAGAAATATTTTAATTAAGGGTCGCTGCTCTTTTTTTTTTTTTTTTTCAATCTTTTGTCCTTCCTGATTTATTTTCTTTATACAAGAAAAGGGTCAAACTTTGATAAATAATGTATATGTTATTGGCAGGCAGTATGTGTTGTTTCACGCATTTTTGGTTTGGTTTGTTTTAAAGGTCATTGTTTATTGTTTTAACAATGTTTGTCCATATTATCTATGCCACATATTTTCAACTTACATATGCCCCTATACCATTAGCGTTTTCAGAGCTTTGATTACTTCTAAACCGAAGTAAAATATTTGTCTTCTCTTTCCGTATAAATAAAACATTAAACAACAAACACCCATATGCAAGTACCAGACGCGTGTCTATTTAATGAACAAAGAAGCAGTTTAAACAGTGAATTTTATATACATGTGACCTTTTGTAATACGAGTTGAATTATCGTATTTATGTTTTACATATAACCTCTCAATTTCAAAATAAAGCAGTATTTTGTATTTTTGGAAATCCGTCTCGCCCAGGAACGACCAGAGATAAAAACCATTGTATGGAAGAACTCTGGAAACCTGTGTCAGCTTGTCAATGACGGATTTGAATGTTATACCTCATTCTATGCAATTTGGTTATGTTAACCGTGAAATAACTATCGGAAATTTGACATGTACTGCTTGCTTTCGTCCGTTAGAATGACCATTTCCCGCCATCACGAACAATATATAGCCATAATTCCCGCCAAATACCTTGCTACCCGTGCACCCAAGCGCTTACGTATTAACCCTTGTGTATACGCTACGCGAAGATAAATATTTCACTCTCTTCTACGAAACGCGTGAAATATATACTATCAGCCGTAGCATTTGTGACGTCAAAACACGTGGTATACATACACTGAGATCGTTCAGCCCCATCGCCAATAATATTACTTTCCATTCTGACAATGAACATTTCTTATAAGAGAGATTTAGATGATGCTTAACCCTTTCCCTCATACGACAATTCTGCAGCAGACGACTTTGAACGTATTTTGTCAAAACATAGAAAATCTCCATAATTGAAGAGGCGTCAGAAAGCGTCTATATGAGGGAAAGGGTTAAATAGTTGGTTTCAAAGGAAGGAAAGTATAGAGACACAGAACATGGCGAAGTGACATTTTAACTTAAAACATCTTAACCCTCATCAACATACAGAAACTCTTCAGCAGAAGGCTTTAAATACCTCAAGATAGAAATAAATCTCTATAAGTGACAGTATGAATATAATTGAAAACATTGTGGCAAAAGGAGAAAGTGCTCACATTCAACGGTTGCTCTAATTGTCATAACGTTTTTTAAATGTCGTCCGCTGCCGGTGCGTCTAAATGCGTTGCAGGATCATATCCTAAGGCATATAAATAATGTTAAAGGGCTACACTTGTACATTTCGTTAGAAGTAATATCTGCGGGTCTTATATATGTTGGCGGTTTAGGTTCGTCACGCCATCTTTTCGATGGACGCGGTCCGCTATATTTACAACATCATCTAAATTACGCAATACATCATTTACAGGTAATTGTATTGACTTTACCTATCTTAGAATCTTGACATAAAATCTGATTAGGAACATGCAGACGCATGTTGACGCATCTGCAGCAGACGACTTTTGAAAACTTTGTAACATTTAGAGCAACTGTTCATATTGAGCATATTCTCCTTTAAGTCTTGCCTATATGTTTTCAAAATGTTCGTCCTGCTGATTGATTTAATTCAGAAATAGTGTGACAAAAGGAGATATTTCTCATTATGACACAATTTATTTTTTTGTCACTATGTTTTGAAAATGCGTCTGCTTCATAGGCCTGAAATAGCGTCTGCAAGTGGGAAAGGGTAAATGTTGCTTTTAATTGGAGTTTTGCACCTTTTTCAACATTATTTCATTTATATAACGGTGACAGTTCACTTTATTCATGATCCCTGGGTTTTCAGAACTTGAGAAATTACTCATTATGCGCAATTACTCATTTTGTCAAAATGTTTTCAATTGCTGTCTGCTTCAGAGGTATCAGAAAGCATCTGCGAGTCGGGAAGTATTTTCGCACTATAAATCACCTTGCACAAGGGCATTCCACACGTGATCGTCGCGCCACAACTGGGGTTGAAACCCCCGGTTCAAACCAAATCCCAGACCACTCGGCCAAGGAGGTTTCCGGGGGTAAAAGTTGCGCATAATAGGAAACTTGTTAGTTCCCATTTGACATGAAAACACTGTCTGAGGACGAATGGTTAAACAGAAGGACAACTGCATAAATGTACGTCAATAATTTATTTCAGATTTAGTAATCGCCATGCATTTCGCAAAATGATTGAAGTATTGACTGATGTAAAATAGTAAATTTTATATGCATTGAAAAGTCACTTAATTACGGTGGCATAGAGGTGACATGTGTGTGTTTTTATTTATCTCGTGCGCACGACATACTAAGTCGTGCGCACCACTTAGTAACTCGTGCGCACGAGATACTATGTCGTGCGCACGAGATAATTAAGTCGTGCGCACGAGATACTATGTCGTGCGCACGAGATAATTAAGTCGTGCGCACGAGTTACTATGTCGTGCGCACGAGTTACTAAGTCGTGCGCACGAGATAGTAAGTCGTGCACACGAGATAATTAAGTCGTGCGCACGACATACTAAGTCGTGCGCACCACTAAGTAACTCGTGCGCACGACTTAGTATGTCGTGCGCACGAGATAAATAAAAACATACACATGTCACCTCTGTGCCACCGTACTGTGGCACAGACGTGACATGTGTATGTTTTTATTTATCTCGTGCGCACGACATACTAAGTCGTGCGCACGAGATAGTATGTCGTGCGCACGAGAAAATTAAGTCGTGCGCACGAGATACTAAGTCGTGCGCACGAGATAATTAAGTCGTGCGCACGAGTTACTAAGTCGTGCGCACGAGTTACTAAGTCGTGCGCACGAGATACTAAGTCGTGCGCACGAGATAATTAAGTCGTGCGCACGAGTTACTATGTCGTGCGCACGAGTTACTAAGTCGTGCGCACGAGTTACTAAGTGGTGCGCACGACTTAGTATGTCGTGCGCACGAGATAAATAAAAACATACACATGTCACCTCTGTGCCACCGTACTTAATATAAATGTCGACAGATCTTACTAAACTTACCGCGTGTTGATTTTGAAGTTAAATTATTTTGATTCATTTCGACAGTTCAATGCAAGCAGAAGTGTATTATTTGACAACGAAACGTATATAAGAGGAAACGGATTTAGATTGTGTTGCTATTTTCCCTTTTCCCGATTTACTGACTGACCAAATCAAGGTATAGTTGATTCAACTTAGCAGACACAAAGTGTTTCACCAATGCTGGCTTATAAGTTTATAAGTTTAACAAATGTTTTCGAAATTAATGCGCCGAGAGGTAAAATCTGGAAGTTTATTAACTATTAACATTCGCGAGGCAGAACGGAAAAGTACAAAGAGGCGCGCCGAGCCCCGGCAGCTCAGTCGATAGCGACGCGGGCTGTCAATCCAGGGGTTGTGAGTTCGAATCCCGACTCGGCCAACTTTCTTACCGACGATTGACAAAAGTCAATGCGACATGCGTCATTCGTCTTCCACCAATGGGCTTAGTCTATGTGGAAAAGCAGCCAGTTGCTTGGGAAGATTGTTGTGTGGAGTACTGGTGTGAGAAAACCAGGAAATGCATGAGTAGGTGAACTGGCCGCCGTGATATAACTGAGAAATTGTTAAAAACGGCGTTAAACCCCAATCAATCAATAAAACAAATAGTCGCGTGACCAATGCAGTGGCGGATTTACCGGAGGACCCGCACGAAACATTAATGGTAAACAAAGGAGTTGCTTGACAAATGCAGTGGCGGATTTAGCGAGGGTCCAAAGGGCCCGTGCCCCCCCCCCCCCCCACCCCCCCCCCTTGCGACGAAACATTAATGGTAAACAAAGGAGTTGCTTGACAAATGCAGTGGCGGATTTAGCGAGGGTCCAAAGGGCCCGTGCCCCCCCCCATACCCCCGACTTTCCCGGCTTATATTATTTATTTATTTTGTTTTTTTCATTTTATATTATGCAAAGAAAGCCATTACATGTCGATGTAAATGATTTATTTAATTTTACTATTCCCGCCAGTTGATATAGCACTTAACGACGAGTCGATAAACTTTATAAGGGAAGAACTGCCATCGATGCACTCCAGGTGTAAATCGAGTGCTGGAGGAAAAAATGGGGTGGTGTATCACCCTTATCTTACCGACCAATCAACGATTGACGACTTGATTAAGGAAGTCAAGCGATCTGAATGCCCATACAATTCGATAGATAGCGATCACATTGTTGGTGACAAGTTGCGAGTTCGAAGAAAGAATTTCAACTATTGGCCCCGTAAAGTCCGACTGAAGATCATCAATGGCGAAGCAATTGCTTACAGGAATGTGCCTTATGTCTGCACATAGATATATATATCAACCTTTATGTTTTCAAAAGTCTTCTGCTGCCGATTTATATTGTTATCAAAAGCATATTTATGAATTAAAAATATGGCCTACCTAGTATCACTTAAACCCCACAATTACCTTGCGATAGGTTTGCCAGTAATTTGCGGCGAATTTCTAGCTATTTTCGGCCGGAATCCTTCGGGATTCCTCGCGGGCATCGAGTTACTTTTAACTCGGACTTAAAACCTCATTGCACATTAATCTTCATGACCAATTTTCCATTTTGACACATCTTTTTAAACTTTATTCGGCAATTCTGCAGCAGACGACTTTGAACATATTTTGTAAAAAAATAGAAAATCTTCATAATTGAATGGATAACCTATGACAAAAAGTGGAAAACATTGTGGCAAAAAGAGAAATTGCACGTTTAATGCAATTTCTTCTTTTGTCACTATGTTTTTAAATAGCCGTCTGCCGCAGAGGCGTCAGAAAGCGTCTATATTAGGGAAAGGGTTAAAAACATTCCACCGTTCATGTTTTACAAACAATTAGGGAAACAACAATTATGAAATATGCTCTTAAGTATTTAAGTAATACATAGCGCTTAGTAAGGTTGATGGAATTGGATTCAGTCTTTTAATCTTAAATATTATTAAAATAGAATATTAGAACAAAGATCGGGATCAGGTCAATGTTGTTAAGTCCTATTGTCCACATTTTCTGTAACTTTACATTAGTTTGGTTTTAACATATTTTATTCGATACAGAACAGAACAGAAATTTTATTTTCAACTTAAGCATAAACAGCTCATGGTTGATATTCACAAATATACAGACAGAAATGGTTAAGACAATGAAATAGTTGAGAAATAGTACTTAACTAAGTTTAAATTAAATAAGTTTAAAATCAAGTTTATATGCATATGTATAAATACACATATATACACACGAAATTGTATATATATATTATATAGTTCTGTATCACCGTAATTTCTGGCAGAAAGACAAGTTCTGTACTCACGTTGTGGGCAGATGCCCGAACGAATAGGCATATCTCTATCAGCCCGAATATACGGTGCCTTTTTTCGAACGACAGTACACGATAACCAAAAAATATTTGAAAAGAAATTCTGCCTAAAATGCCCGGGCGTGACGTGGGCAGAAAATTAGAAGTTTGGGTTGTTTCTTTATATCTACCATCTTGATCGCTCTATGTAAATAGCTGAGGAGTCAGATATATCTGGCAATGTGTATTCCCCGGCCATATCGATAAAATTCCGGCCATCATTAAATCTGACATTTCTAGCTTCCATGTAGTATATAAAACATAAATAAAACTTATTTACTTTTAGAAATATCGTTCGATAAACAAAACTGTTTTTATTGTTTGATATTTCGCGTCATACAATTTCCGGCCAACACGGCCCCCCTATTAAAATCTTTATATCTTATTTGATTTTCATAACATTGGCGTCAAATTAAAGCTGACTTTTATGGCTTTGATTTGGTATATTAGACATAAATATTCAATAATAACTTATAGAAATATTGTTCGATAATCATGAAGACTTTTTTTCATATTACAATTAGCGTAATTTCATCCAAAGGCAATTGCCGGCCATCCCCATTTAAAATCTTATGTAGTGCAAGTTTTATTTCTTAAAAAGGTGTTTTTATTATATCTTAGGTTTTAAGCTGTCTAACTATAATGGCAAAAGTGGTTTTTTCCAGATTTGTTAAAAACAGCGTTTGTTTAACATGATGTATGTCTTTTTCAGGTAAATTTGGTGAATGTCAACTCAAGACTTTCCAGTCTCCGAAAATCCTTATGTAGTATCGTTTTTAATCAAATTTGATATATGATACAAAATGATATTGTAATTAATTTACATCATCACTAATGAGTATATGTAGTTGAATTGTATGAACTTGTATTCATTTTGTTAAATTTAATTTATTAATCCTTAGAGAGAATGATTATGTAATTAAAATGTTTTCTTTTTCTCAACTTAGATGCTATTATCTTTTTATGTTATTTCTACTGAAACATATCGGTGTTCTGTGTCATGTTCCGTCTTTACTTTCCTTAATGACTTTGTTTGTATGTATTACATGTTAATCTACATAGATTAAAAGCAATTATTATAATTTTCCAAATTATGTATAACTGTTATTAATTGAGCGGTTTACAACCTTTATTGTCTTTGATTAAGTTTTTCAAACTGAAAATGCCTTGTTGCAAAAGTCTATATATTTCACTTGACGGTTGCAGAACCTTTCCCATTATACAAAGTTGATTTCTGGAATACTAGTTTCAGTGATTAGTTTTGTTTATACTTTTTTGACAGTATCGGATTTGGAACGTATTTTGTGTTTGTGTATTATAATATATTGTTTATAATAAAGAAACCTTTAATTGAAAATTGACTTGCCTGTTTCTGAATTGTGAGTTTGTTGTATAATTGCAAACAGTTGTTAGTTTACCTAGAAATGGCACTTGTTGTCGGACACAGTCAGACCAAATACTTCATCAATATTTATTACACCATCTATATTATCATTAATACTATTTAAGATATCGTTTAGGTAAAATAGGCATAACATACTACTGCTTGGATCACCTTGTTTTACTCCAATCTTTGATATTATAGGTTCGGATATAAGTTGTTTGTATTGAACAGAAGATTTTACAGTGATATACATTGATTTTATTGCATTTATAAATTGAGTACTTATATTTTCCTGTAGTAGTTTTTGCCATAAAAGCATCCTGTCTATTTTATCAAACATCTTTTCCCAGTCTAAGAAGGCTACATACAGCTTCTTTTTCTGTGATAAGGTTTTTGTAATAATTGCATGTAAAATGAAAATACAGTCTGTAGTGGATTTATTTTTCTGAAATCCGTATTGGTTATCTATTAATTTATTGTGTTTATCAGCCCACTTAGTTAGTCTGGTGACAAGTAACTTGGAATAAATTTTTGATAATATGTTATTGAGGGTTATTCCTCTATAGTCTTAGGCTTCTTGGGTTCCACCTTTAAATATAGGTATAATTATACCTTCTCCCCAGCTATCCGGAAATAAGCCGTTTTTAAATATTTTATTATAAAACATAGTAAGAAAAGGAGAAATGATATCAAATGAGTGTTTGAAAACTTCTGCTATAAGTTTAATCGGTACCTGGGCTTTTTGAGTTATTTTGAGAAAATACAGCTTGTTTAATCTCTGATGTATTAAATTCGATATCTAGATCGTCATCATATATGTAGTTATCGTTTGTCATACTTTTTACATTATTGTGATTACTACTAGGTACCGAGTCATATAAATCATTAAAGTGCATATACATATCATCTATAGATACATTAACAGTTTCTGCCTTTGGTTTTTGATATTGAGCCTTTACGTTTTTCCAAAACGATTTAGGATTTGATTTAGCCAGATGCGATATACGTTTACTTTCAGATTGGATATTATTTCTTTTACATTTTCGTTTAATAGATGTGTATGCACGTTTTCTTGTAATGAAATTGATTTTATTTTCGTCATTTTTGCTTCGAAGGAAGTTGTTTCTAGCTATATTAAATTCTTTTCTTGCTGTATAACATTTTTTATTAAACCACGATTTTCTATTGTTGTTGTTGTTGTTGTTATGAAAAGGTTTTTTTCTTGTTTTACCAAAAAATTTAAAAGCATTATCTTGCATAAATAACGTGAATGAGCTGATTTCATCATCGATTGTATTATTTTGCAACTCAGTAGTGAGTTGATTTAGGCGGGAAATGTTACCCATTAAGGATTCGCGGAATGTGTCAATTTGAGAATGGTCCCACGCTAAATATGGCTCGTGGGATTTACTATTGTCACGTGATTGTTCGGTCGCACTATACGGTAGCATTCGATAAACAGATAACAATTTAAGTTTGATTTGTTCTCTTTATTGTTTGTTGTTATAAAACCGATTTTTGTTAATAATGTTTAATAATGTTTAATTAAGCCAGAAACATAATAATACACTGTTTTTTTTGTTTGTATTATTAGTATATATACAATACAATACAATACAAAATATTTTATTTGCAATCATGTACAAGCAGTACAAATAACAAAATACAGAGAATATAATGTGATGATGTAGTTTCAATAAGTCAGATAGTGTTGAGAAGGTTTGTTATTAAATGATCTAAAAATCCATATGGATAGCACAATGTGTATGGTACAGGCTAGCTATGATAACTATTAAACTATGTTGAATTCTATTAATTGTGTATAGAGATTGTTAGTATATAAGAACAGAATGTATTGTTAATTATTTGTGATAGCTTCATTTCTTCTTTTATTAGCATAATAGATGAATTTAGCAATATTAAAGATTTCTTTTTTATTTGAAGAAGACATAAGAGTTGTAAATTTGTATATTGTTGGCCACTTGCAGAAATACGGTTTTAAGAATTTTGAACGCAAAATATAGAGAAAGGGGCATACGAGAAGGAAGTGGTATTCACTTTCAACTACATTTTGATTACATAACTTACATGTTCTTTCCGATCTTTGGATATTACGATGCCTTCCTTTTTCTATTTCTAAATTATGAGATGATGTTCGAAATTTGCATAATGCTATTCTTAATTTTCTATCATGTATATTGTTTAAGTAATCCTCTTGATTGAATGAATGTTTGAATAATCTGTAATAGGACAGACGCTCAGAATTGTTAATGTTTGAATACCAAGATTGGTAGTATTGATCAAATATGCGTTGTTTTAATTCAATTCAATTCAATTCAATTTATTTCATTCTGACTTGAGCATATCTGCTCCTCGTCAATTCACATGTATAATACATACGTTACAAAATAGGAGAAAATATATATAAAAAAAAATCACAAAAAATAAAGAAGAGGATATAGAGAAAAAAACAAATGAGAGAAAATGACCCCCGAAATGTTATTAATTCACTGTTTTGTTGTATCCACAAGTTATTATGTCCTAATGATTGCAAAAGAATTTTAACATGATGGGCCCAATTAAGTCCTGTATAAGTAATATTGTTATTAGCATCATTTTTAAGCATATTGTATACAATTTTAGTGATATTATTTTCTGGTAATTTTAGTATTTTAAACCAATAGCGGATCATGTTACATTGTCTTATAATTCTTAAAGGTACTCTTCCAAGTTCTCCATATATACTTGATAAATTGGTTGATTTTCTAACACATAGAATGCGTCTACAAAATTTGTTGTGTATACCTTCTACATCTGTGCCTAAATGGTATGACCATATTTCAGAGGCATAGTGAATGACAGGTAATACTAATGAGTCAAATAACTCACATTTTTTATTTATACTGAACTCAAATTTGTTGAAAACAGAAATTAAACCATGTAATGATCTGGAAGCATTTTCAGCTAACCTTTTTTGAGACCTTAGCCAATTACCGTTTTTGTAAAAATAAATTCCTAAGTATTTGAAACAATTTACAATTTCAACTTTTTCATTATACAAGAAAAAGTCATGTGTTGTCGGGATTCTACTTTTTTCAAAGATCATGACTTTGGTTTTATTTATGTTAATTTTCATTTTCCATTTATTGCAATAATATTCAATGTCATTTAGCATCGATTGTAAGCTTGATGCTGATGTTGCAAATAGAGCCTGGTCATCAGCAAACAGCAGCAGAAAGAGCCGTAATTGTTCTATTGTAAACACTCCGTCAAGATTATAATTTATGTTATTAAGAATGTCATTTACAAACATTATGAAAAGTAAACTTGAATTTGAATCGCCTTGTTTGACACCTGTCAATGAATCAATGCTAGCAGATATTTCATCGTTGAATTTGATTGCAGACTTAACAGACGAATACATAGCTTTAAGTGCATTGATAATTTTAGTACTGATACCCTGACAAGTTAGTTTATGCCACAGGAAAGCTCTGTTTATATTATCAAAACATTTTTCATAGTCTATAAAAGCTGTATAGAGTTTTTTTCCTGAATTTAAAACTTTAGCAATAATTGAATGTAATATGAATATACAGTCAACTGTATTTTTGTTTTTTTGATAACCAAATTGACAATTATTGATATTGTCATTTTTTTCATTCCATAATTTCAATCTATTATAGATTATTTGTGAATATACTTTTGAAAGAATGCTATTTAACGTTATTCCTCTATAATTCTTAGGGTCAGTCGAGTCTCCACCTTTAAATATAGGTACAATATAACCCAATGCCCATTTTTCAGGATATGTGGAATTTTCAAATAAATGATTGACGATATCTAATAAAATTGTACTTATTATTTCAAAAGATGCCTTTATTATCTCTGCTGAAATATTATCGGGGCCACTTGCTTTTCCGTTATTTTGCGATAAAACGGCAGTTTGAAGCTCTGCCATTGTAATCGGTTTGTCTAACTCCACGTCGGCAATATGGGTGGTATTAGAGTCGCTGTTATCGTTTCGTTCGTTTATATTAACATTTTCATATAAATCTACTAAGTGCTCATAAAAGTCTTGAATTTTAATGGGACTATCTTGATTATTTTTTTCTTGATTATATGACTTTTTAATGGTCTTCCAGAAGTTCCGTGGCTCAGATTTTGCAATATTTTCTAATTTTATAGCTTCATTTCTCATAAATTTTCGCTTGGCTCTTTTTCTTGCATTATTGTATTTATTCTTAGCTTTTATATAAGTGTGTCTGTTTTCATCCGAGTTAACTTCATTAAAATTTATTTTAGCTTGTTTTAAATTATCTTTTGCTAAAATGCAATTTTGATCAATCCATTTTGGTTTAATATTTGTTTTATTATTCTGTGTAAAACGTTTATTAAATACGGAGTTTGCATACTTAGATAAAAAGTCAGTAAGACTATCTACATGGTCGTTTACTAGATGTGTATTAGACATTGTATGGTTGAGCATTTCAATATTGTTGAGTAATGACTGTTGAAAATGTGTCACTTTGTTTTCATCAAATATTAATTTATCAACAAAAACAGCTGATGATTTATTTTTACATTTCCTATTTTTCCTTTTTACGAAGGAGAAATATAAACTACAGTGATCGGAAAATTCATTCTAGTCTAAAACTTTGAAATTGTTTAAAATGTGTATATCTTCTACCCTCAATAGCAAATAATCGACTGTACTCATGCCACGTAATGAACTATAAGTAAATCCACCAGGTACGTCATTATGCAGTCGTCCGTTTGCGATAATATGACTGGTAGATTTACATAGTGAGAGCAGACGACGCCCGTAATAATCAATAGTAGTGTCAACATTAGCACGTGGAGGAATGTTCACACTCGAGTCATCTGAGAAAGGTGTCTGACTCAAAGGATCAGATTCGTCTATTGTATCCGATAAATTGGAAGTTCTAGAATTAAAATCACCAGTTATAAAGGTTTTTCCAACATTACCATATTGTTCTATGCCCTTTTCTATCTCATCAAAAAAGTCTATCTCATTTCGAGAAAAAACTTTAGAGGAAGTAGGGGGTATGTAACAATGACAAATATAAACATCTTCATTACATGTAAAAACATCTTGACTGACTTTCAACCAGATGATTCCATAATTATTGCTTTCAACAACAGATATTTTATTCATTAAGTTTTGTTTATAGTACACTGATAGTCCACCACTTAGTCGGCCTTTACTCGTTCCCGATTTTTTATTACCTAATAAATGAAAACTTTTGTAATTGGTAATTTCAACATTTGCATGGTTTTTATTCAACCAAGTCTCACATAGAAGTATAATGTCATAGTTGTTTATTAATTGTTGAAAGTCAATGTCTGATATTTTTCTGTTAAGACCATTTATGTTCCATGATATTATATGTAGCTTCTCATCACTGTCCTATTTGGTAATTTCTTGGAATCTTTCCCCTGCTTTTTGTTGTACCATAACTTTAGCTCCGGACCATTTAACCGCTTTGCCTGCTGCTCTTTCTCTATCCATAATCGGATATCTTTCATTTCTTTTCTGCAGAACGGCCTTTGTTTGCTGTATGCCAACTCTTTTGTTTATGCGTTTAAGTAATATATAGTATATGATGCGTTTTTCCTGTTTCAGAATGTTGTGTTAGTCGTTGGGGCAAACGACATTTGCTATAAATCACCAGAGAAGATAGTAGCCGATATAGGATTGCTTTGTGAAGCTATAAGATACTCATCACCAAGGTAAATATACATTTTAATGTAGCCGTAATTAGGAAACGACGTATCAGATTATTACATATAATATTGAAAACATACAAGTAAAAGTAGTAAATTGTTCAAATAATGCCTAAATTTGTTAAAGAATTGACAGTATAAGGAAGACAGAAATAACATTTCATGACTCGTTCTTATAAAAACTTGGAATCTTTGAGACTTGGAAAATGCAATTTGTCAAAAATAAAGATAATGAAGTAAAAGAAGCATACACATGTCATAATGATAATTTTTACCTACAGCGTGACAGTTCATGTGTCAGAGGTCTTGCCACGAGGACAGAACTGGTTTCCCGGCTACCAGTATAGCCACAGCTTTCTCGACCAATGGAACGAGGATGCTCACAAAGTAAATATTTTACTGAGGGAAATGGTCCGCGATGAGTATTGGATGAGACTACTCAAACTTCATGAGTTTCTAGCCAATATTGGTAAGTTATTACATACAATATTACAATTTGATTTTTTGTGAACAGTGTAATTCAAGATAAGTCTTCGCATATTCTGTTGGTATTGACTACTTTATCTGGACCCGTCCGTGGGAAAAGGTACGGTTTTTGTGACCAGTGTAAAGCAAGATTAGGCTGTTGATATTGACTACTTTATGTATGTGTGTATGTAAATGGGAGATATTTCCTTTCATTCTAACTGACCTGTATTTGCTTGAAGTATTGTATTGTATTGACAATAAACTTTGTAAGTTTAAGTCTAATGAAATATTCTTCTTCTTCTTCTTTATTTGAACCCGTGCGTGGGAAAAGCAGAAACAGAAAATAATGATATTAATAACGCATTTACGGCAGAATCACAAATTAATGACATAAATACCAAATTAACAAGCACCTCACATATAGAAGACATATTGGAAGACAAAAATGCAACAACAATAGACGACACAACCATGTCTGAGAGAAAAGGTAAAGAAAAGAATTTATCACAAGAATCACTCTCACAATACATTATAGACAATGATCTAATTAAATATGTTTCATCAATGAATTCATTCGTGGTAGAGGGAATAAAGGGCACAAAACGGGTAATCACATTGCAACCAACCGAATCGTGTAGCTGCCCGTCTAATGGACAATGCTATCACATATTAGCAATTAAAAAATCTCTAAATATTGAATGTAATGCAAAAAATAAATCCGTAAAAAACCTAACAATTTTAAGAAAAAATGCAAAACCAAGAATAGCTAGAAAAACAGGACAAAAACAACCCAGAAAAACAGACTTTGAAATAATCGCAGCACCAGACTCTTTATCCACACAAAAATGCTCAACACCATGCTCGATAAATCCATCTACACCAGCATTTGCACTTGAAAATAGCATGATAAAAAATACCCCGAAAACGATAAAAAACACACCGAAAACACCAAGCGTATCTAATATTAAGAAAAGGAAAACTCAAACAAATTGTTCTAAGGACAAAAAGAAAATTAAATTTGAAAATATCGTCGAAGAGCAGAAAACTTAAAGAACACCACGCTCGCGGAAGAAATATTAAACGAGGAAATAAACACTTCAATTGAAGAATGCACACACACTATATGGATTAAACAACTGCGTTTAGCTGACCGTGGCGATATAACGGATGCTAACGGTTGGCTAAATGACAGGGTCATTAATTTTGCACAATATTTAATTAAGAACATCAATTCTGTAAATGGGCCACAAAATACATTGTTTGCATCTCACTTTGATGATAAAAAGCAGGAATGGTATATCAATAAAAATTTCAAAAAACAAAACGCTCCGAGCTGCCAAATACATTATAATGGAAATATCAAAAGGTAGATAACGGACCGGTATATTTAATAGATAGCTTAAAATCAACAAGAACATTAAATGCTAATATGAACATACACATTTCTCAGATTTACAATAGTGATCATGATAAATAATATTACCGTTTTAATCCCAGAAGTTCAGAGACAAAGTAATTCCTCTGATTGTGGTGTTTATGCAATTGCATTTTTAACAGAACTTGTGATGAATACTTTTAATGTGGACCTTTCAAAAACACGCTTTATCATTTCATCAATGAGAGAACATCTATTGAAATGCATTGAGAAATGTTTCCAAAAGTTAGTAAAATGCCAAAAATGCCCTGCAAATTGCCAATGACCCAAGGAAGATCAAAAGCAAGCTCTACTGTACATGTAAAATGCCCGATATCATTGATGACATGATTCAGTGTGAAAGAAAGCAATGCGGTAAATGGTTCCATAAAAAGTGTACGTCAAATCCAACAATTGTAGATAATTGGCTCTGTTCGTTTTGCAGTTGGGATTAATTGACAAACGATCAGAAATGATTTATTGTTGAATTCGAGTCAAACTTTTTGTGAAATACAATATGTTAACATTTTCTTCATTCGATAGATTAGTTCTTTTGTTTACTATTATAGGCCTATAGATTTTTCTATTTGTTTACTATTATATAGATTTTTCTATTTGTTTACTATTATATAGATTTTTCTATTTGTTTACTATTATATAGATTTTTCTATTTGTTTACTATTATATAGATTTTTCAATTTTTTACTATTATATAGATTTTTCTATTTGTTTTATATTAGATAAACGTTATATGTTTTTATTTAAAGATATGTTTTATATGTTAACTGTTATATGTTCTTATTTAAAGATATGTTTTATATGTTAACTGTTATATGTTCTAATTTAAAGATATGTTATATGTTATCTGTTATATGTTTTTCTTTAAAGAATTAAGTGTTTTGATGTTATAAAAGTTTATTGTTTGCCTTGAAATGTTAAGCATAGAATTAAATAAATTAATT
This sequence comes from Serripes groenlandicus, assembly GCA_031761405.1. Taxonomy (NCBI): domain Eukaryota; kingdom Metazoa; phylum Mollusca; class Bivalvia; order Cardiida; family Cardiidae; genus Serripes; species Serripes groenlandicus. The sequence continues at coordinate 45,309 of JASEVX010000212.1, forward strand.
TCTAAATATGTTTTGCTCATTCTGTATTTCGTTGTGCCTTAAAATCATTTGCGACCAGTGTATAGCCAGATCAGTAATATTCCTGTTTACCTAATGCTTCATATAAATGAAAACTAAGATAGGATACGATAGCAAAAAACCCCAAAGCATGTAAACGGGTTTAATACGATTTTATTATATATTTTATAAGACGTTTACATCACAAAATAATTAACCGATTGATACGTTTTATATACCATATGAAAGCTTAATCAGTTATCTTCATATATGTAAAGGCATAATTAGGATGCAACAGTTAAGACAAATTTGAGTCAGGGGGCCCGTTAAACTGTACAACTATATATTCTTTAGAAAATAGCACTAACATTTATCAATTTATGAAGACGTATATGTCACAAAATCATTTATTGATTAAAAATATTTTTACATTTCCATAAAGGTTAGAACAATATCATTAATTTGACATGTTATTATTAGAATCAAATAAGGAATAAAGACTTTAGTAGGGGGGGCCGTCAAACGCTACAATTCAATATTCTTCAGAAAATATGCTTAGAATTGGTCAATATATGAAGACATATATGTCACAAAATAATTTATCAATTTATGAAGACGTATATGTCACAAAATCATTTATTGATTAAAAATATTTTTACATTTCCATAAAGGTTAGAACAATATCATTAATTTGACATGTTATTATTAGAATCAAATAAGGAATAAAGACTTTAGTAGGGGGGGCCGTCAAACGCTACAATTCAATATTCTTCAGAAAATATGCTTAGAATTGGTCAATATATGAAGACATATATGTCACAAAATAATTTATTGATTAAAAATATTTTTACATTTATATAAAGGTTAGAACGATAGCTTCAATTTAACACCAAATTTTTTAGAATCGAATATGAAATAAAGATTTTAGTAGGGGGGTGGGCCGTGATGGCCGGGTTTTAAGGTGTAATTTTATCGATATGGCCGGGGAATACACATATGTATTCGTGACGTCACGCTTAATGGCGCGCGGAATATTTTGACTAAAGGTTAGTGTGGTTTCTCTACGTATTTTTGCAATTTGGTTAGTGTGACACTTAGTATTTGGATCCCAAATTAATGAGGAATAATCTTATTGGGTCTTACTATAGTTATGTGCATGCTCTTTTACTTTTGATGAGTTTGTAGTGATTGTTGGGACAGACTTACGACAGGAGGGTGTTGGTGGTTTCGTCCCACTACCAGTTTATCTAACTTACATTCAGGTATTAAATGTAGTATAAATACGGCTTCTCCTCTCAGGATTGACGGCATATGGTGTCGAACAGAATCCTTTGCATTACTGGAAGATTCAAATCCATGACTTACATACATTAATAGTCCCAGTCCCTTGTCTCTTGAGCAAATTGTATTTTTTGTGTTTCATGTGTTCGTTATATGTCCTAATCCTGTTTCTTCCTTCGGTAGCCGTCTTCATCTCGGTGATGGAAAACGTCGTATCGGATTCCTTCTGGTGCATTTCGGCGGCTAAATTTTGAGGACTCAGTTATCGTTGCACTAGTATTAACTTGCTAAAATGCAGACGGACCTATTCATACGTACCAACATTTTTAAAAAATCCAGGGACAACACCTCTTGTACACATGATCATGAACTGTATTAACTGTTAACCACCCATACACTTAAACTACATGCAGATATATGTATGATCATTGAAATACCATGAATGTGTGGATACTCTCCTGCATAAAATAATTGTCAACGATAATGAAGTTGTAGAGCATCGGCATTAAGAACAGGAGGTCATGGTACGAAGAACATGCTTGTACTACAGTCAAGTTACCCTTAACCAGAATTTCCTGAAGCCAAATAGGGAGATTTGGTATTTATGGTAGGGAGATTGTTATCCCAAAGAGGGAGCTTTTTTCGCGGCAAGATTTTCTACGACGGGTCACAGTACTTTTCATTTGATGCTAAAATAGGGTCAAATCAAGCAGGGTATAACTTGCATTATAGAAAGTAATAATTTGCTAATTGAAAAGAATATTTCATAATCATTTATTACTTCAATTTTATTCATGAAAATATTTCAGTATAATATCACAAATATGTTTATATATGTAAAGAACTAGTCATTAAAAAAAAACAGCACATGAAACTTGGTAAAATGCAATTATTAATTACATTTTTCAATACATGTTCAAAATAATTTGATACTAGTACTTTCAGAACTTTGTATGCTGAACCTTCGTTCTGCACATTTTACCTAATTCAGAGACATACAAACATATTTCCTGAGTGTGACTTTCTTTTGGGGGTAAAAAACATGCTTTTTGGTTGATTTAGAGAATTTGAGATAACATTTTTGTTACTTTCCTTTCTAATTTCGATCAGTCATATATCAATTAAAGTTCTTCAATTAAACAGGTTTTGGTGTCAAACATTTGAAAAACATTTTTTTTTAAGGTTTTGCTTTTTAGCTCACCTGAGCTTTGCTCCTGAGCTTTGCTCAAGGTGAGTTATTGTGATCGCCTTTTGTCCGTCGTGCGTCTTGCGTCGTGCGTCAACTTCTTCTCCTCAGTAACCAGTGGGTCAATTGGGATGAAACTTCACAGAAAGCATTCTCTCGATGACCTCACCAGAATTCCTTCAAATTTTTGGGATCCATGCAGAATTCCAGTTTCCATGGCAACGAAACCGAAAAAACTTCAAAATTCTTCTTCTCCCAAACTGGTTGGCAGATTTTCAAATAATTTTGTAGAAATGTTCCTTAGATGACCCTCTATCAGATTCCTTCAAGCCATGTTGATTGGTCGAAAAACATGGCCGCCAGGGGGGGCAGGGCTATTTTTGCCTTATATGGCTATAGTGAAAACTTAAAAAATCTTCTCCGACGAAAGTGTCAGGCCGATTTTCAAATAATTTTGTAGAAATGTTCCTTGGGTGACCCTCTATCAGATTCCTTCAAGCCATGTTGATTGGTAGAAAAACATGGCCGCCAGGGGGGGTGGGGCTATTTTGCCTTATATGGCTATAGTGCAAACTTAAAAAATCTTCTCCTCCAAAAGTGTCAGGCCGATTTTCAAATAATTTTGTAGAAATGTTCCTTGGGTGACCCTCTAGCAGATTCCTTCAAGCCATGTTGATTGGTCGAAAAACATGCCCGCCAGGGGGCGGGGCTATTTTGCCTTATATGGCCAAACTGAAAACTTAAAAAATCTTCTCCGACGAAAGTGTCAGCTTGATTTTCAAATAATTTTGTAGAAATGTTCCTTGGATGACCCTCTATCAGATTCCTTCAAGCCATGTTGATTTGTTGAAAAACATGGCCGCCAGGGGGGCGGGGCTATTTTGCCTTACATGGCTATAGTGAAAAAAAAAATCTTCTTCTCCGAAAGTGTCAGACCGATTTTCAAATAATTTTGTAGAACTGTTCCTTGGATGACCCACTTTCAGATTCCTTCAAGCCATGTTGATTGGTCAAAAAAACATGGCCGCCAGTGGGCAGGGCTATTTTGCATTATATGGCTATAGTGAAAACTTAAAAAATCTTCTCCTCCAAAAGTGTGGCCGATTTTCAAATAATTGTGTAGAAATGTTCCTAGGGTGACCCTCTATCAGATTCCTTCAAGCCAAGTTGATTGGTCGGAAACTATGGCTGCCAGGGGGCGGGGCTTATATAGCTTAAGTGAAAAAAATAAATCAGGTGAGCGATTCCAGGGCCATCATGGCCCTCTTGTTTTAATAGAAAGGTTCCATTGGAGACTCTACAAGATTCCTTTAAACCATTTTCATAGGTTGAAAAACATGGCCACCCAAGGGATCGGGGCTGTTTGATTTTTGCCTTGGCAGTGGAGCAATATTGGCCCTCTTGGGCCTCTTGTATTAGCTTAGCTGACCACAAAATGAGTTATTGTAGTTGACTATTTTGTAAATATGAAAATCACAAAAAGCAGGTGAGCAATCCAGTGCCATCATGGCCCTCTTGTTTACAGTTTCCAATTGTTGTGTTTTGGCCCTTTTCACTTTAGAATTTGAAAGAAGGAACTACAAGACAGTAACTCATGCTGGTTATAAACCATCAATTATTAGAAGGAGTTGTAGCTAGTGTTGGGCCATAGGTTCCATTTTTACAATCGATTATCGGTTACAATCACGTTGCCTCATTCGATTAGACATCGATTATATAATCGGTTCATACAGTATTATATTTAACAAGCCTTAATGTTCACAATGCTTCTTATTATTTATGTTTGATAAAAAATATACCGGCTTAATGTCTTGTCTTTACTAGGTTGTATCATTTTATTGCCAAAAAACACTTTGTTTCGATTTCAAGTTGTTGTATTTACATGCTAGCCCACGAGAGTAATCTCCCTTGTGGAAGCGAATATTAATCAAACATAAATGAAGCTAAAAAGGTGAACCGATTAATAATCGATTGTGGTAAATTGCAATCGATTATCGCTAACGTGATGCATATTCGATCAACTTTCGATTATAATCGATCATCGTCCCAACACTAGTTGTAGCGCCCTTTCAACTTTTAATTAACATAAAAAACTCTGGGCGATTATGTAACATTATGAAAGGGTGGATAGACTTAAATGATGTTTAAGATACTGGTCAGGTTTCACTTTGGTTGGAAGCCAACATGTTTATGTGACGAGGCAGTATTTTTGGGATATCAGTCATTTATTGTGATGGCTCTTGTATTGATACAATTGTGTAAATTGTTTTTCCTGTTCGTGAACTGTGTGGTGTGTATGTAGGTAAGGACTCAACCTCCCCCTATAGCTTGTATACAACTTAACCTGCCCCCTATACAAATGATATTAATTTATGATGCTGGTATACTTTGAGGAATTCATGCTTAATAAAAGTGGGTAGGTCTCTGAAACGTTGCTATGAATTTCCATGTCTACTGTTTTATTACATTGATAGTCTTCATAAAAATCCCATATTTATCTCCAAACTGTATACTCTGGTACTCAATTGGTAGAGCAGAAATTACTCCCTAAGAAGTGAGTCAATATATGTAAGCTAATGATAGCCTTCACAAACATTAAATAACCAAAATACAATCAATGAAGATTTCTAGAGATGAACACATAATGCAAGTACCTTTTAAACAAGTATACCAATTAATATTGTATATGCACATTCATCAACTTCGACCACAATAATGGTCAAATTGAAGGAAAATCTGTTTGCGATTTGGAATTAATCACACTCGGTGATATTTCTAGTTTTATTTGATGTCTCAGCTCATATCAGATAATTTGCTTTGAAGTTTCATCTTCATTACAAAGCAAGTATACTTTGTTTTTCTTAGAAAACAATCAAATTCATGTGTGCTGACCTTGGCCAGGTCACTTGTTCAAAAGCAAAATGAGTTATTACAGTTAAGAACATCTTGAAATTGACAAATTTACCGTTCACGCTCCGCTCCATTCCGTTCCATTCCGCTCCGCTCCGCTCACGTTCCATTCCGCTCATAAAGCGTTCACTCAATCATAACATTGGGATTGCTTTTTTCCGTTCCGCTCATATTTAGCGAAGCATTCATGTGATTGGATTGTTTCGTTCATAATGATTGTTTCGTTCAGAGCGCAAAATTCCGTTCCGCTCATAAAGCGTTCCAACTTCGTTCCAATCACGCTCACGATCCAATCACGTTCCGCTCAGATTGTCAATTACATGATGTTCTAAACTGTAAGAACATCTTGAAATTGACAAATCTACCGTTCACGCTCCGCTCCGTTCCGTAATGTTCCGCTCCGCTCACGTTCCATTCCGCTCATAAAGCGTTCACTCAATCATAACATTGTGATTGCTTTTTTCCGTTCCGCTCAGATTGAGCGAAGCATTCCTGTGATTGGATTGTTTCGTTCATTATGATTGTTTCGTTCAGAGCGCAAAATTCCGTTCCGCTCATAAAGCGTTCCAACTTCGTTCCAATCACGCTCACGATCCAATCACGTTCCGCTCAGATTGTCAATTTCATGATGTTCTTAACTGTAGCTGGCTACTGCAATTCATTTAGTTTAGTTTAAACTTACTTATCTTACATCGATTGTAAAATATTCTTTCAACTTATATTAATCACACTCAAAGTCGGCCGATGTTATACCTCAAAGGCAAGGTTTAACCATGAGCTTACTCATTTGTTATTTCATTGGCTCTGCATAACCTGGTGTGATAACATTCAATAATTAGATCACAGTTTATTTACACTGAATATTGATCTGATAAATGGAAAAGTGACATTCTTATGAAATTTTATTTCAGACAATAGTTTTGAATTTGATGACTCTGACAACGATCCAGATTTCAAACTTGGTAGGTTTATAAGCTCACCTATGCACGAAGTGCAAGGTGAGCTTTTGTGATCACTGAATGTCCGTCGTCATCGTCGTCGTCTGTCTGTTAACAATTTCCTACAAATGACTTCTTCTACTAAACCAATGGACAGTTTTCAAAATAACTTCACAGGAATGGTCCTTAGGTGGTCCCCTTTCAAAGTTGTTCAAAGAATTTAATTCCAAGTAGAACTTTGGCTGTTGTGGCATCAGAAAAGGGGAAAATTGCCAAATCTTAAAAAATCTTCTTGTCCAATTGTGCTGGCCTGATTTGAAAATTATTTTGCACAAAATTAATGTTCCTTAGGGCACCCTCTACCAAGATTGTTCAAATATTTCCGATCCGTTGAAAAACATGGCCGCAAGGGGGCGGGACTTGTTTTCCTTATATGTGCATTGTTAAAACTTTAACAAATCTTCTTGTTCAAAAGTACTGGCCAGATTTCAAAATAATTTCACTGAAATGGTCCTTAGGTGGTCCCCTTTCAAAGTTGTTAAAAGAATTTTATTCCAAGTAGAACTTTGGTTGCTGCAGCATCAGAAAAGGGGAAAAATTGCCAAATCTTAAAAAATCTTCTTGTTCATAAGACAGTGTTGGCCCGATTTAAAAATTATTTTGCACAAATGTTCCTTTGGGCACCTCCTACCAAGCTTGTTCAAATATTTCCCATCCGTTGAAAAACATGGCCGCAAGGGGGTGGGGCTTGTTTGCTTCAGCAGCTTGAAATTTGGTCAGAATGTTTGTCTTAAAGATAACTAGGTCAAGTTTAAATATGGGTAATATTGGGTCAGAAACTAGGTCACTAGGCCAAATTGAGGGAAAATCTTGTTAACTCTGTAGAAGCTGCATGTTTTGCTTCAGCGGCTTGAAATTTGTTCAGAATGTTGAGCTGAATGATATCTAGGCCGAGTTCGAATAAGGGTCATGCCGGGTCAAAAACTAGGTCACTAGGCCAAATAAGAGGAAAATCTTGTTAACTCTGTAGAAGCCGCATGTTTTGCTTCAGCGGCTTGAAATTTGGTCAGAATGTTGAGCCGAATAATATCTAGGCCAAGTTCGAATATGGGTCATGCCGGGTCAAAAACTAGGTCACTAGGTCAAATTGAAGGAAAATCTTGTTAACACTTTGGATGCCGCATTTTTTGCTTCAGCAACTTGAAAATTGGTCAGAATGTTTGTCTAAATGATATTTAGGCCAAGTTCGGATATGGGTCATGCCGGGTTAAAAACTAGGTCACTAGGCCAAATTAAAGGGTAATCTTGTTAACACTGGATACTGCATTTTTAATTTCAGCATGATGAAACTTTAACAAAATGTTTTTCTTGATGATATGTAGGCCAAGTTCGAATATGGGTCATGCTGGGTCAAAAACTAGGTCACTAGATCAAATTGAAGGAAAATCTTGTGAACACTTCCGATGCCACATTTTTTGCTTCAGCAGCTTGAAATTTGGTCAGAATGTTTGTCTGAATTATATCTAGGTCAAGTTCGAATATGGGTCATATTGGATCAGAAACTAGGTCAATAAAGGAAAATATTGTTCAAACTCCGGAGGCCGCATTTTTACTTTGAGCAAGTTGAAACTTTGTCAGAATGTTGTCTTGATGATATCTAGTCCATGTTGGAATATGGGTCATATCAGGTAAAAAAATATAGATCACTAGGCCACATGAAGGAAAATCTTGTTAACACTGTGGAGATTGCATTCAGAATAATTGTCTTGATGTGTTTTGCATTGCAATACATTGTATAATTAAGGTGAGCGATCCAGGGCCATCATGGCCCTCTTGTTTATTTATATATTTATTTTCTAACCAGCCAAGTAGGAATCGGAAATGGATTTTGCATGAGTTGTACCTAAGTCTGATTCCTTCAAGCCATATTGATTGGTCGAAAAACATGGGCACCAGGGGGCGAGCTGTTATTCCTGATATGGCTATAGTGAAAACCTTCTCCAGCGAAAGAGTTTGGCAGATATTCAAATCATTTTGTAGAAATGTTCCATTCATGATAATTGGGGGAGGGGCTGTTTTGCCTCATACGACTTAAGTGAAAAAATTCTTCTCTTAAGAAAGTATCTTGCAGGTTTTCTCAATATTAAGTTGGCAGTCAACATAGGGTTGGGTGGTTTTGCATTGTGGCAGTGGAGCACTATTTGCTCTCTTGGACCTGTAGTTTGGCCTCAAAATGAGTTATTATAGTTGGCAAAAAGAATAACTCGGGTGAGCAATCCATTGCCAACATGGCCCTCTAGTCATATCATTAAGAGCTTGTTTGTCATCCTTTAAAAATTGACACATTTTCAACATTCACTTTTGAAGGAAGCTGCATTTGATAGGTGATGAATCACTGCAGCTTGGCTTAAAAGGCCAAATTAATTTGTGATTATACACACAGAATCCACTATTGATTTCCTTCAGCCATCCGAAAGATATATCAAAATAAGCGTATAGAAATATGGTTGAGTGTATGTTCTAGTTTTTAGCTCTACTGGCCAAAGGCCAGAAGGGCTTATGTCGTGGCGATTTGTCCGTCGTGCGTGCGTGCGTGCGTGCGTGTGTGCATCCGTCCGTAAACAATTTCTTGTTAACACGATACAGTCTTCCCTTTTGATTGTATCTCAACCAAACTTATACAGTAGTTAGATATCCATGAGAGCTCGGTTCGTTTCGAAAACCAGCTAGATCTGCCCATGCATGACTGGATTATGGCCCTTGAAATGGTCAAAATTGCTATAAAAGAGCTTGTTAACACGATACAGTCTTCACTTTTGATTGTATCTCAACCAAACTTATACAGTAGTTAGATATCCATGAGAGCTCGGTTCCTTTTGAAAACCAGCCAGATCCGCCTATGCATGACTGGATTATGGCCCTTGAAATGGTCAAAATTGCTATAAAAGAGCTTGTTAACACGATATAGTCCTTATTTTTTATTGTATCTCAATCAAACTTATAGAGTAGTTAGATATCCATGAGAGTTTGGTTCATTTCTAAAAAACGGCCAGATCTACCCATGCATGGCTGGATTATGGCCCTTGAAATTGTCAAAATTGCTATAATACAGCTTGTGAACACAATAGAGCTTCCATTTACTATCTGATCTTCACCAAACTTAGATGGTATTTGAATATTGATGACATATTGGTTCCTTTTGAAACAAGCCAGATCAATGCCAGTAGAGCATAGGTCCTCATGGGCCTCTTGTTACAAACATTAACAGGTAATGGACACAAGTATAGTAGCAGTGACACAGACATAGATATGCCTGTTTGCAAAAAGAAACGTAAAGGTAAGTATAAACTTTAAATAGGGGTGCAATGAATAATCGGTTCAGAAAGGGGGCAAAATGTCCAAACTTCAAAAATCTTCTCCTCTGAAACTGCTTGTCAGATTCTTATGTAATTTGGCAGAAATGTTCATTGGGTGACCCTTTACAAAGATCTTTACTGATTGGCTGAAAAACATGGCAGTCTGGAGGCATTAGAAAAGGGCAATATGACAAAATTTTATAATTCCATTGTTATGCCCCCGGAATCACCGATTCGGTGGGCATCTAGTTTTTGGCCTGTCTGTCTGTCGAAAAAATCTTTAACCTGGACCACTTCTTTTGAACCATAACAGGTACGGCTACCATATTTCACATGTGTATTCCTTGTGACATGACCTTTCTGTCAGTACCAACATTTTTGACCTTGCGACCTTGACCTTTGACCTACATTTTGAAAACTTCTTTGTCTGTGGCAAAGAAAACTTTAACCTTGACCACTACTTTTGAACCGTAACAGGTACGGCTTCCATATTTCACATGTGTATTCCTTGTGACATGATCTTTCTGTTAGTACCAACATTTTTGACCTTGCGACCTTGACCTTTAACCTACATTTTAAAAACTTCTTTGTCTGTGGCAAAGAAAACTTTAACCTTGACCACTACTTTTGAACCGTAACATGTATGGCTACCATATTTCACATGTGTATTCCTTGTGACATGACCTTTCTGTCAGTACCAACATTTTTGACCTTGCGACCTTGACCTTTGACCTACATTTTGAAAACTTCTTTGTCTGTGGCAAAGAAAACTTTAACCTTGACCACTACTTTTGAACCGTAACAGGTACAGCTTCCATATATCACATGTGTATTCCTTGTGACATGACCTTTCTGTCAGTACCAACATTTTTCACTTTGACAGGTCTACATTTTGAAAACTTTAACCTTGACCACTACTTTTGAACCGTAACAGGTACGGCTTCCATATTTCACATGTGTATTCCTTGTGACATTACCTTTCTGTCAGTACCAAAATGTTTATGCCCCCAGAATCACCGATTCGGTGGGCATATAGTTTTTGGTCTGTCTGTCTCTTTGTCTGTCTGTCGAAAAAAACTTTAACCTTGACCACTACTTTTGAACCATAACAGGTACGGCTACCATATTTCACATGTGTATTCGTTGTGACATGAGCTTTCTGTCAGTACTAAACTTTTTGACCTTGCAACCTTGACCTTTGACCTACATGTTACCATTTGGGGGCATCAGTGTTTCACAAACACATCTTGTTCTGAAACTCCTTGTCTGATATTAAGAAATGTTTAGGGAATCTTACTTCAGTGATCCTGTACTAAATTTGTTCAAGCCGTATTGATTGGTTAAAAATCATAACAACCAGGTGTCATCACATACTTTTAGCTACAAATGACAACACCTTCCGTTCCATTGGACAAATTTGAACTTGACTTCACAGGAATGTTAATTTCTTTGTTGGTCCTCTTTCAAAATTGTTTAAAGACTTACATTCTGTGTAGAACTTTGATTGCTGCGGCATCAAAAAGCAAGAAAAATACCAAAACTTTAAAATCCTTTTCCTCCATAATCTGCTTGTTCAATTCTAAGATAATTTTATAGAAATGTTCTTTGTGACCCCTTGACAGAAACTGTTCGAGCCATATTTATTTCGTGGAAAAACAGTGCAGCAAGACAGCATCAGGAAAGGCACAAAATGACAAAACTTTATAATTCCATTCTTATTAAAGTTGTTGTTAGATTTCAAGATACAAATGGCTTTTATTGATTAACCATTTTACTATTTCATTGACAGTGTCCACTCCTCGCAGTTTCATTTGCACTCCTGACCAAATTTTCCCTGATATTTGCAGTTAAATATTGCTACTAATTTACTATCATTCAGATGATCAATTAAGGGCAACCTTGGCCCTCTAATTAATTGTTCAGAATAAACACTGTAAAATCAATGGGAGATTTAGATCTGTGTAAGAATACAAAAGATAATTCTGTCCGCCCAAGCAAGCAGGATCACAGGGGCTTATATTCTAAACTCGTGGCTACTACACAACCTCATTGATAACTCTTTTCTTGCATTGGCACAGAAGAGGAATTGGAGCTTGGAAGAAAAAACTATACTTAAACCATTGGTGACCAAATGTCTTCTCGAAAAAATGCCACCAAGGAAAACGGAACAGTCGAACCTCGTTAAACCGGACGCCGTTAATCCAGAAAATTCGCGATCAGGACATAAAATTCAAGGAACGGATTTTGTATGCTTAATTATTCTTTGTTAATACGGAAATTAGCGTTCCGGAACCGGACAAAAAATATCGGGAACAGAGCGACCATTTACACATAAAATCCGCTTCATTAGTCCGGAAGTCCAAACATGTATATGTATTTTTTTTTTCTCAATTAGTCCGGATTATACTGATTGTGTAAGTCTTGTTGCGTGTCATAGTTTTCTAGTATGTCTGTTTGTCCTAACAATATGTGTTAAAAGCTGTGTACTGTATACAATGTAATAGGACTGTTCCATAATCGACTAGCGTGTGTCATTGTTTACTTTAATTAGCAGTCATAAAATAGCAGCCAATCAGGTGTTGATTGCCAACATGATATAAACTGATTTTGAGATTAAAATTTCGACATTTTGACCCAGAGACAAGTGGAGATCTGACTAAAAATAATAAGGTGTTCCATATTTGTATATTTTGATGCTCATTTTTAGCTCCACTGGCCAGTCAAGCTTATGTCATGGCGAATTGTCCGTCGTTCCTAACCACTTGGTCAATTTGATTGAAACTTCATAGGAAGCATCCTCTCAATGTCCTCTCTTAAATTCCTTCAATTTTTTTTGTTCCATCCATTATTCTGGTTTCCATGGCAACCAAAAGAAAAAAATAGTGAAAACTTAAAAAATCTTCTTCTCCGAAAGTGTCAGGTCGATTTTCAAATAATTTTGTAGAAATGTTCCTTGGGTGACCCTTTATTAGATGTTGATTGGTTGAAAAACATGGCCGCCAGGGGGCGGGGCTATTTTGCCTTATATAGCTATAGTGAAAACTTAAAAAATCTTCTTCTCCGAAAGTGTTCAGCTGATTTTCAAATAATTTTGTAGAAATGTTCATTGGGTGACCCTCTATCAGATTCCTTCAAGCCATGTTGATTGGTCTGAAAGCATGGCTGCCAGAGGGAGGGGATATTTTGCCTTATATGACCATAGTGAAAACTTAACAAATCTTCTTCTCCAAAAGTGTTGAGCAGATTTTCAAATAATTTTGTAGAAATGTTCCTTGGATGACCCTTTATCAGATTCCTTCAAGCCATGTTGATTGGTTAAAAAACATGGCCGCCAGAGGGCGGGGCTATTTCGCCTTATATGGCTAAAGAGAAAACTTAAAAAATCTTCTCCTCCAAAAGTGTCAGGCCGATTTTCAAAATTTTTTGTAGAAATGTTCCTTGAATGACCCTCTATCAGATTCCTCCAAGCCATGTTGATTGGTCAAAAAACATGGCCGCCAGGGGGTGGGGCTATTTTGCCTTTTATTGTTATAGTGAAAACTTAAAAAATCTTCTCCTCCAAAAGTGTCAGGCCTATTTTTAAATAATTTTGTAGAAATGTTCCTAGGGTGACCCTCTATCAGATTCCTTCAAGCCAAGTTGATTGGTTGGAAACTATGCCCGCCAGATGACGGGGTTTATATAGCTAAAGTGGAAAAAAAAGCAGGTGAGCAATTCCAGGGCCATCATGGTCCTCTTGTTTTAAATAAAGGGTCTGCCATAAAACGAGCTTTGCTTGTTAATAACATTTTTATCTATTGAGATTGTGCATATTTTTGCCTAGCTGTTTTGAAAGTCATCTGCTGCAAATGTGTTCTCCAGGAAAAAAAGATTAATTTTGTTGTGTTTTTTTTTTCAGATAATTTATATACTACATGTAGAGACAAATAAGTTAGTAACTTATCCAATCATGGACAAACACTCAATGCATGACCTCCAAGTGAGAATAGAAGCGGAAACAAAAATGCCAGTAGTGGAGCAAGATCTAATTTTAGTAACAGGAATGACCCCTGACCCTCAAAAACTTGCGTCACAATGTTGGTTGGAACCAGTGAGTATATTTCTTTATTCTCCTCTATTTATAATCATTAGATCACCAGAGCCAAAGGCTCAAGGTGATCTATTCTGATCACTCTCTGTCCGTCGACCGTTTGTCTGGCATCCAGCGTTAATTGTTAGCTTTAAACATCATCTCTTCCTACACCAATTTCAACCAAATTTCACAGAAATGTTCCTTTGGTGGTCCTCTTTTAAAATAGTTCTAAGATTTAAATTCCATTGAGAACTTTGGTTGCTGCGGCATCAGAAAGGGGGCAAAATGTCCAATCTTTAAAAATCTTCCAGTATTATTTGGCAGAAATGTTCCTTGGGTGACCCTCTACAAAAATTGTTCAAGCCATACTGACTAGTTGCAAAACATGGTTGTCAGATGGCATCATAAAAGGGGCAAAATGACAAAATTTGAAAATTCTTATGAAAGTCCTTGTCTGATTTTAAGAAAATTGAATAGGAATCTTCCTTTAAGTGATCTTCTTCTTAATTTGTTCAAGTCGTATTGATTGGTTACACAATCATAGCAACCAGGCATCATCACAAAAGGGGTAAATTGAACTTTTAGCTACAAATGACAACTCCTACCATTCCACTTGACCAATTTTAACTTAACTTCACAGGAATGTTTCTTTGATGGTCCTCTTTCAAAATTGTTCAAAGATTTACACTTAGTGTAGAACTTTGGTTGCTGCAGCATCAGAGAGGGAGAAAAATACCCAATCTTTAAAATCCTTTTCCTCCGTAATCTGCTTTAGATTCCAAGATAATTTGATGTTCTTTTGAGTGACCCTCTACAAAAACTGTTCAAACCATATTGATATTGTTGAAAAACAGGGCAGCAAGGTGGGCATCAGGAAAGGTGCAAAATAACAAAACTTTATAATTCCATTCTTATTGAAGTTCTTGTTAGATTTCAAGAAACAAATGGCCTTTACTGATAAGCTATTTCTTTAACAGTGTCCACTCTTTGCAATTTGCACTCCTGATCAAATTTTCCCAGATATTTGCTGTTAAATATTTGCTACTAATTTACTATCACTCAGGTGATCGATTTAGGGCCATCTTGGCCCTCTTGTTTATTTTAGGGATGGGAACGAATGAACGGACGAATAATCGAATACTGTTTTCAAATAAAAATATTCGTTTTCAGTTTACGATTTTTTTTAAGAAATAACACAAATTGACCAAAAATTATTAGTTAAATTCTTTCAGATATCGCGAGTTGGAGCCAATCATGATTACTGGTGAACTGATAAAGAGTGTGTATGTGTCGCTTTTTGTGTTTTTACATCATCAGATTAATCAATATTCATATTCAGATTTGCTTTCTAAATATGTCTAACTTAGTCTACCAATTTCAGCATTAATGCTGCATGCAAGGGTAAACAATACCAACAAACAACAACAACTACTAATTTCAGGCCTACGCGTATCGTTCACGAATACATTGTAATTTAATAACAAAAAAAATGGCAAGGCTTCTTTCTCCTGCATGTTTAACTGTTCAGGTTGTCCCATCTGTCAAATGGTAAAAGTAAGAATAAGAAAAGAATATTTATTTATTCATTCTTCTATTTTTGAACACAGATACATCAAATATGGCTCAAAGTGGCTCAGACAAATATGGCATTGGCTCAAGTCCCATTTTAGCCCTTTTCCCGATCAAATTTCAAAAAATTCCAAACAAGAAATATCTTTTACCTATCTTGCTATAAATATCCTATAAAAATCCTACATTCAGCGCGTGTCGGTTTAAAAAGTCAATAGTCACTCACTGTGTACCGATTTACCACGGGTAACCTTTAACTTGATGGTTGTATGCAAACGGTTGTAATTTCATCTGGAACACGATGTAGTTACAACCGTCTTGCATTAAGCCCTCAAACTGTTTGTTGCGTGTAAATTGTAGCCTTAGGAGAATAAATTAGCGATTCATGCAATTGGTTAAAGAAGTTCAGAGGCAAGATGAATGATATTGAATTATATAATCGCGAGTTGATTGTAGCACGGTGGAATGCTTAAATAATTATAACAATCATATTTGCAACAAATGTATTTGATTTTTTTTTCTTGATTTACATCAACTTGAAATTCTAATATGTCTGTTGAGACAAAAAAAAATGTAAGTACGGTTGAAAACATACAATATATACGTAAACAATAGCTTATATTTATACCTGGAAAATCTCCATTTTTTAAAAAAGGAAATTTAAAAGTACCAGTATTCGGATAAACTTTGATTCGAAATAGGAATATTTAAATATATTGGAATAAGTAAAACAAATATTCGAATATTCAGACGCAATTACATGTACATATAACATTATGTTTTTCAGTCAGAGCAAGATTGTCACATTTACCTGTTTCACAAAGGAAGTCGTGGTTTGAAAATTGATGAAATCAAAAAGCATAACTAAACAGTGTTCTTCAAACCTTAGTGCAGTCGATTATTAAAGAACCAAGTACAGTTATTCCATTTTCTGTAAGTTTTATTCATATCTAACGCTTTCCCTCGTACCACAATTCTTCAGCAGACGACTTTGAACATATTTTGTTAGGGCCAGTCTAGATCCAGGTCGACTTGCACTTCTATACAGTTTGATCTGACTTTGCACTGTTTGCAAATAAGTCACTCCTAAGAGGATTCCAAGAAACTGCTGACTAACATGGTGCATCTAACAAACACACAATAAATATTTAAGTCTCTTTCAATTACCATTTTTGCAAAAATTATGAATTCCATATCATGCTCCCAGTACATGTTTAATTTTTTATCCCCCGCTTTTTCGAAGAAAAAAAGGGGGGTTATTAATTTCGGTTTGTCCGTCTGTCCGTCCGTCTGTCTGTCTGTCTGTCTGTCTGTCCGTCTGTCTGTCTGTCACACTTCGTTTCCGTGCAATAACTGCCACAAATGTGAACCGTTTTTTTTCAAACTTAGTAACAAGGTTAAATGCCTTAAGGGCTAGGCCAAGTTCGATCGTCACTTTCGGCGGACTTTATTTAGTGGAGTTATGGCCCCTTATTTAACACAAAACGTCGTTTCATGCTGTTTCCGTGCAATAACTGCCACAAATGTGATTTTCTTTTTTTCAAACTTGGTAACAAAGTTAAATGCCTTAAGGGCTAGGCCAAGTTCGATCGTCACTTTCGGCGGACTATATTTGGTGGAGTTATGGCCCCTTATTTAACAAAAAATGTCGTTTCTTGCTGTTTCCATGCAATAACTGCCACAAATGTAAACCGTTTTCTTTCAAACTTAGTAACAAGGTTAAATGCCTTAAGGGCTAGGACAAGTTTGATCGTCACTTTCGGCGGACTTTATTTAGTGGAGTTATGGCCCTTTATTTAACAAAAAAGTCGTTTCTTGCTGTTTCCGTGCAATAACTGCCACAAATGTGAAACGTTTTTTTTCAAACTTGGTAACAAGGTTAAATGCCTTATAAGGGCTAGGCCAAGTTCGATTGTCACTTTCGGCGGATTTTATTTAGTGGAGTTATGGCCCCTTATTTAACACAAAATGTTGTTTGTTGCTGTTTCCGTGCAATAACTGCCACAAATGTGATTTTTTTTTTTTCAAACTTGGTAACAAGGTTAAATGCCTTAAGGGCTAGGCCAAGTTTGATCGTCACTTTCGGGGGACTTTATTCGGTGGAGTTATGGACCCTTATTCAACAAAAAATGTTGTTTCTTGCTCTTTCCGTGCAATTACTGCCACAAATGTGATTTGTTTTTTTCAAACTTGGTAACAAGGTTAAATGCCTTAAGGGCTAGGCCAAGTTCGATCGTCACTTTCAGCGGACTTTATTCGGTGGAGTTATGGCCCCTTATTTAACAAAAAATGTTGTTTCTTGCTGTTTCCGTGCAATAACTGCCACAAATGTGAACCGTTTTTTTTTTCAAAATTGGTTACAAGGTTAAATGCCTTAAGGGCTAGGCCAAGTTCGATCGTCACTTTCGGTGGACTTTATTCAGTGGAGTTATGGCCCCTTATTTAACAAAAAATGTCGTTCTTGCTGTTTGTGGCAATAACTGCCACAAATGTGAACCGTTTTTTTTTTCAAACTTGGTAACAAGGTTAAATGCCTTAAAGGCTAGGCCAAGTTCGATCGTCACTTTCGGTGGAGTTATGGCCCTTTATTTAACAAATTCTTGTTGTTTCTGTGCAATAACTGCCATAAATGTGAACCGTTTTTTTTCAAACTTGGTAACAAGGTTAAATGCCTTAAGGGCTAGGCCTAGTTCGATTGTCACTTTCGGTTTGCTGTTTCCATGCAATAACTGCCACAAACTTGGTAACAACCTAGGCCAAGTTCGTTTAATTTACCCTGTAATAGATGTTCAATAAAAAGACTACTGACATGTTTAAACCTAACCTCAACATTTTCCTACAATATTTCCTGCAAGCGGGGGATATAAATTTCATGAATTTGCTTGTTTTAAATGACTGAAGAAAATGATTATTTAACCTTTTTCATGAAACAGATGAAATTTGATACTTAATGTCGGTATTAAAAATAGATTTTTCAATTTACAAGATATTTCAGGGCTTTTGAAGATGTTTTCAAAGCAGACTACTTTCGAGCTCACCTAAATGTGCTTTGCTCAAGGTGAGTTATTGTGATCGCCTTTTGTCCGTCGTGCGTCAACTTCTTCTCCTCAGTAACCAGTGGGTCAATTGGGATGAAACTTCACAGAAAGCATCCTCTTAATGACCTCACCAGATTTCCTTCAAATTTTTGGGATCCATGCAGAATTCTGACAACGAAATGAAAAAAACTTCCTGTTCCAGGGATGACCTTCTATCAGATTCCTTCAAGCCAATTTGATTGGTCAAAAAACATGGCCGCCAGGGGGGCGGGGCTATTTTGCCTTATATGGCTATAGTGAAAACTTAAAAAATCTTCTCCTCCAAAATTGTCAGGCAGATTTTCAAATAATTTTGTAGAAAGGTTCCTTGGATGACCCTCTGTCAGATTCCTTCAAGCCATGTTGATTGGTCGAAAAAAATGGCCGCCAGGGGGGGCGGGGCTATTTTGCCTTATATGGCTATGGTGCAAACTTAAAAAATCTTCTCCTCCAAAAGTGTCAGGCCGATTTTCAAATAATTTTGTAGAAATGTTCCTTGGGTGATCCTCTATCAGATTCCTTCAAGCCATGTTGATTGGTAAAAAAACATGGCCGCCAGGGGGCGGGGCTATTTTGCCTTTTATGGCTATAATGAAAACTTAAAAAATCTTCTCCTCCATAAGTGTCAGGCCGATTTTCAAATAATTTTGTAGAAATGTTCCTTGGGTGACCCTCTATCAGTTTCCTTCAAGCCATGTTAATTGATCGAAAAACATGGCCGCCAGGGGGGGGGGGCGGGCTATTTTGCCTTATATGGCTATAGTGCAAACTTAAAAAATCTTCTTCTCCAAAAGTATCGGCCCGATTTTCAAATAATTTTGTAGAAATGTTCCTTGGATGACCCACTTTCAGATTCCTTCAAGCCATGTTGATTGGTCAAAAAACATGGCCGCCAGTAGGCAGGGCTATTTTGCATTATATGGCTATAGTGAAAACTTAAAAAATCTTCTCCTCCAAAAATATCTGGCCGATTTTCAAATAATTTTGTAGAAATGTTCCTAGGGTGACCCTCTATCAGATTCCTTCAAGCCAAGTTGATTGGTCGGAAACTATGGCTGCCAGGGGGCGAGGCTTATATAGCTAAAGTGAAAAAAAAAAAAAAAATCAGGTGAGTGATTCAAGGGCCATCATGGCCCTCTTGTTTAATGTACTTTGACCTCCGACGAGTTTGGATCCTAAGTTTGGTAATTTGCCAATGTCTAATCGAATGTCTAATGTCTAGCTGACCAATTAGACATTCATTTTTAGCTCGAGAGCTATTGTCATGACCCTGGCATCATCGGTAGCGGCGTGGTTGTCCGGTTAAAGTTTTTTGTTCAGCTCAGCTTTTTTTCTGTTTTCTATCAGTCGAGCAACTGTGCCGTAGGCGGTGCTCTTGTTTGAATGTACGATGACCTACTACAAATTTGGTACCTGAATGTCTTAATTTGCTAATGTCTAATCGAATGTCTAATGTCTAACTGACCATTCAATGTACAATGACCTACGACGAATTTGGAACCTAAATATCGTAATCTGACTCGAGTCCCGGTAGCTCAGTTGGTAACGACGAGGGCTGTCAATCCAGGGGTTGTGAGTTTGAATCCCAGCTCGGCCAACTTTCTTTCTGACGTCAATGCGACATGCGTCATTCCTCTTCCACCAATGGGCTTTTTGTGGAAAAGCAGATTGTTGTGTGGAGTACTGGTGTGTGAAAACCAGGTAACACATAAGGAGGTGAACTGGCCGCCTTGATATTACAAAGAAATTGTTAAAACGGCGTTAAACCCCAATCAATCAATGAATTGTCTGCGTCGGCTTGGTTAAGTTTTGCGTTAATGTCACTTACATGGAAACAAATAATATATAATACATAATACTTGGAAACTTGGAAAACTTATTTATTTAATACCCTTCTTCACATTTTATGCTAAAGATGGTGAGTGTAGCCTGTTTTTTGGGGAAAAAACATGAATTTTGGTTGATTTTGAGAATTGGCAATGTTGGTTAAGTTTTGTGTTTAGGTCACTGACATGGAAACTATCAAACCTAATACTTTGAAACTTGGAAGATCCCCAGTCGCGGCACCTCAGTCATGGTGGACTGTGCCCATTTTCTAGACTAGTACTGGTTTGTTTACACAGGGATCATGAATAAGTGAACTGTTGCCGTGATATAACTGAAATAATGTTGAAAGTGGCGTAAAACCCTAATAAATAAATAAATAAATTGAAACTTGGAAAACTTGTTCATCTAATACCCTTCTTCACATTGCATGCTAAAGATGCTGAGTGTGGTCTTTTTTGGGGGATAAAAAATATCAATTGATTTTGAGAATTGGCGGTGTTGTTTACGTTTTCCTTTTAGGTCACTTACATGGAAACTATTAAACCTATTGTATGATAAAGATGCTGAGTGGGCCTTTTGGGGGGCAAAGAACATCAATTTTTATGTATTTTGGTAGATTTTGAGAATTGGACATAGTTGGTTAAGTTTTGCGTTTAGGTCACTTACATGGAAACTATCAAACCTAATACTTTGAAACTTGGAAAACTTGTTTATCTAATACCCTTCTTCACATTGTATGCTAAAGATGCTGAGTGTGGTCTTTTTTGGGGGGTTAAAAACATAACTTTTGATGTATTTTGGCTGATTTTGAGAATTGGCGATGTTGGTTATGTCTTCCGTTTAGGTCACTTACATGGAAACTGTCAAACCTATTGTATGATAAAGACGCTGAGTGGGCCTGTTTTTTGGGGTAAAAAACATAATTTTTTATGTATTTTGGTCGATTTTGAGAAATGGACATAGTTGGTTAAATTTTGTGTTTTGGTTTCTTTCATGAAAATTTGAAAAACTTGTGTATCTAATAACCTTATTCCCATTGATTTATAAAGATGATGAGGGGGCCTGTTTTTAGCTCCACTGGCTGAAAGCCAGTCGAGCTTATGTCATGGCGAATTGTCCGTCGTGCGTGCGTGCGTGCGTGTGTGCGTGCATGCATGCGTTAACTTTTTCCTTTAAACGACTTCTTCTCACTAACCACTTGGCCAATCTGGTTGAAACTTCATAGAAAGCATCCTCTCAATGTCCTCTCTTAAATTCCTTCAAATTTTTTTGATCCATCCATAATTTTGTAGAAATGTTCCTTGGGTGACCCTTTATTAGATTCCTTCAAGAAATGATGATTGGTCGAAAAACATGGTCGCCAGAGGGCGGGGCTATTTTGCCTTATATGACCATAGTGAAAACTTAAAAAATCTTCATTTCTGAAAATGTTGAGCAGATTTTCAAATAATTTTGTAGAAATGTTCCTTGGGTGACCCTCTATCAGATTCCTTCAAGCCATGTTGATTGGTAAAAAAACATGGCCGCCAGAGGGCGGGGCTATTTTGCCTTATACGGCTAAAGAGAGAACTTAAAAAATCTTCTCCTCCGAAAGTGTCAGGCTGATTTTCAAATAATTTTGTAGAAATGTTCCTTGGGTGACCCTTTATTAGATTCCTTCAAGGAATGTTGATTGGTGGAAAAACATGGCCGCCAGGGTCGGGGCTATTTTGCCTTATATAGCTATAGTGTAAACTTAAAAAATCTTCTTCTCCGAAAGTGTTCAGCCGATTTTCAAATAATTTTGTAGAAATGTTCATTGGGTGACCCTCTATCAGATTCCTTCAAGCCATGTTGATTGGTCGAAAAATATGGCCGCCATGGGGTGGGGCTATTTTGCCTTATATGGCTATGGTGAAAACTTAAAATATCCTTTCCTCCGAAAGTGTCAGGCCGATTTTCAAATAATTTTGCAGAAACATTCCTTTGGTGACACTCTACAAGATTCCTTTAAGCCATGGTGGTTGGTAAAAAATATGGCCACTAGGGGGCAGGGCTGTTTGGAGATTTTATTTTCGCGTTATGGCCGTGGAGCTATACTGGCCCTCTTGGGCCTCTTGTTTGGGGTAAAAGAAATTGATTTTGATGTATTATGGTCGTTTATGGGAATTGGACATAGTTTCTTCATTTTCTTTCATTCTGTGAAATTAATTGGCAGATGCATTTTGATGCATCAGCAGTAGGCCATTTTCGAAAACTGTCTGGTAAAAGGAGGTTAACACTTTCCCTCATACGACAATTCTGCAGCAGACTACTTTGAACATATTTTGTCAAAAAATAGAAAATCTCTATAATTGAATGGATAACCTATGACTTAAAGTGGAAAACATTGTGGCATAAAGTGAAATTGCTCATTCTGTGCAATTTCTTTTTTTTGTCATTATGTTTTGTAAAAGCCGTCTGCTGCAGAGGCGCCAGAAAGCATCTATATGAGGGAAAGGGTTAAATAACAAAACTTTAAAAATCTCCTCAGAATCTTCTGGTCTAATTTCAAGATAGTTTAGCAAATATGTGACGTACACTATGTGAAAACTGCTGAAGCCATGACTGATTTGTTGAAAATCATGATTTCCAGTCTGATAAAAGTCTGGATTTGTTCTCTTTCAGGCAGCATCATCAACACTGGTGATCCAGGAACACAACTTACTCAGATTATGTTGGCAGTGATATATTTCTATCGCTTGATGTTACAACTACTCTTGGAGATTCATATATCCTGTTCATAGAAGGGGTGGCCTATAAAAATAGATATATAAATGTGGGCACATATGCTGAATCGGTAGATAATGTTCGAATGATTGCTGGAAAGTGTAGTGATGTTGGTAAGACTTTGGTTATTGGTTGTTGATTTGTTTTCTATGTACAGTCCAACCTGTTTTTAAAGACCACCCATGGGAAGAGAACATTTCTGGTCTTTATTCACAGGTGGTCTTTAATTGCAGGGTCATTTATGCAGAAAATGAGTAATTGGGAAATTTAAAGTGTGGTAACTATAGACATGGAATTGCTTTACAAAGGTGGTCCTAAGCACAGATTTGACTGTATTTCATTTCTGAAGTGTGCTTTCTCTCTGACAGGATTTGAGATTAAAATGCAATATTTCTGAAATTGGAAATTGAAAATAGATACAGCAGTATCACAAATTATCTGATTACGGGAGAGGTCTAACAGTGTGTCTTATATGACATTTATAAATGATGTGGAAGACAGTATTGCAGTGGAAGAGCGTTGGCCTCTCGTACCAAAGGTCCCAGGTTCGAATCCCTTGATGAGTTGGTTCGACCTGTGTGAATTTGCAACGCAAACAACAAAAATACTGGTTATGACTCCAGAAAGCAGACATTGAGCGTGATTAATATAAGCTTAATGCTTGTTTCGCAATTGATGTAAAATAAATAAGTTTAAACTAAAGGATGCTTAGAAAACACCTGGAAAATAGAGAGTTGGAATTTTAGAATATTGTATGAAGTTTACTCTTTCCCTTATAAAGTCAAACTTGTGTTAGTGGTCACCTGTTAAACAGCCAATTTGTATTAGGCAGCTACATGAAGATTTACCAAAACAACCTTTTTAGCTCGCCTATTTGAAGAAATAGGGGAGCTTATGTAATCACCCCGGCATTGGCGTCCGCATTGGCGTACGCGTTGCCAGCGTGGTCAAACCTTTGCCTGCAAGATCTTTTCTCAGACACTGTGTATGCTGTTGCTTTGAAAGTTCACACACTCATTCAGGGTCATTAGGTGACCTTGTATGTCAAGTCCCATAATTCTGGAATGGATTTTGACTGAATTGGGCCCCCTTTTTGGACTTAGAATTTTGGTCAAACCTTTGCGTGCAAGGCCTTTTCTCAGACACTGTATAAGCTGTTGCTTTGAAACTTCACACACTTATTAAGGGTCATTATTTGACCCTGTATGTTAAGTCCCATAACTCTGGAATGGATTTTTACTGAATTGTGCCCGTTTTTGGACTTAGAATTTTGGTCAAACCTTTGCGTGCAAGGCCTTTTCTCAAACACTGTGCATGCTGTTGCTTTGAAACTTCACACACTTATTTAGGGTCATTATATGACCCTGTATGTCAAGTCCATTAACTCTGGAATGGATATTTACCAAATTGTGCCCGTTTTTGGACTTAGAATTTTGGTCAAACCTTTGCATGCAAGGCCTTTTCTCAGACACTGCATGCTGTTGCTTGGAAACTTCACACACTTATTCAGGGTCATTAGATGACCTTGTATGTCAAGTCCCATAACTCTGGAATGGATTTTGACTGAATTGTGCCCCTTTTTAGCTCACCTGAGCTTTGCTCAAGGTGAGTTATTGTGATCGCCTTTTGTCGGGCGTCCATTGTGCATCGTCCGTCGTCCGTCAACTTCTTCTCCTCAGTAACCAGTGGGTCAATTGGGATGAAACTTCACAGAAAGCATCCTCTCAATAACCTCACCAGATTTCCTTCAAATTTTTGGGATCCATGCAGAATTCTGGTTTCCATGGCAACGAAATGAAAAAAACTTCAAAAATCTTCTCCTCCGAAAGTGTCAGTCCTATTTTCAAATCATTTTGTAGAAATGTTCCTTGGATGACCCTCTATGATATTCCTTCAAGCCATGTTGATTGGTCGAAAAACATGGCCACCAGGGGGGCGGGTCTATTTTGCCTTATATGGCTATAGTGAAAACTTAAAAAATCTTCTCCTCCGAAAGTGTCCGGCCGATTTTCAAATAATTTTGTAGAAATGTTTCTTAAGTGACCCACTATCAGATTCCTTCAAGCCATGTTGATTGGTCGAAAAACATCGCCGCCAGTGGGCAGGGCTATTTTGCCTTATATGGCTGTAGTGAAAACTTAAAAAAATCTTCTTCTCCCAAACTGGTTGACAGATTTTCAAATAATTTTGTAGAAATGCTCCTTGGATGACCCTCTATTAGATTCCTTCAAGCCATGTTGATTGGTCAAAAACCATGGCCGCCGGGGCTATTTTGCCTTATATGGCTGTAGTGAAAACTTAAAAAAATCTTCTTCTCCCAAACTGGTTGACAGATTTTCAAATAATTTTGTAGAAATGTTCCTTGGATGACCCTCTCTCAGATTCCTTCAATCCAAGTTGATTGGTATCAAAAAACATGGCCGCCAGGGGGGGCGGGGCTATTTTGCCTTATATGGCTATAGTGAAAACTTAAAAAATCTTCTTCTCCGAAAGTGTCCGGCCGATTTTCAAATAATTTTGTAGAAATGTTCCTTGGATGACCCACTTTCAGATTCCTTTAAGCCATGTTGATTGGTCAAAAAACATGGCCGCCAGTGGACAGGGCTATTTTGCATTATATGGCTATAGTGAAAACTTAAAAAAATTCTCCTCAAAAAGTGTCTGGCCGATTTTCAAATAATTTTGTAGAAATGTTCCTAGGGTGACCCTCTATCAGATTCCTTCAAGCCAAGTTGGTTGGTCGGAAACTATGGCTGCCAGGGGGCGGGGCTTATATAGCTAAAGTGAAAACAATAAATCAGGTGAGCGATTCCAGGGCCATCATGGCCCTCTTGTATAAAATTCCCTAGGATGTTATCAGTTCATATATAATGAAATGACTTCATATATAATGTCACAACCTGTGTCACAATGTACATAAACTGTACATAAGCGTCATATATAACTTCACAACCTGTATCACAATGTACATGTGTGTCATATATAATGTTGCAACCTGTGTCACAATGTACATAAACTGTACATAAGCGTCATATATAACTTCACAACCTGTATCACAATGTACATGTGTGTCATATATAATGTCACGACCTGTGTCACAATGTACATAAACTGTACATATGTGTCATATATAACTTCACAACCTGTATCACAATGTACATGTGTGTCATATCAATGTACATATGTGTCATATATAACTTCACAGCCTGTATCACAATGTACATATGTGTCATATATAACGTCACAACCTGTATCACAATGTACATATGTGTCATATATAACGTCACAACCTGTATCACAATGTACATATGTGTCATATAACGTCACAACCTGTATCACAATGTACATATGTGTCATATATAACGTCACAACCTGTATCACAATGTACATATGTGTCATATATAACGTCACAACCTGTATCACAATGTACATATGTGTCATATATAACGTCACAACCTGTATCACAATGTACATGTGTGTCATATATAATGTCACAGCCTGTATTACAATGTACATATGTGTCATATACAACTTCACAACCTGTATCACAATGTACATATGTGTCATATATAACGTCACAGCCTGTATTACAATGTACATATGTGTCATATACAACTTCACAACCTGTATCACAATGTACATATGTGTCATATATAACGTCACAGCCTGTATTACAATGTACATGTGTGTCATATATAACGTCACAGCCTGTATTACAATGTACATATGTGTCATATATAACTTCACAACCTGTATCACAATGTACATATGTGTCATATATAACGTCACAGCCTGTATTACAATGTACATATGTGTCATATATAACGTCACAGCCTGTATTACAATGTACATATGTGTCATATATAACGTCACAGCCTGTATTACAATGTACATGTGTGTCATATATAACATCATAACCTGTATCACACTGTACATATGTGTCATATATAACGTCACAGCCTGTATCACAATGTACATATGTGTCATATATAACGTCATAACCTGTATCACAATGTACATATGTGTCATATATAACGTCACAGCCTGTATTACAATGTACATATGTGTCATATATAATGTCACAGCCTGTATCACAATGTACATGTGTGTCATATATAACATCACAACCTGTATTACAATGTACATATGTGTCATATATAACGTCACAGCCTGTATCACAATGTACATGTGTGTCATATATAACATCATAACCTGTATCACAATGTACATATGTGTCATATATAACATCACAACCTGTATTACAATGTACATATGTGTCATATATAACGTCACAACCTGTATCAAAATGTACATGTGTCATATATAACGTCACAGCCTGTATCAAAATGTACATGTGTCATATATAATGTCACAGCCTGTATCACAATGTACATGTGTGTCATATATAACATCAAAACTGTATCACAATGTACATGTGCGTCATGAGTGCACTATAAACACATCTATGTCCATGGATCATAATGATATATATGATTTATTTACCATAAACGGTTTGATATGAGAATTCTTATACCTTGGGATTTTACCTGCTTATAAAGAGCCGTTGGGAGATGCACTTGTTTTATTCGGGTAAACCTCAGTCAGGATGGAAATTACTTTATTCACAGGAACAACGGAAAGCGTGAGCAGAGTCAGTTTTCTTCTGTGAAGAACAGTGTATAGAGTTCAAACAACTTGTCTTCAGTCAAAAGGCAGCCATGTGTGTACATTTTTAGCTCATCAATGCACGAAGTGCAAGGTGAGCTTTTGTGATCGCTCACCATCCGTTGTCCGTCGTCGTCGTCCGTCCGGTCACATTTTCCTACAAACAACTTCTCCTCCTACACCAATTAACCAAATTCAAAATAATTTTACAGGAATGTTCCTTGGGTGGATCTCTTTCAAACTTGTTCAAAAAATTCTATTCCATGCAGAACTTTGGCTGCCACGGCAACAAAAAAGGGGAAATTAACCAAAACTTAAAAAATCTTCTTGCCTGAAAGTGGAAGGCCCATGCCTTTGATATTTGGTATGTAGCATCATCTAGTGAACCTCTACCAAGATTGTTCAAATTATAGCCCTGGGGTCAAAAATGACCCCTCCCCCCGGGGGTCACTTGTTTAACATAGACTCATATAGGGGAAAAACTTTAAAAATCTTCTTGTCTAAAAGTAGAAGGCCCATGCCTTTGATATTTGTTATGTAGCATCATCTAGTGAACCTCTACAAAGATTGTTCAAATTATAGCCCTGGGGTCAAAAATGACCCCTCCCGAGGGTCACTTGTTTAACATAGACTCATATAGGGGAACAACTTTAAAAATCTTCTTGTCTAAAAGTAGAAGGCCCATGCCTTTGATATTGGGAATGTAGCATCATCTAGTGAACCTCTACCAAGATTGTTCAAATTATAGCCCTGGGGTCACTTGTTTAACAAAGACTTGTATAGGGGAAAAACTTTAAAAATCTTCTTGTCTAAAATAGAGGCCCCAGGCCTTTGATATTGGGCATGTAGCATCATCTAGTGGACTTCTACCAAGATTGTTCAAATTATAGCCCTGGGGTCAAAAATGACCCCTCCCCGGGGGTCTTTTGTTTTACATAGACTCATATAGGGGAAAAACTTTAAAAATCTTCTTGTCTAAAAGTAGAGGCCCCAGGCCTTTGATATTTGGTATGTAACATCATCTAGTGGACCTCTACCTAGATTGTTCAAATTTTAGTCCTGGGGTCAAAATTTACCCCTTCCCAGGAGTCACTTGTTTTACATAGACTCATATAGGTAAAAAACTGAAAAAGTCTTCTTGTCTAAAAGATATTTGGTATGTAGCATCATCTAGTTGACCTCTACCAAACTTGTTCAAATTATAGCCCTGGGGTCAAAATGACCCCACTCCGGGGGTCACTTGTTTTTCATAGACTCACATACGGAAAAATCTTCTTGTCTAAAAGTAGAAGGCCAATTTAGGCCTTTGATATTTGGTATGTAGCATCATTGTGGACCACTCCCAAGATTGTTCAAATTATATCCCTGGGGTCAAAAATGACCCCTCCCCGGGGGTGACTTGTTCTCCATAGACTTGTAGAGATTTTTTTTTATCCCCGGCTTTTTCGAAGAAAAAAAGGGGGGTTATTAATTTCAGTTTTTCCGTCTGTCCGTCTGTCTGTCTGTCCATCTGTCTGTCTGTCTGTCTGTCTGTCTGTCACACTTCGTTTCCGTGCAATAACAGCCACAAATGTGAACCGTTTTTTTTCAAACTTGGTAACAAGGTTAAATGCCTTAAGGGCTAGGCCAAGTTTGATCGTCACTTTCGGCGCACTTTATTTAGTGGAGTTGTGGCCCTTTATTTAACAAAAAATGTCGTTTCATGCTGTTTCCGTGCAGTAACTGCCACAAATGTGAATTTTTTTCTTTCAAACTTAGTAACAAGGTTAAATGCCTTAAGGGCTAGGCCAAGTTTGATCATCACTTTCGGCGGACTTTATTCGGTGGAGTTATGGCCCTTTATTTAACAAAAAATGTTGTTTCTTGTTGTTTCTGTGCAATAACTGCCACAAATGTCAACCGGTTTTTTTCAAACTTGGTAACAAGGTTAAATGCCTTAAGGGCTAGGCCTAGTTCGATCGTCACTTTCGGTGGAGTTTTGGTCCCTTAATTAACAAAAAAAATCGTTTCTTGCTGTTTCCGTGCAATAACTGCCACAAACTTGGTAACAACCTAGGCCAAGTTCGTTTAATTTACCCTGTAATACATGTTCAATAAAAAGTCTTCTGACATGTTTAAACCTAACCTCAACATTTTCCTACAATATTTCCTGCAAGCGGGGGATATAAATTTCATGAATTTGCTTGTTTAAAAATCTTCTTGTCTAAAAGAAGAGGGCCCAACCTTTGATATTTGGTATGTATCATCATCTAGTGGAACTCGACCAAGATTGTTCAAATTATAGCCATGGGTTCAAAAATGACCCCATCCCGGGGGTCCCTTGTTTTACAAAAGTAGAGGGACCTTGCCTTTGATATTTGGTATGTATTATCATCTAGTGGACCTTTACCAACTATGTTCCAATTATAGCCATGGGATAAAAAATGACCCCTCCCCGGGGGTCACTTGTTACATAGATAGGGAAAAAACTTTAAAATCGTCTTGTCTAAAAGATATTTGGTATGTAGCATCATCTAGTGGACCTCTACCAAGATTGTTCAAATTATAGCCCTGGGGTCAAAAATGACCCCTCCCCGGGGATCACTTGTTTTTCATAGACTCATATAGGGGAAAGAACACTGAAAACTTTTTAAGTTTGATTAAATCAGGTGAGCGATATAGGACCATCATGGTCCTCTTGTTTTGCATTTATAGCTAACCTGTGCACGAACAGCTCAAGTTGAGCTATTGTGATCCCTTTTTGTCCGTTTCCCTCCATCATGTGTCATTCATCGCGTGTCGACAACAACTGCCTTGCTAAAACTCTACAGGCATTATTTTACATCCAATCTCAATGAAACAGAAAGAGTATCGGAACATACATCTACATTAAATCTTTGCAAAGTTCAAAACTGGGTCATGTGAAGTCAAAAACTTGGTCACATGGTCAAATTGAAGGAAAATCTTGTTAACACTCTAGAGACTTAAGCAGCTTTAAACTATGTCAGAATGTTTGTCTTGATGATATCTAGGCCAAGTTCGGAACAGGGTCATGTGAGGTCACAAACTTGGTCACAAGGTCAAATTAAAGGAAAATCTTGTTTACACTCTGGCGCAGCCGGGTTTTTATCTTAGGCATATTTAAACCTTGTCATATCAATTGTCTTAATTATATGTAGGCTAAGTTCAAACTAAGGTCATGTCCGTTCATAAACTAGGCCAAATTGAAGGAAAAACTTGTTAACCCTTTCCCTCATATAGACGCTTTCTGACGCCTTTGCAGCAGACGGCTTTTTGAAAACATAGTGACAAAAGAAGAAATTGCTCAAAACAAGCTCTTAGTCATAGGTTATCCATTCAATTATAGAGATTTTCTATTTTTTGAGAAAATATGTTCAAAGTCGTCTGCTGTAGAATTGTCATATGAGGGAAAGGGTTAAATTCTAGAGACGGCATTTTTTTCCCCAGCAGCTTGAAACTTAATCAGAATGGTTGTCTTGATAATATCAAATGGAAGGAAAATTTTGTTTACACTCTAGAGTCAGCATTTTAATCTTTAGCCAGCCCTCCTTGGCACTCAGGGTTGCAAGGTTAGCATTACTACTGACTGGCTTGTGTCATGATAAATAAATTAGGTGTACTGGTAACTTACCCAGGAAATGCCGTGATATAACTGAAAAAATGATGAAAGCTGCATAAAACACCAAACAAGCAATCAATGAATTTTTATCTTCAGCATGTTGAATTTAAGGAAACATCTTGTTTACAATCTGGTAGCCACTTTTTTGGCTTGAGCATGTTGAAACTTGGTCAGAATGTTTGTCTTAGTGATATCTATGCAAAGTTTATAACTGGGTCATGTCCGGTCAAAAACTAGGTCACTAGGTCAAATTTAATGAAAATCTTGTTAACACTCTGGAAGCCACTTTTTTTGGCTTGAGCATGTTGACACTTGGTCAGAATGTTTGTCTTAGTGATATCTAGGCAAAGTTTATAACTGGGTCATGTCCGATCAAAAAATAGGTCACTAGGTTAAATTTGTATTGCATTTATGACATGAGCAGCTTGAAATTTTATCAGAATGTTTGTCTTGATGATAAGTTGATTGGCTCTGAAAGAGTTAAGTCTTAAAAGCACATTCTCAGGTGAGCGATCCAGGGCCTCATGGCCCTCTTGTTAATTTTAGTGTGTTTAAACTTTGTCAGAATGTTCAACTTGATTACATTTAGGCTAAGGTTAAATATAGGTCATGTCCATTCAAAAAGTTAGTCTAGAGAAGGATTTATTTTTTGCATCAGTCGCCAGAAACTTGGTCAGAATGGATGTTTTAATGTATCTAGACTTAGTTTGAACATTGGTCTTGTACGGTCAAACACTAGGTCACAAGGCCAAATTGAAGGAAAATACACTAATAATCACTTACATGACAACAAAATGAATAATTGTGATTTACTATGTTGTTGGCATATCTTAGATGAGCAATCCAGGGGCATCATGGACCTCTTGTTTTACCAACACAGCTGATATCTTTAAAATTTATAACAAAGATTTTATCATCTTTGTTGTATCTGTAGTGCAAATCTTTAGTATCTTGCCTTGGCAGGGAGACATACTGACTTGAGTTCAATGGAAATCTTCACTTTCCTGTTTGATGATTTTTAGCTCTACTGGCCAAAGGCCAGAAGGGCTTATGTCGTGGCGATGTGTCCGTCGTCCGTGCGTGCGTGCGTGCGTGCGTCCGTGCGTCCGTCCGTAAACAATTTCTTGTTAACACGATACAGTCTTCACTTTTGATTGTATCTCAACCAAACTTATACAGTAGTTAGATATCCATGAAAGCTCGGTTCCTTTCGAAAACCAGCCAGATCCGCCCATGCATGACTGGATTATGGCCCTTGAAATGGTCAAAATTGCTATAAAAGAGCTTGTTAACACGATACAGTCTTCACTTTTAATTGCATCTCAACCAAACTTATACAGTAGTTAGATATTCATGAGAGCTCGGTTCCTTTCGAAAACCAGCCAGATCCGCCCATGCATGACTGGATTATGGCCCTTGAAATGGTCAAAATTGCTATAAAAGAGCTTGTTAACACGATACAGTCTTCACGTTTGATTGTATCTCAACCAAACTTATACAGTAGTTAGATATCCATGAGAGCTCGGTTCCTTTCGAAAACCAGCCAGATCCGCCCATGCATGACTGGATTATGGCCCTTGAAATGGTCAAAATTGCTATAAAAGAGCTTGTTAACACGATACAGTCTTCACTTTTAATTGCATCTCAACTAAACTTATACAGTAGTTAGATATTCATGAGAGCTCGGTTCCTTTCGAAAACCAGCCAGATCCGCCAATGCAAGACTGGATTATGGCCCTTGAAATGGTCAAAATTGCTATAAAAGAGCTTGTTAACACGATACAGTCTTCACTTTTGATTGTATCTCAACTAAACTTATACAGTAGTTAGATATCTATGAGAGCTCGGTTCCTTTTGAAAACCAGTCAGATCCGCCCATGCAAGACTGGATTATGGCCCTTGAAATGGTCAAAATTGCTATAAAAGAGCTTGTTAACACGATACAGTCTTCACGTTTGATTGTATCTCAACCAAACTTATACAGTAGTTAGATATCCATGAGAGCTCGGTTCCTTTCGAAAACCAGCCAGATCCGCCCATGCATGACTGGATTGGGCCCTTGAAATGGTCAAAATTGCTATAAAAGAACTTTTTAACACGATAGTCTTCACTTTTGATTGTATCTCAACCAAACTTATACAGTAGTAAGATATCCATGAGAGCTCGGTTCCTTTCCTAAACCAGCCAGATCCGCCCATTCAAGACTGGATTATGGCCCTTGACCAAAGAACCATACCAGTAGAGCATAGGCCCTCATGGGCCTCTTGTTCATTTATTACCTTTTTATTAGCTCACCTGAGCCTGAAGTGCTCTCTTTGTGAGTTATTGGGATCGCCCTATGTCTGTCTTGCGTTGTGAGTCTGTCAGCATCTACTCCTCAGTAACCAGCTGGTCAATTGAGGTGAAACTTCACAGAAAGTATCCTCTCAATGACCTCACCAGAATTCCTTCAAATTTTTGGATCCATGCATAATTCTAGTTTCGATGACAACCAAATGAAAAAAAACATAACATTTTTCTTCTCCCAAGCTGGTTGGCCAATTTTCAAAAGAAAATTATAGAAATGTTGCTGGGTGACCCTCTATCAGATTCCTTTAAGCCATGTTGATTGGTAAAAATATATGGCTCACAGGGGACGGTGCTTTTTGCATCATATGGCTGTAGTTGAAACTTAGGTAACCCTCTATTAGATCTCTTTAAGCCATGTTGATTGGTAAAAGAACATGGCCGGGACTGTTTTGCATTATATGCATTATATGCCCATTGTGAAAACTTTGAAAATCTTCTTCCCCAAAAGTCTTTGTCCAGTTTCCAAATAATATATGTAATATAATGAAAACTTCCTTAAATCACTGGCCCGATTTGAAAATAATTTAGCACAAATGTTCCTTGTGTGACCCTCTGCCAAGGTTGTTCAATTTATTCTGATCCGTTGAAAAACAAGGCCACCAGGGGGTTGTTTGTTTTCCTTATATGTAACGAGTAAAAACTTTGAAAACTATTGAAGTTCTATTAAATCAGGTGAGCAATATAGAGCCATCATGGCCTTCTTGTTTAAGTTTTTGCATGCATTCTACAAAAGTTACAAAAACTGGTCATCATTTTCAAATGAAACTTGGCACACATGTTCCTAGGAATAATACACATGTCTATACCAAGTCACATAACTATGGCTTCTATAGTTATCCAGAAATGCCCCTAAAAGCAAATGAGCATAGGCGTTCGCTCCTCGGCGCTCTTCGTGAACCAAAGAGGCAGAGGAGATTTGTGCTTTGAAAATATCTGATGATAATTTGTTAAATCTGCAAATTAAGATATACCATATTGATATAGTATTTAAAACATTATGGTAAACAGAGAAGCCTGCACAATGCTATATGTTTTCTGCATTATTTTCAACGTCTCTCCAGGTGTGAAATTTTCTGTATCAGGCAAACAGTCAATGAACTGAGATCATTGTTATGCAAATATATATATGTACATATCAATGTAAACAATATTTTGCTGATACTATAAAGCCAGTATTCAGATACGTGTGTTTTTGTTTCAGGCTAAGTTTGCTAAGATTGGATTCACACTTTGTCAAAACCAAGAGTGAACACAAGCAACTTACTGCAAAGATCCGATACTTTCAGGAGAGGTGATTAAGTCCTGAACCTTCTTCTGAAATAATCTTTTAACCCTTTCCCTCATACGACAATTCTGCAGCAGACGACTGAACATATTTTGTCGTAAAATGAAAAATATCTATAGTTCAATGGATAACCTATGACTAAAAGTGGAAACAATTTTGGCATGTTGAGAATTAACTTGTTTTGAGCAATTTTGTCACTATGTTTCCAAAAAGCCGTCTGCTGCAGAGGCATCAGAAAGCGTCTATATGAGGGAAAGGGTTAATCCTTTTAGACATACAACAAATCTGCAGCAGAAGATGTTCAAAACATCTACATAAACTACAGCAAAAATATTTATAAACAAAAGATCAATCATTGAATAGAGATGTAAAATTGTAGCAAAGGACAAATTGCTTGTTACAATGTTTTCAAAAGTTGTTTGCTGCAGATGCATTAAAGGGTTACATGTTGTTTTTTTCCGCTTGAATCTTTAAGGGACGTAAATTTGTGAGAAAAGGCATTGCATGCATAACTTTTACCAAATTTTGTTTGTTAACAAAATGGGAATTATTCAGTCATAAATCAGTCTAAATATGATGTAGATTTTGGGACTTTTCCTGCAAGGTCATGTGATGACATCTAATAATATCTGATGTAGAGTTATGGGACTTGTCTAGCAAGGTTATTTGATGTTATCCAATAGTTTAAAAGCAATAGCATCTGTCGCTCTTGAGAAATGGTGTTGCATGCAAAACTTTAACTAAATTTTCTAAGTCTTAAAAGGGGCATAATTCATCAAAATCGTATGTAGAGTTATGGTACTTGTCTAGCAAAGGCATTTACTGATGTCCAATAAGTAAGGCAAGTTTCTAAGTAATAGTATCTGTGGTTTTAAAGAAAAGAAGAAATTACTCATTTTGAGATAATTTTCCTTTTTAGCTCACCTGAGCTTTGCTCAAGGTGAGTTATTGTGATCGCCTTTTGTCCGGCGTCCGTCGTGCGTCGTCCATCAACTTCTTCTGCTCAGTAACCAGTGGGTCAATTTGGATGAAACTTCACAGAAAGCATCCTCTCAATGACCTCACCAGAATTCCTTCAAATTTTTGGGATCCATGCAAAATTCTGGTTTCCATGGCAACGAAACCGAAAAAACTTCAAAATTCTTCTTCTCCCAAACTGGTTGGCAGATTTTCAAATAATTTTGTAGAAATGTTCCTTAGATGACCCTCTATCAGATTCCTTCAAGTCATGTTGATTGGTCGAAAAACATGGCCGCCAGGGGAGGGGCGGGGCTATTTCGCCTTATATGGCTATCGTGAAAACTTAAAAAAATCTTCTTCTCCGAAAGTGTCAGGCCGATTTTCAAATAATTTTGTAGAAATGTTCCTTGGGTGACCCTCTATCAGATTCCTTCAAGCCATGTTGATTGGTCAAAAAACATGGCCGCCAGGGGGGGGCGGGGCTATTTTGCCTTATATGGCTATAGTGCAAACTTAAAAAATCTTCTCCTCCAAAAGTGTCAGGCCGATTTTCAAATAATTTTGTAGAAATGTTCCTTGGGTGATCCTCTATCAGATTCCTTCAAGCCATGTTGATTGGTCAAAAAGCATGGCCGCCAGGGGGCGGGGCTATTTTGCCTTTTATGGCTATAGTGAAAACTTAAAAAATCTTCTCCTCCATAAGTGTCGGGCCGATTTTCAAATAATTTTGTAGAAATGTTCCTTGGGTGACCCTCTATCAGATTCCTTCAAGCCATGTTGATTGGTCGAAAAACATGGCCGCCAGGGGGCGGGGCTATTTTGCCTTATATGGCGAAAGTGAAAACTTAAAAAATCTTCTCCTCCGAAAGTGTCGGGCTGATTTTCAAATAACTTTGTAGAAATGTTCCTTGGATGACCCTCTATCAGATTCCTTCAAGCCAAGTTGATTGGTCGAAAAACATGGCCGCCAGGCGGGGGGGCGGGGCTATTTTGCCTTATATGGCTATAGTGAAAACTTAAAAAATCTTCTTCTCCGAAAGTGTCAGCCCGATTTTCAAATAATTTTGTAGAAATATTCCTTGGATGACCCACTTTCAGATTCCTTCAAACCATGTTGATTGGTCAAAAAACATGGCCGCCAGTGGGCAGGGCTATTTTGCATTATATGGCTATAGTGAAAACTTAAAAAATCTTCTCCTCCAAAAGTGTCTGGCCGATTTTCAAATAATTTTGTAGAAATGTTCCTAGGGTGACCCTCTATCAGATTCCTTCAAGCCAAGTTGATTGGTCGGAAACTATGGCTGCCAGGGGGCGGGGCTTCTTTTTGCTAGAGTGAAAAAAAAAAATCAGGTGAGCGATTCCAGGGCCATCATGGCCCTCTTGTTTCCACAATGTATCTTGATAAGTCTTCTGCTGAAGAGTTGCCTGAAGTCAACTACTGTCTCATGTTCATGGTTAACTTTGTTATGATATATTCAGACTCTTTATAGTTGAAAGCACTGAAAACTGAAAATTCACTGAAAGAAAGATAGAGTTTGGACATATGAAAGTACCATATGTGCCAGTTCATAAGAATCGATTGATTGATTGATTGGAGTTTAACGCCGTTTTTAACAATTTCTCAGTTATATCATTGCGACCAGTTCATCTACTCATTCATTTCCTGGTGTTATCACACCAGTACTCCACACAACAATCTTCCCAAGCAACTGACTGCTTTTCCACATAGACTTACTTAGCCCATTGGTGGAAGACGAATGACGCATGTCGCATTGACTTTTGTCAATCGTCCGAAAGAAAGTTGGCCCAGCCGGGATTCAAACTCACAACCCCTGGATCAGTTCATAAGAAAAGGTACACGTTGGCATTTCTGAACAGTGTAGATAAAGATTATCTTGTCCACCTGCTCAGTCTTATCAGAATCTGCGAAAGTTGACACAAGTTTGTGTTAGTAATACATGTATGAGAAAAGTGTTGGATTTTGATCAGACTGTGCATAATATATGCACAGACTGATCTGGTTATATACTATTCTCAAAAGCCAACTTGTACCTTTTCCCATGCATGATCTTATTTATGGATAATATTTCCTAGACAAACCTTGAGAATACAGGAGAAATGGGTATGACTGTATGAAGAAATCCTAGAATTGAAAGAAACAATGATAGGTTTACCAGCTTCTAGTTTCCTTCAAGCAATATTTCGCTGTGCACCGATTGCGACAAAGATGCCAGTATGGCCGAGATTTTTTCAGACGTTTGACAATGCAATAAGTGTCATTCTTCTTCCATCAATGGGCTTACAGCATCGAGACACAATTTGACTATCTGCAAACACTGTGGAAACAGGAGAATTTCCTCATCATGAGCATTTTCTTCATTTGTCACGATGTTTTTCAAAACT
The DNA here is from genome assembly GCA_031761405.1 of Serripes groenlandicus. Taxonomy (NCBI): domain Eukaryota; kingdom Metazoa; phylum Mollusca; class Bivalvia; order Cardiida; family Cardiidae; genus Serripes; species Serripes groenlandicus. The sequence goes on from JASEVX010000212.1 coordinate 83,551, forward strand.
CATTAATTATTCCCTCGGCTAACGCAGTTTGCGAGGGGATATAGTAAGTAACAGGGCTGTCCATTTGTTTGTTCGCGCGTCCATCCGTCTGTAACAACTTTGTGACCACTCTACACTGAACATCCTTCGACCGATCTTAACCAAACTTTGTATACAGTTATTATGTGGCAAGGTCTAGAAGCCTATTCATTTTCAAGGTTAAAGGTCAAGGTCAAAATTGGCATTTGACTATTTTCCCATATCGACAACCTTGTGACCACTCTACACTGAACATCCTTTGACCGATCTTAACCAAACTTGGTATACAGTTAGTGTATGGCAAGGTCTAGAAGGTTATTTTTTTTTCAAGGTCATACATTAAAGGTGAAGGTCAAAATTGGACTTTGACTCTTCCGTGGCCGTCCGTAACAACCTTGTGACCACTCTACACTGAACATCCTTTGACTGATCTTAACCAAACTTGGTATACAGTAAGTATATGGCGAGGGGATGCATCCACTTTGCGGTGCCCTTGTTATACTATCATTTACAGAAAATTTCAATTATTTTTCTTTTGATGTTTTCAAAGTCGTCCACTGCAGATTTGTTGTATGTGGGAAAGGTTTGCCACATTTATGTTATCGGGTGTAATTCTTGTATTACAGCCTTGAATGTGATCAGACGTGTTACAGTGATCAAGCCAAAAATGGAGGAATAAGTCAGTTTTTATTTATTTTACGTATTTATATTTTGATGACCTGAGACAATGTATTTATAAGGTTCACTTCAACCGTTGTTCAACTGGTCATCCATCCTCTTAACCCTTTCCCTCATATAGACTCTTTCTGACGTCTCTGCAGCAGACGGCCTTTTGAAAACATAGTGACAAAAGTAGAAATTGCTCATAACGAGCAATTTCTCCTTTTGCCACAATGTTTTCCACTTTTAGTCATAGGTTATCCATTCAATTTATAGAGATTTTCTATTTTTTGACAAAAGATGTTCAAAGTCGTCTGCTGCAGAACTATCATATGAGGGAAGGGTTAAACCACTCAGCTAAGGTTCAATGGAAAATTAAGTGGTCCTCCTTTAAATTGTTCAACAATTGAATTCTTTGGAGAACTCTTGATTGCTTAGGTATCAGAAAAGTGGTAAAATAACAAAATATTAACATTCTTGTCCACTGAATCAGCTAGTCTGATAAATGTTCCTTCAGTAATCCTCTACAACAATTGTTCAAGCTATATTGATAGAATATATAGATATATTTCAGAGCATTATTGTGTCACTTTAATTATACCCCCTTCGAAGAAGAGGGGGTATATAGAAGTCACTGTGTCGGAAGCCATATTTTGTCCGGCCTATATCGTACAAACTACTGAGTGGAATTCAATAACATTTTACATGAAGCTTCTATACCAAGAGGAGATGTGCATATCCTAAAGGTGTTACAATTGCATGTTATTTTACAGAGTTATGGCCCTTTAACTTATTAAGTTATGGTGTAGGTCAAGGTGCTGTTAAGGGGGTATTTATCCTCTTCAGTGATAGTTCTAGTTTCTCATTGTATCAAGGAAGTATTTTAAGCATACTAAAAACATGCCCAACTTTATTCCTTTCTTATGTTGAGTAACCTTGGCAACATTGTCAGTTAAGCAAATTGAGTGAAAGCCACACATTAAGCTAAACTGTTTTAACTCTATTATATTTGTACTCATTGTACTTTGCACATGTCTGTCGGTCGGTCCGTCTGTAGACCAAAGCTTGTCCGAGTGATAACTCAACAATGCCTGGACCTATGGTCCTCAAACTTGACTTGGAGGTTGGGCCTGACCAGTAGATGAACCCTATTTATTTTGAGGTCATTGGGTCAATATTCCAACACTTCTCTCTTCATGCCATGCCATAATTATGATGACCATGTCCTTGACAGGGATTATGAAAAGCATTAGTCCATATCCATCCGTCCCTTAGTAACCCTTTTTTGCGATAAGCAAATATGTTTACCTTGTTTCTTTGGAACTGCTTGATAGATTTCAGTAATTTTTGGCAACAGTGTTTAGCTGAACATAATTGAGTGTCACATTTGTATCCGGGTTCTTACACCCTAGGTCAATGTTACAAAATTGTACTTAGTATTTGCGTTTAGTATTTGCATTTAGCAAATATGTTTTAACTTGTTTCGAACCTCTAGATGGATATCAATAATATTTGGCAACATTGTTTACCTGAACATAATTGATTGTCATATTTGTATCCGGGTTCTTACACCCTAGGTCAATGTTACAAAATTGTACTTAGTATTTGCGTTTAGTATTTGCATTTAGCAAATATGTTTTAACTTGTTTCGAACCTCTAGATGGAGTTCAATAATATTTGGCAACATTGTTTACCTGAACATAATTGAGTGTTACATTTTAACCTGGTTTCTTACAGTTACACCAAGGTCAAGGTCACAAGCGCTTTCTTTGGAACTAAGCACTATTTTTTTGTTTAACTCTATTCATTTTTAGCTCCATTGGCTCAGCCTGTCGAGCTTATGTCATGGCGAATTGTCCGTTGAACATCCGTGCGTGTGTGTGTCCGTAAACTTTTTGCTTCAAACAACTTCTCTTCTCTAATCACTTGGCCAATTTGGATGAAACTTCATAGGAAGCATTCTGTCAATGTCCTCTCCTTAATTCCTTCAAATCTTTATGCACAATTCTGGTTTCAATGGCATCCGATGGACAAAAATAGTGAAAACTTAAAAAATCTTCTCCTCCGAAAGTGTCTGGTCAATTTTCAAATAATTTTGTAGAAATGTTCCTTTTGTATAACCCTCTATCACATTCCTTCAAGCCAAGTTGATTGAAATATTTTCGTCTGAAAGTGTTAAGCCAATTTTCAAATAATTTCAAATAAATCTTTCTTGGGAGACCCTCTAACAAATTCCTTCAAGCAATGTTGATTGGTCAAAAAACATGGCCGCCAGAGGGTGGGGCTATTTTGCCTTAAAAGCTGTATTGAAAACTTAAAGAATCTTCTTTTCTGAATGTGTCCGGCTGATTTTTAAATAATTTTGAAGATATGTTTCTAGGGTGACCCTCTATCAGATTCCTTCAACATGTTGATTGGCCATAGGGGCTGGCCTGTTTGGAGATTTAATTTTTGGCTATTGGCAGTGTTGCAATAATGGCCCTCTTGGGCCTCTTGTTATATATTCTACACTGCCAGCGAGGATTAGCTTGTTTAACAATGCTTTTCTTGTTCATATACACACTGGCTATTGAGGACTAATTCATATAATCTCTGGCTATTGGGGACTAATTCATATATACACTTGCTATTGAGGACTGATTCATAATTACGTGTACCAGTATATATACATGTCATTGACTAACTTTGTAAATATTTGGCCTTGTTTTTCTAAATAATCATACATGTTTATTGTAATTATAAAAATAACATATAAATATGTCCCACTACCACAAAGGATTTCAGAACTTTACGTCCTTTAAGTTTGATTTATCACATCATTTTGCAGGTGGGGTCTTGGCACCTGAGGGCAGATCAAGTTTTTCTCTCTATGATATAGGAGCACGTAGTGCTCAAGGTGAGTTATTGTGATCGCCTTTTGTCCGTTGTTCGTCGTTCGTCGTCAACATTTGCTTGTTACTACTCTAGAGGCAACATTTTGCATCCAATCTTTATGAAAGTTTATCAGAACATATATCTCCACCAACTCTAGGCCTAGTTCGAAACTGGGCCATGTGGGGTCAAAAGCTAGGTCACTAGGTCAAATTGAAAAAAAATCTTGTTAACACTAGAAGCCGCATTTTTGGCTTGAGCATGTTGAAACTTTGTCAGAATGTTTGTGTTAGTGATATCTAGGCCAAGTTCGAATATAGGTCATGTTGGGTCAAAAATTAGGTCACTAGGCCAAATTAAAGGAAAATCTTGTTAACACTCTGGAAGCCACATTTTAAACTTGAGCATGTTGAAACATTATCAGAAAGTTTGTCTTGATGATATCTAGGCCAAGTTCGAATATGGGTCATGTCTGGTCAAAAACTAGGTCACAATGCCAAATTTAAGGAAAATCTTGTTAACACTCTGGAAGCCACATTTCTTGGCTTGAGCATGTTGAAACTGTCAGAATTTTTGTCCAAGTAATAGCTAGGCCAAGTTCGAATATGAGTCATGTCAGGTCCAAAACTAGGTCACTAGGCCAAATTTAAGGAAAATCTCATTAACACTCTTGAAGCCGCATTTTTAACTTGAGCATGTTGAAACTTTATCAGAAAGTTTATCCTGATGATATCTAGGCCAAGTTTGAATATGGGTCATGTCATATCACAAACTAGGTCACTAGACCAAATTTCTGTTTTTAGCTCTACTGGCCAAAGGCCAGAAGGGCTTATGTCGTGGTGATTTGTCCGTCGTCCGTGCGTGCGTCCGTAAACAATTTCTTGTTAACACGATACAGTCTTCACTTTTGATTGTATCTCAACTAAACTTATACAGTAGTTAGATATCCATGAGAGCTCGGTTCCTTTCGAAAACCAGCCAGATCCGCCCATGCAAGACTGGATTATGGCCCTTGAAATGGTCAAAATTGCTATAAAAGAGCTTGTTAACACGATAGTCTTCACTTTTGATTGTATCTCAACCAAACTTATATAGTAGTTAGATATCCATGAGAGCTCGGTTCCTTTCGTAAACCAGCCAGATCCGCCCATGCAAGACTGGATTATGGCCCTTGAAATTGTTCAAATTGCTATAATTGAGCATGTGAACACAATAGAGGCTCTATTTACTATCTGATCTTCACCAAACTTAGATAGTAGTTAAATATTGATGAGAGCTTGGTTCCTTTTGAAAACCAGCCAGATCCGGCAAGACTGGATTATGGCCCATGAAATTGTAAAAATTGCTATAATACAGCTTGTGAACACAAAAGAGCCTCCATTTACTTTTCTGGATTGAAAATGAGCAAAGAACCATACCAGTAGAGCATAGGCCCTCATGGGCCTCTTGTTTATGTAGATGTTTTCAAAGTCATCTCCTGCTGATTTGATGTATGAGAGAAAGAATTAAGATTCTCCTTAAAGACTTATTACATTTTACCGAATAAACCTATACTATTATCCTTGTGATCACATGCAGAATACTTTGAAAATATGGAAAATCTCTATAATTGTTGGTATTATTACTTAACAAAATTGAAAAACACTGGGGCAAAAGGGGTAACTGTTTGTTTTGAGCAATTTCTCATTTTGACACGATGCTTTCGAGAGTCATCAGCTGCAGATGCGTCAAAACGTGTCTAAAGGGTTAATTAAATCTATGTTTTAACCCCAGTTTCACTATCTATTTTCCTACTGTAAGTCACCCTGTATGCATGCACTCTCTTATCCCTTTCCCACTTGCAGACATTTAAAGAGATTTTCCATATTTTTGCCCAAATGTTTTTAAACCCATCTGCTGTGGATTATTGTTTGTCGGAAAAGGGTAATTATTTCTTATACTGGTTCATGGTATTATGTTCTTTAACATTTTTTGTTACATTTAATCGTAATTACCATTTCAATCTCTGGAAAAGGAATTTGCCAAAAAAAATAGAGATATAATACTTTTTGATGGAGAAGATATTAAGTAGCTTAATTATGCTTTGCATACTAGATTTTAGCTAATATTTGTTAAATCTGCTACAGAGGTGTCAGAGAGCATTTGTATGTGGGAAATGTTCACCCTTTCCCACATATAGCCACTTTCTGATGCCTTTACAGCAGACAACTTTTGAAAAGCATTGTGACAAAAGAAGAAATTGCTCAAAATAAGTGTTTTCTCCATTTGCCACAATGTTTTCCCCTTCATTCAGTAGTTAAGCCTACTTTTAAACAGATGTTCCATGTCTTTACCTAGATATTTTCAAAGTCGTCTGCTGCAGTTTTGCTTTATGTGGGAAAGGGTTAAAATACCTAGATATTCTCAGTCATCTGCTGCAAAATTATTCTTTGTAGGAAGGGTTTTAACCCTTTCCCTCATATAGACGCTTTCTGATGCCTCTGCAGCAGACGGCTTTTAGAAAACATAGTGACAAAAGAAGAAATTGCTCAAAACGAGCAATTTCTCCTTTTGCCACAATGTTTTCCACTATTAATTATTATTAAGGTTATCCATTCAATTATAGAGATTTTTTACTTTTTGACAAAATATGTTCAAAGTCGTCTACTGCAGAATTGTCATATGAGGGAAAGGGATAATTGAGTCCATGTAAAATTCATGTTTTGCACACTTGTTTTAATTATTCTATTATTCAACAGCAAAAAAGCAGGAGTCGGCGGACAGTGCTGAGCCCCCATCAGGAGAGACAATCATTCCCACTTGACCCAATGTGAAAATGTGTGCAGCTAAAGCTATTGCCAGATCAGCAAGAAGTGGTATGATTACTTGTTTTACTTGTACTGTTCATTTATGCCTGATCCAGGGAAGATGAGCAAATACTTGAACGAGTTTGAGTAAGGTAACGATAAGCGTTCAGACCGAGGGCAGTAGGACTTGTATGTCATGAATAAAACACTGAAGAACAGGTTGAATGAAAATGGGCATTTATTAATGCCATAAATTAATAAACATGGTTACACATGTAACCAAATCAAAATTAATGTCATAAAGTAATAAACATGGTTACACATATAACCAAATTAAATGTGAAGATTTATACATGACATATCTGGGAGACATGTTCATTTAGTGCGATTTACTGTGACTTTTAGAAATGTTACGCACAATGAGGCTAATTGTTTAACCCTTTCCTGCATATAGACGCTTTCTGACGCCTCTGCAACAGAACTTTTAAAGAAGACTTTTGAAAACATTGTGACAAAAGGAGAAATTGCTCAAAACAAGCAATTTCTCATTTTGCCACAATGTTTTTAAACTTTTTTCAGTAATTATACCTACAATTATAAAGATTTTCCATATTTTTGAGTAGGCATTTTTAAAGTTGTCTGCTGCAGATTTGCTGTATGTGGGAAAAGATTAACCTGTTGACAGCTGGAACTGATTTTGTGCAGCCGGTGCCTCTGATATAGAGCTAGACCTAGACCAGCAGTCACAGCCACACTGCCTTGCCAGGCACTTTACTATTGGCTGCCCAACTTAACATTCTTGATATTCCTAAAATTTGTAATTGTTGTTCCAAATGCAAAGCTTAACAAGTCCGTGTTTAAAAATTGAAAAGTATTTAAAAGGTTTGGCATGTAATTTTGAAAAGGCAAATTATGTCATTGCATAAAAAGAGTGTCGTACATTCTATGTCCACAAGCAGATCATCTCTGTTAGCCCTTTTCCAAATGCTAACACTGTTTCATGCATCTGCAGAAGACAACTTTTGAAAATATATATTAGCAAAAAAAGAATTTATTCATTATGAGCACTTTCTACTTTTGCCACATTGATTTCCTATCCATGCAATAATTATACATTATTATCTAGATGTTTTCAAAGTCATCTTATGGAGATATTTATGTTTGTGGTCAAGATTTAAGACTATATCAATCACATTTAACTATGACAATTATGCAATTTAATGCAATCATGGTTAACCCTTATTCACATATAGAAGCTTTCCTACGCCTCTGCAGCAGACGACTTTTGAAAACTTTCTGACAAAAGAAGAAATCGCTCAAAACGAGCCATTTCTCCTTTTGACACTATGTTTTCAACTCTAATCAATGAGTATGTCTTCAATTAGGGAGAGTTTCCATATTATTTTTCAGACATTTTCAAAGTCGTCTGCTGCACGTTTTCTGTTTGTGAGAAAGGATTAATGAAAAACATCACCTGCATTTAGGTATGCACTTCAGTTGGTTTGAACATCATTTATTTCAGCTGAAAACAGAAAAATACTTCATGAACAAGAGACAGAGAAGATGTTGATCCACTTGCTGGCCCATGAGTCCCCAGAGGTTCAAACCGCAGCTGCCTAGGCTCTGGCTATCATGGCAGAGAACCTTACCAGTAGATACTGTATTAGAGAATGGGGTAAATATGATGTATTGTTTGTCGAAATGGTCAAATGAATCCTCATTGAGCTGATCTATTTTTAACATTGTAATGTAAAAAAATGTGTAAATGGTCCTTGTCCTAATGCAAAAATGTAAATAAATGCATTTTTAGTCAACATTTGTCCAGCTACACGCATGTTAACATAACCTTTGAAACCAAATTTTTTAACTTCATATCTATAAATCTTTGACAAAATCGGTAACGTTAAATAATTGCATTGAAATTTAAACACAGAAAAGTTCATATTAAACATTAAATCACATGGGCAGGGCTAAAATATTTGTTGAAGGAATATGTGCAATGTATGAATTACTTTTACCAATTTATATGTCCTGTTTTGATTTCAGAGGGAATGCAGCCTTTAATTAAGATAGTCAGTTCAGATAATGTCAGTTAATGAAATATCAACTCTAGCCTTGGCTAATCTGAAAACAGCAAACAGCAATAATTGCATGTATGTATTAAAATAGATGCCCTTACCCTCATATAGACACTTTCCGACACCTCTGCGGCAGAAGGCATTTTGAAAACATGGCGACAAAAGAAGAAATTGCTCAAAACAAGCAACTTCTCCTTTTGACATCATGTTATCAACTCTATTCAATAGTTATACATTTATTTATAGCGTTTTTTCTATATTTTAACCAAGATGTTTTCAAATTCAGCTGCAGCGGATTTGTTGTGTGTTGGAGGAGTTAATAATACTTACCACTCAGTTCAACAAAAGATCACAGATAGAATCGACTTATAGCATTTTACATGGATGACCTCTGGATTCAAATTATTAGTCCCCTACCGGCGTGCCGAAGGGGACTCTTAGGTTTGCACTCCGTCCGTCAGTCCGTCAGTCCGTCAGTCCGTCAGTCCGTCAGTCAGTCCATCTGTCAGTCAGTCAGTCAGTCCGGCAAATCAGTTTTCCGCACTTTTTTTCTACATGCTTTGAGGTATTGAGCTGAAATTTTGTATATGCCTTTGTAATCATGTGTCACAGTCACAGATCAAGTTCGCGTTTCATGGGATTTCGTCAATTTTTTTATGAGTTATGCCCCTTTTTGGACTTTGAATATTAATAAGTCAAAACGTGCAAACCGGTAGGGGATTATGGTATTGCTTGCAATCCTACAGTTACTTGTTTATTTTATATTGGTTGTGATGCAGGTTCTTACACCACTTTCTGTGTCTGCTTCCAGGACACTGAACCAGTAATCATAAACAGTGTTGTGTTGGGACCAAAGTTTGACCCTGTTCACAGGGAACTAGAACCTGGGACATTTGGGTCATGAGACTAGACCTTTACCTCTGGGTTACTATCTCCCATTTAGATATTTTTAGAAAGCATTAATGGAAAAGGAAAAGTTGCTCAGTTACTTGTTTCTATGACTACTATCTGTTGTTTATCCTTGACTGAAAAAAAAAAGCTTGGAAAGAAAGACGAAAACATCAATATCAAAAGATGTGTTCAAAATACTCCTGTTTTGACAAATGATAGTAAATGTGCATCCATCATATTTATCCAGAGATGCTAGTACTTTTTACATGCTAATGAATTGCAAATTTTGCTATAAATTCTTGAATCGATGTTTATGTCCACGCTTTCCCCCATTCATACACATTTTGTCACACCTGCAGCAGACAACTTTTGAATACTTTGTGGCAAAAGGAGAAATTGCTCATAATGGGCAATTTCCACTTTTTCCGCAATGTTTTCAATTGTTTCCACATTTTTGGATCGACCTTTTCTAAGTAGTCTGCTACAGATATATGTTATATCTCGGAAAGGGATATCTTTAACCCTTTCCCACATAAAACAAATTTGAAGCAGACGACTTTGAAAACATCTCAACAATAATATGGAAAACCTCCCGAATGGAGAGATTGTTATTGAATAGAGTTTTAAGCAATTTCTTCTTTTCTCACAAAGTTTTCAAATCTCGTCTGCGTCAGAAAAGGTCTATAAGTGGGAAAGGGTTAAATGTCCATGCTTTCCCCCATGCATACACATTTTGTCACACCTGCAGCAGACAACTTTTAAATTTATTCATTTATAAAGAGTTCCCACATTTTTGCCTCGATCGTTTTTAAGTAGTCTGCTGCTGATATGTTATATGTGGGAAAGGGATCTAGATAAGGGGCGTTTCACATGTTCTAAAATTTCTTATTTGACCCTCTAACCCTATGTTGTGGGTACTTGAAAGAATCGACTCCAGAAAGACAATTCTTTTGAGTATCCACACCATAGGGTTTGGTTGGATAATAAAACAGATATTGTAGGGAAAAGAGCTGAATACTCCTTCTTATCTGGACATCTTGGAATTCTTTAAATGATATTTTCTTCAGGGAGATTCAGAACCTGAATGGTGTAGAGCCTCTGATTAACTGTTTGGTGGATACCCGTGAGGAAGCAGTTGCTAATGCTGCTTGTGTTCTTACAAACCTGGCTCAGATTGAGGTCCTCAGGGTGGATGCTCAAAATAAAGGAGTCGTAAGGGCCCTTATAGAACCCCTCAGTTCCAAGTAAGTTTGAAAGTATTTTATTATGATGCAACTTTACAACTTTCTTTTGTTTTTAGCTCTACTGGCCAAAGGCCAGAAGGGCTTATGTCGTGGCGATTTGTCCGTCGTCCGTGCGTGCGTCCGTGCGTCCGTCCGTAAACAATTTCTTGTTAACACGATACAGTCTTCACTTTTGATTGTATCTCAACTAAACTTATACAGTAGTTAGATATCCATGAGAGCTCGGTTCCTTTCGAAAACCAGCCAGATCCGCCTATGCATGACTGGATTATGGCCCTTGAAATGGTCAAAATTGCTATAAAAGAGCTTGTTAACACGATACAGTCTTCTTTTTTTATTGTATCTCAACCAAACTTATACAGTAGTTAGATATCCATGAGAGCTCGGTTCCTTTCGAAAACCAGCCAGATCCGCCCATGCATGACTGGATTATGGCCCTTGAAATTGTCAAAATTGCTATAAAAGAGCTTGTTAACACGATACAGTCTTCACTTTTGATTGTATCTCAACCAAACTTATACAGTAGTTAGATATCCACGAGAGCTCGGTTCCTTTCGAAAACCAGCCAGATCCGCCCGTGCATGACTGGATTATGGCCCTTGAAATGGTCAAAATTGCTATAATAGAGCTTGTTAACACGATACAGTCTTCACTTTTGATTGTATCTCAACCAAACTGATACAGTAGTTAGATATCCATGAGAGCTCGGTTCCTTTCGAAAACCAGCCAGATCTGCCCATGCATGACTGGATTATGGCCCTTGAAATGGTCAAAATTGCTTTAAAAGAGCTTGTTTACACGATACAGTCTTCACTTTTGATTGTATCTCAACCAAACTGATACAGTAGTTAGATATCCATGAGAGCTCAGTTCCTTTCGTAAACCAGCCAGATCCGCCCATGCAAGACTGGATTATGGCCCTTGAAATTGTCTAAATTGCTATAATTGAGCATGTGAACACAATAGAGGCTCCATTTACTATCTGATCTTCACCAAACTTAGATAGTAGTTTAATATTGATGAGAGCTTGGTTCCTTTTGAAAATCAGCCAGATCCCCCCATGCAAGACTGGATTATGGTCCATGAAATTGTAAAAATTGCTATAATACAGCTTGTGAACACAAAAGAGCCTCCATTGACTATCCGATCTTCACCATACATACATGCTCTGGATTGAAAATGACCAAAGAACCATACCAGTAGAGCATAGGCCCTCATGCACGATCTCAATCAAACTAATACAATTGTTGGATATCCATGAGAGCTCGGTTCCTTTCGAAAACCACGATAAAGTCTTCCCTTTTGATTGTATCTCAACCAAACTTATACAGTAGTTAGATATCCATCAGAACTCTGTTCCTTTCGAAAACCAGCCACAGATCTGCCCATGCATGACTGGATTATGGCCCTTGAAATGGTCAAAATTGCTATAAAGAGCTTGTTAACACGTGACCCGGCCGGGTAGCTCAATAGGTAGCGTATCTGACTCGTGATCTGGAGGTCACAGGTTCGATACCCGGTTGCGGCGACATTCTTTCGGGCGATGTTTTCCATTGCCTCTCACCTCTGATCTATGTGAGAAAGTAGTCAGTGGCTTCGAAAGAATGTTGTGTAAGTACTGGTGTGGGAAAGCCAGGAAAACATGGGTAGGTGCACTGACCGCCGTGATATGACCAAAGCTGTTGAAAGCGGCGTTAAACTCCAAACAAACAAACAAATTGTTAACACGATACAGTCTTTAAAAATGCTATAATAGAGCTTTTTAACCCTTTCCCTCATATAGATGCTTTCTGACGCCTCTGCAGCAGACAGCTTTTTGAAAACATAGTGACAAAAGAAGAAATTGCACTAAATGTGCAATTTCTCCTTTTGCCACAATGTTTTCCACTTTTAGTCATAGGTTATCCATTCAATTATAGAGATTTTCCATGTTTGACAAAATATGTTATAGAGATTTTCTATGTTTTGACAAAGTATGTTCAAAGTCGTCTACTGCAGAATTGTCGTATGAGGGAAAGGGTTAATAAATCAAAGTGGATTAAAGCCCTTGAAATAATATTTTTACCAACAAAGGGAAAAAGAATAAGGGTTCAAAGTTGTCTGCTGCAGAATTGTCGTATGAGGGAAAGGGTTAATAAATAAAAGTGGATTAAAGCCCTTGAAATAATATTTTGAGCAACAAAGGGAATAAGAATAAGGAAGTCTTGTATATATAAACTGTATATGTTTTATGTAAGTTTGTCTTTTACGGACGAATAAATGGCAATTATAGAAATGTTTGTTGAACACTGAGGTTAAAAATGAGGTTCATTTTCTTGTATATAATTAGTTTGCGGGTTTGTTTTTATGGACGAATAAATGGCAATTCTAAAAATCTTTATTGAACACAGGCATGGTCATTTGAATTGGTATGAAATGAGATTTTATCTAAAATTCCCAATTAACCAATCAATTAAAAAACAATTTCCCATAAGCAGGATCTTTTTAGCGTGTTTGCAGATGTGGCATTGAATAGAAAATAGTGTGGCAAATGTAGATATTGGTCTCAATAAGCATATTACCTGTAAATAATTCCGTTGAACTTATTGTGGCAAATGGAAAAAGATCTAAGATGAGAAATTGTCCTTTTGCAACAATGATTTCACAAGTTGTCTGCTTCAGGCCTCAATTGAACCCATTTATTATAAGCAGATGCTTACTCATGTGCTTGCATATGTGGAATTGAATATGAAAACACTTTATGGAGATATTGGTTTTAATTAACAAATTTCCCGTAAATATTTTGTTGAACTTATTGTGGCAAATGGAATAAAATCTCAAGGTGAGCACTTTGTCCTTTTGCAACAATGATTTCACGAGTTGTCTGCTTCAGGTGTCAAAGTGCTTCTGCATTGACTGCACCTCTTATTGATTTCAAAAGTTGTCTGAAGAATGTGATGTTGGAACAGCAGAATACACAATACAATGGTCAGACCAGACACAATCAATAACATCAGTGATAACAACATCTATATTTGAGTAAATATGGTCAATTAAAGATCCGGACTCATGTGTTGGTTTTTTAAGCAATTGTGTACAGCCGAACTGGTTGTCGATAAAGTCTGTGAGTGAAGAATTATCTTTCAGCAAGTCAATGTTGAGATCTCCTTGAATAATGAGTTGTTGATGACTGATAGTTGGAAGCAAATGTTCATTTAGAAATGTCCTTATTTCATTTTGTGGACATGCAGTTGATCTATACAAAGTTGCAATCGTGATATTCTGTCCATTTGCAAGTATTTTGACAACAATCATCTCAATATTTCGTTTCACAACAGAGTAATTTTCCAAAATACTAATTTCATTCTTAACGTATACCACAATTCCTCGATGTGGACGAGTAGTTCCAGCTCGATATCCATCTGTCCTAAGCATATAATATCCAGGCTGTTGCAAACAGTCATTAATATCTTTTTCAATTAGCCATGTCTCTACTAAGCATATCATTTCAGCTGCCAGTATGTTTGGTTCTGAAAACAGTTCATCTTTGTGGCATTTCAAAGATCGTATGTTGTGGAAGATACACTTCAAGTAGTTGTTATTTATGTTATACAGTGGTGTGTAGCACAGTTCCAGTTTAGCAGCCTCCCTTAACCTTTTCATCTCTTGTTTAACCTTTTCAGACACTGAGATTTTGGATTCATTCAGGACCAATATATGTAATCCATCAAGACTTTTTGATCTGCTCATTGCAACATAGTGTGCATGGGGGAAAACACGTGTACCTGTCATGTCAATAACAACTTCACTAAGTGTGTCACCTTGTGATTTGTGTACAGTTTTAGCCATGGACTGTCTCAATGGGAACTGAATTCTGATGATATTCTTTCGCAGATAAAGAAAGTTCCTCTTACAATCAAATACAGGTGTCCATGATGGATCAATGGCGTTGTGGAACAAATGCCTGTACTTTGAACGCCAGGCACAACCAGAGCTAGAATCATCAAACAATACCCATACAATGCTAGGTCTTTCAGTGTTTGCTTGTTTTTTTTCAATATATTGAACTGTGCATGCTGAACCATTTACAAGTCCATCGCCAGTATCTAGATTGATACATAAATCATATATCATTCCAACAGCAATGCCAAGGGCTTTGTTCAAACCTGCAGTCTTTGATGCATCATTTGGTAACCTAGAAACGAGCTGTTCTTTTACTAGTTTTGAATCATCTCCAACAACATGATCCAACGCATTAACAATCATTTTAATACCTCGCCTTTTGTCCGGCGTCCGTCGTGCGTCAACTTCTTTGGATGAAACTTCACAGAAAGCATCCTCTCAATGACCTCACCAGAATTCCTTCAAATTTTTGGGATCCATGCAAAATTCGGGTTTCCATGGCAACGAAACCGAAAAAATTCTTCTTCTCCCAAACTGGTTGCCAGATTTTCAAATAATTTTGTAGAAATGTTCCTTAGATGACCCTCTATCAGATTCCTTCAAGCCATGTTGATTGGTCGAAAAACATGGCCGCCAGGGGGGGCGGGGCTATTTCGCCTTATATGGCTATAGTGAAAACTTAAAAAATCTTCTCCTCCGAAAGTGTCCGGCCGATTTTCAAATAATTTTGTAGAAATGTTCCTTGGGTGACCCTCTATCAGATTCCTTCAAGCCATGTTGATTGGTCGAAAAACATGGCCGCCAGGGGGGGCGGGGCTATTTTGCCTTATATGGCTATAGTGCAAACTTAAAAAATCTTCTCCTCCAAAAGTGTCAGGCTGATTTTCAAATAATTTTGTAGAAATGTTCCTTGGGTGATCCTCTATCAGATTCCTTCAAGCCATGTTGATTGGTCAAAAAGCATGGCCGCCAGGGGGCGGGGCTATTTTGCCTTATATGGCTATAGTGAAAACTTAAAAAATCTTCTCCAAAAGAGTCAGGCCGATTTTCAAATAATTTTGTAGAAATGTTCCTTGGATGACCCACTTTCAGATTCCTTCAAGCAATGTTGTTTGGTCAAAAAACATGGCCGCCAGTGGGCAGGGCTATTTTGCATTATATGACTATAGTGAAAACTTAAAAAATCTTCTCCTCCAAAAGTGTGGCCGATTTTCAAATAATTTTGTAGAAATGTTCCTAGGGTGACCCTCTATCAGATTCCTTCAAGCCAAGTTGATTGGTCGGAAACTATGGCTGCCAGGGGGCAGGGCTTATATAGCTAAAGTGAAAAAAAAAAATCAGGTGAGCGATTCCAGGGCCATCATGGCCCTCTTGTTTACCCTTTTCCACAATGTTGAACTCTTTTCTTATAAATTTAGTCTTCCAATGTTGCAGATCTTATTTTGAAGCAAATGAATAGGGAAATAAAGTAAATAGTAAAATGATGAAAGACAATTTAGCAATCAGCAGAAGGATATGAGAAAATGTTTTGTTTGTTTTTAGATTAACACTTTTCCACATACACAAAATCTATAACAAACTACTTTGAAGACAAAGATATGGGAACTATCCATCATTCAAAGACTGATTATTGAATAGAGTTGAACACTTTGTGACAAAAGGCGTGTGCTGCAGAATAATCAGAAAGTGTCTGTATGTGGGAAAGGGTGAAGTTATATAATCATTTTTAGCTCCACTGGCTGAAAGCCAGTCGAGCTTATGTCATGGCGAATTGTCCGTCGTGCGTGCGTGCGTGCGTAAACTTTTTCCTTTAAACGACTTCGTCTCACTAACCACTTGGCCAATTTGGTTGAAACTTCATAGGAAGCATCCTCTCAATGTCCTCTCTTAAATTCCTTCAACTTTTTTTGATCCATCCATAATTCTGGTTTCCATGGCAACCAAAAGAAAAAAATAGTGAAAACTTAAAAAATCTTCTTCTCTGAAAGTGTCAGGCCGATTTTCAAATAATTTTGTAGAAATGTTCCTTGGGTGACCCTTTATTAGATTCCTTCAAGAAATGTTGATTGGTCGAAAAACATGGTCGCCAGAGGGCGGGGCTATTTTGCCTTATATGACCATAGTGAAAACTTAAAAAATCTTCTTCTCCGAAAGTGTTCAGCCGATTTTCAAATAATTTTGTAGAAATGTTCATTGGGTGACCCTCTATCAGATTCCTTCAAGCCATGTTGATTGGTCGAAAAATATGGCCGCCAGAGGGCGGGGCTATTTTGCTCTATATGACCATAGTGAAAATTTAAAAAATCTTCTTCTCCGAAAGTGTTGAGCAGATTTTCAAATAATTTTGTAGAAATGTTCTTTGGGTGACCCTCTATCAGATTCCTTCAAGCCATGTTGATTGGTTCAAAAATATGGCCGCCATGGGGTGGGGCTATTTTGCCTTATATGGCTATTGTGAAAACTTAAAAAATCTTCTCCTCCGAAAGTGTCAGGCCGATTTTCAAATAATTTTGCAGAAACATTCCTTGGGTGACACTCTACAAGATTCCTTTAAGCCATGGTGGTTGGTAAAAAATATGGCCACTAGGGGGCAGGGCTGTTTGGAGATTTGATTTTTGCCTTATGGCCGTGGAGCGATACTGGCCCTCTTGGGCCTCTTGTTCCATTTGCCACAATGTTTTCAAGAGTATTCAATAAGTATCACTTCATTTAGGGAGATTTTCCATATTATTGTTTGAGATATTTTCAGAGTTGTCTGCTAAAGATTTGTTGTATGTGGGAAAGGGTTAGAATTCAATTCTCAATAATTATATTTATTTCAGGTACTACAAATTTCATTGAGAATGGTTTTTATGACGTTAGCCAACTACGTCCAAACACAAAATTCCTCACTATTGAAGAATATGCGAAACAGGATATGAATGATAAAAGGCCTATTATTCTCATTAATGCAAAACCAGAGTAAGTAGTTACCCTTTCCAACATATAGATGCATGTTTGATGCATCTGCAGTGCTCAGATGACTTCTGAAAACATTTATGACAAAAGGTGAAATTGTTTATCAATGTGTTAACTCTATTCATAATTAATTCACTTGGTCATTATCAATGTGTTAACTCTATTCATAATTAATTCACTTGGTCAGCATTCTTTCTGACGTTTGACAAAAATCAAAGCCACATGTGTCATTCCTCTTCCACCAATGAGTTGATAGTCTATCTGGAAAAGCAGCCAGTTTCTTGGAAAGGATGTTGTGTAGAGTACTGGTATAAGAAAGCCAGCAAACACATGGATAGGTAAACGGGCTTCCGTGATATGATTGAAAAATTGTTTATAATGACGTTAAACCCTATTCAATCATTTTTTCTTTTTTTTATATATTTTCAAAGTTGTTTAATGCGGATTTGATGTATGTGAGAAAGTTTTTTCTGTTGAAAACTTCCTTTCAAGAAATATAAAATCATTCCATGGGAAAATTTCACTTCGCCATTTACCTGATTACGTTATTTATTGAGTCAGCTGGTTTGAAATTGTTTGACCATAAAAATGGTATCAATACAGATATGTTTAAAAGTTGTGGGAAAGAGAGTAATTCAGCAGTACATAAAAACATCCATATGAGATAAAGGAATACGTCTTTTGATTTCTGATGCTGTAAACTAGAACAGGGGTAACTGTAGTGAAAAACTTTTAAACAATATATATAAATTCCAAAAAAGAGCTGCACAAACTATCTTTGACAAAACATATGACACACCAAGTGGGGAACTCTTTCAGGAACTTAAATGGATGAAATTTCAAGATCAAATTACATACAAAAAGGCTATTAACCCTTTCCCTCATACGACAATTCTGCAGCAGATGACTTTGAACATATTTTGTCAAAAAATAGAAAATCTCTATAATTGACCCTTTGACCTTGCTTTGAATGACAGCTGGCCTGATAGTTATTGACCAATCAGAAGCAAGCTGGTGCCTGAAAAGCGCATGCCAAATCGCGTCCGCCATTTTGTCAGACAAACAACCGAGTTTGTCTAACATCGACAGAAAGTTAAAAACCCCAGAAATTACGAATTTCACTGAAGTTATATTATAATATAACCACTCAAACTTAATAAGAAGGTGAAAAGGTGTTCCTGGGGGGTTTGTTTGAGTGTTGACAGATACCCAGAACGTTTAAATGCTGCAAAGTGTGTTTTTCTCAAGCCGTAGACAAACTGAAAAACATGTTTGAGGTGGATAAAGTTGTGCGGAAGACCTCATTCTCACCTTAACATCGAAGGAATGAATTCAAACAGATGCGTTTGGACCAAGGTAACTAAAATCAGTTTGAAGATCTGTCTTTTTTTGGAGTAATTTTATTTTTAATCGGCAGAGCTTGGCTTGCTCACGTAGTTACATGTGGGTGGGGTAAATATGACGTTTTGTAAGAAATATTCGCTTTGATTACTATTCCCGTAACTTACATTAATATAGAACATACATTCTTCAAAAAGTATTCATGTTACGTTCTCTTTATCATGGAATTGTTCCTTGTCTGACAATTGTGAGATTCGGGGGAACAAAGGGTTTTCTAGGGGTGACTATTGAGCCCAAAAATCACTATTGCGATAGTATTGATATTCAGAAAGTACTATTGCAATAGTTCAACTATTGCACACTTAATATTGCGATGCATTGCAATACTATTACTTTTATTGTAATGTTCAAATATGTATACTTAAGTATAATTACAATGAAATAAAAATATAAAAAAGAGAACTGTATTGTTTATTTTTAAGAAA
The DNA here is from genome assembly GCA_031761405.1 of Serripes groenlandicus. Lineage (NCBI taxonomy): Eukaryota > Metazoa > Mollusca > Bivalvia > Cardiida > Cardiidae > Serripes > Serripes groenlandicus. The sequence goes on from JASEVX010000212.1 coordinate 102,765, forward strand.
TCACATAGCTGTTCACAGAGCAGACTGACATGAAGATGAACTGTCCCGTTTTGACAGTGTACGAGCAGACGACAATTTTCTGTTTTTCTTTCATAACTTCCAAATTTTTCCACTAATATGCCTTCTGCCATTTGGGGTAGAAAACCACGCTTTCTTTTAATTATGTATGGGGTTTTTCGCTTTTATAGTGACATTTGATTCATTTTAGGAGACGTTCGTTGCGTCTCCGTTGATTTAGACGTGAAAACAAATTTGAAAAGGTTAGACATTTTGCGATCCTCTGGAAGATAAACAGTCGTAAACCGGATGTCGTAAACAAATTTACAGGATGTCGTAAAAAGAAAATTGAAACTTTTAATATTCCCACAACAGTGACTGTTTATGAATATGATGTGATGCATAAATTTACAACTAATGTGTGTAAGTTGTTTGTCTTTTAAACACCGCTTATTATTTCATAAAGGGAACTCATCAACTCATAATAATTGTACAGCAATCGGTGTTATAAATAGCTCCATTGGGAATAACCCGTAAGTGCGTGCGCATATTCTATGTAAACATATCCGGTTTACAGAATTCATTTGTTTACTGCTCTCTATCGCAAATTCTACAGCTTAAACTCGACATGTTTGATTTAATATTGACACGATAACATGTGGTATTTGTCTCAGAATATATTTCTGAATGCCACTTGCTCGATCGGACAACTGACGGGGAAAACAACTTGTCCGATCTCGACTTTCACTTGCCCCTGTTAATGTCGAGCCCTGCGGCTTTGTGCATGTACATGAACTATCGAAACTATCGATAGTTCAAAACACTATTGCCGATAGTTATCGATATTCAGTTTTACAATCGATGCAGTACTATCGTCCTCGTCACCATTGCAATATATCGATAGTTCGATCTATCGTTACAGCCCTAGGGTTTTCTAAAACAAAGTCTACAACAGTGCATAGAACATTTCATAGTTTCATGTACTGGAATCAAATATAAATACAATAGATACATAGGACTCGTACATAGGACAGTCATTTAATTATGCAAGATGAAAGTAAAATATATCTCTTTAGAAACAAAGTTTCATTATGAAAACAAATAGAGTATTTACATTTTTGTATAAACGATCCTGTATCATGTGCTTGTACTTAGGACATTGTACTGGTTGACTTTTGTTAACAGTGAAGAACCAGATCAGCATGTGCATCTTCCCAGTGTGATCAACAAATAAATCATCCACATTTATGATTATAATAACTCTAGCTTGTTTTTCCAAATTGTGTAGATTCTGATGAAATTAAGTAAATGGAGTAGAAGAGGATGATCTGATCCAGCACTGTCTAGGATGCCAATTTGAAATTTTTCCGATATATATACAACCTCAAATAATATTTGATAACATAGTTAATGCATTTGCAGCTTAATTCTTAACATGTTTATTTTTTTTTATCTTTTCAATGATCTGACCAGTTCAACAGAAGGGAATCAAGATCCATTACCAGAAGACATTATATATAGCCCAAAGCCTAAAAATTGTCATCCGCCACCAGGAAAAAGAAGATGCCTGAAACTGCCAGTCCTGAGTAAGTTTGTCATGTAATTTATACACATCCTCTCTTTCTGAATGCGAACTGTGCTGATATGCATAGTAATTTTGGGGGTTGATTGAGGTGTAGCAGAAAAATTCTAAATCATTTTAGCAAAAATATTTCTATAAATCTAAGTACAATTATTGAATAAAGAAGAAAATATTGAAAACAAAATGGAGAATTAGTTCATTATCACCAAGCCCACTTTGGATTGATACAGGCAAAGAGCATATTTAAATGATTCAATTTGGTGCATGGACATATTTGTAAATAATTTGTTGAATAACTTCTTCACACAGATTGTATTCATGTATTTAACCCCTTCCACATACAGCAAATATGCAGCAGAGGATTTTGAAACTAGAATTGGGGAAAAATATATAAATGAAATTATTATCAAGGAATACATCAAGAGTTTAAAACATTGTGAAAAAAGGAGAAAGTGTTCTTGAAAAGAAATTGTTTTTGTCAAAATGTTTTCAAATGTCACCTGCTCAATATGCATCAAAATGAGCTTGCAATTAAGAGGGAAAGCTTTAAAATGGAACATGACATTTTGAGGGTTTTTAACTATGTTTGTGTTAACAGGATTGTACAAAAAAACACTATTTATAGGTGGTACTCAACTTATATCATGTAAATGTAATCAAGGCGCATTATCACATTTCCTCCATACATGCAACCAAACATTGTGGAAAAAGAAGTTGCCTTTTAAGTCATTAAAGCGCATTCTTTAATATTCTTATAATTTCCTATAAAACATATATGTTGGTTCATTCATGTTATTGTTGATACTACCTTTTACCTTTTTACAAAGGTAGTTGAAATTCATCTGAGATGAAAATCTATGCCATCGAAAAAAATGCTTAATTAATGAAATAAGTTGCACTATTAATAACAGAATCATTTAAGGCATTTTGAATTGCTTTTATACCACATTTCTAAGATTACTCTAGATAACTTGGGCCAAACATAATTGAGGAACCATTCCAGGTGTTTTGTATGGAAATTTACATAAAATACATTTTCATTTATTAGAGACCGAGTACTATTAAGAATATGTTTAGGCAAAAGCGCACAAAACCCCTTTAAATGAAAGAACAATTATTGAAAACGTGGTGACAAAAGGAGGAATTACTCGTTTTGAGCAATTTCTTCTTTTGTCGCCATGTTTTCAAAAAGCCGTCTACTACAGAAGTGTCAGAAAGTGTCTATATGAGGGAAAGGGTTAAGGAGATTTCAGACTTTTTCTAAAGGAAGTTTTCAATTTTGTATACTGCAAATTCAATTTTTGGGAAAGAGTTAAATTTATACAAATAAATGTACTAAAACAAGTTAATGTCAAATTGCAAGCAATACAAGAGTCCCCTACCAGACCATTGACCTCTAAGTGTGACCTTGAACTTTGAGATACAAGCCTGTTTATTGTGTGCCACATGTCACCTCATCATGGTGAACATGTGTCCCCAGTAACTTGGGAATCCTAAGATGCATGGTTAAGATGTGAGCCGGACAAGGTATAGTCCTATAAAATAGTACTCATTTTGACCTTTGACCTCTAAGTGTGACCTTGACCTTTGAGGTACAGGTGCAGGTCTTGTGTTCAACACGCCACCTAATCATGGTATACATGTGTGCCCAGTAACTTAGGAATCCTATGATGCATGGTTGAGATGTGAGCCGGACAAGGTATAGTCCTATCAATCAGTACTCATTTTGACCTTTGACCTCTAAGTGTGACCTTGACATTTGAGGTACAGGCCTGGGTTTTGTGCGCGACACACCGCCTCATTATGGTGAATGTTTGTGCCAAGTTTCTTTTAAATCTTATGATGCATGGTTAAGATGCGGGCCAGACAAGGTACAGTCCTATCAAACAGTACTCATATTGACCTTTGACCTAAGTGGGTCCTTGACATTTCAGGTACATTCCTGGGTCTTGTGCGCGATTTGCGGCCTCATTATGGTGAACGTTTGTGCCAAGTTTCTTGGAAATCCTATGATGGATGGTAAAGATGCGGGCCGGACAAGGTAATCCTATCAAACAGTACTCATTTTGACCTCTAAGATGGTTAAGATGCGGGCTGGACAAGTTCAGGTTGGACTGACAGACGGAATCGACCAAACCTATTTTCCCCAAACTGGTCTAGGTGACTAATAATGTCAGTCTTACTACATCCAAATACAAAGAATTGCATAACTAAATAATCAAACAACAGGCGAGGTTTAATTTCCTCTGTTGTTCCATTGTTTACTTTCTGCACTTCTAGGGAAAATTATAGTTATGTCTGATATATCAATAATCATATATTTAATTGTTGGTAAACACATTACCTGACCTATATGTGTACTTTTTATGCCCCCGGAATCACCGATTCGGTGGGCATCTAGTTTTTGGCCTGTCTGCACGTCTGTCTGTCTGCATGAATAAAACTTTAACCTTGACCACAACTTTTGAACCATAACAGGTACGGCTACCATATTTCACATGTGTATTCCTTGTGACATGACCTTTCTGTCAGTACCAAAATGTTTGACCTTGCGACCTTGACCTTTGACCTAGATGTTGCCATTCGCGAAAAAAACCTTTAACCTTGGCCATTACTTTTGAACCATAACAGGTACGGCTACCATATTTCACATGTGTTTTCCTTGTGACATGACCTTTATGTCAGTACCAACATTTTTGACCTTGCGACCTTGACCTTTGACCTAGATGTTGCCATTCTCGAAAAAAACTTTAACCTTGACCACTACTTTTGAACCATAACAGGTACGGCTACCATATTTCACATGTGTATACCTTGTGACATGATCTTTCTGTCAGTACCAAAATTGTTCACCTTGCGACCTTGACCTTTGAACTAGATGTTGCCATTTTCGAAAAAAAACTTTAACCTTGACCACTACTTTTGAACCTTAACAGGTACTGCTACCATATTTCACATGTGTATTCCTTGTGACATGACCTTTCTGTCAGTACCAAAATTGTTCACCTTGCGACCTTGACCTTTGACCTAGATGTTGCCATTTTCGAAAAAAAAAATTAACCTTGACCACTACTTTTGAACCATAACAGGTACGGCTACCATATTTCACATGTGTATTCCTTGTGACATGACCTTTCTGTCAGTACCAACATTTTTGACCTTGCGACCTTGACTGTTGACCTAGATGTTGCCATTCGGGGGCATCAGTGTTTCACAAACACATCTTATTAAAGTCATCTAATGCAGATTTAATGTATATTGAAAAGGGTCATACAGGATATGGGTTGGATTACTGTACTTTAAACTTGATATTTCAGGTGAAGATCCAATGAATATGGTTGTCTGAAATCATAAGACCACAATCTTCAGAGACAGCTTGACAGATGTGACCACTTGCACAAGTTTTACCCAGGAACTAAGCACAACACCTGTATTTTTCATTGAAAGTTAGAGGAATAAGGAATAATACATCGGGAAAGAATCTCATTTGTCATGAATCTCATTTGTCATTCTCCATTTCCCAAAATGCTCTCAAAGTATGTACCAAATACAATGCTCATCCTTATTTGAAAACATCATCAGACGAATAGGGGCACATTTTGGTAGAGTATAGAAAAAGACAATGGATAAAGATTAACCCTTAATCTGATGTCTTATCTTGACTTTTTAAAATGAAAATAAGAGTATGACAATTGTTGACAAACTTGTATAAAAATGTTTGCAATGAAGAAAACGTTTTGAGACATTTTGAAAGTATTAATCTTTTCCAACATACAACTAGTTTGCACCAGAAAAATGAAAACATATGAGCAATAATATGTAAAACCTGTCTCTTTTATCATAATACTATAGATAGAGGTTATTTATAGTAACACGTTATTTTATCGTCGATATACATGTAGTGTGGTTTACTGGACTTGTACTTGACTGTTTTACTCAACATTCCTCTTATAATGCTAAACTTAAAGTAACAAGTGGATTTATATTATTATTTTTCTCTTACCATGCTAGACAATAGTGCACACAAAACTCTGTCTACGGAAATGTCAACACTGATAGTATGCTGTTTCTCCAACCTATGCTAGCTCCGTAACACTTGCCGTTGTAATATTACGATGTTGTCATCCATAACATTTCTAACATCATGAAAATACACTTCGCTTAAATACTTAAAGCCTTGCTGTTTTGATTTGAACGCAAAAGTACTGCCATAATAGCGAAAATCCAGGTGGGACGTGCGTGTAGTTATCAATACGATACATCACTTTCGCCGACATTTCGTGTTTGTTTGTCTTAACATAACGACGGTTGTTATGTACGCACGCGGTGGGCGGCGCTTACAGTAACTCAAAAAGTCAATTGAATGGATAACCTATGACTAAAAGGGGAAAACATTGTGGCAAAAGGAGAAATTGCTCATTTTGAGCAATTTCTTCTTTTGTCACTATATTTTCAAAAAGCCATCTGCTGCAGAGGCGTCAGAAAGCGTCTATATGAGGGAAAGGGTTAAGAGACTTATATGGACACAGGGTGATCACAATAGCTCACCTTAAGGTCTTGTCAGGTGAGCTAATGGCTTGAAGGAATCTGTCGAGGTCACCCAAGGAACATTCAGTCAATTTATTTGAAAATAAGTCAACTAGATTTCGCAGATATGTGCAGAGATGTATTTTTTGAAGTTTTTTTCTTTCGGTTGGCATGTAAATCAGTTTTGTTTGGATCCAAAATAAGGATTTAAAAGAGGACATTTTTAACACATTCACATGACAGACAAATTGCTAAAAAGGAGCTAAAAATGGGCAACCCATCCCGAAGTTTTTTTCTTTTTGAGTGCCATGAAAACCAGAATTCTGCGTGGATCATAAACAAAAGAATTCCCGGAATATATGACTAATCTATTCACATCATCAACCAATACAAATCTAAGATCTGCCGCCCAACATACACTAAGCATTTCTAAACCAAGAATAGAATTTTATAGAAAATCTTCGACCTAATCAGAACTAAAAATATGGAACCAGATTCCATTACATGTCAGAAATTGTGAAAATTTAAAGAAATTTAAATCAATATATCTTTCCTGATGGAATAGTGGAGGACATCATTTTCTTGAATAAATGATCTACCATAACAGTGCTGGTATCTTGAATGCAACAGTGTCTATGTAAATATGTGTATGATACCTTGTATAAGTAAATATTTATTAATGTTTTAACAGAGGCCCGCAGGGAAGACTGGGCATGCCCAACTGTGCAGCCTCTTTAAATAAAGTCTTTATTGATATATTGTTTTTGTCCTTGATGTCTGTCTGTCTGTGTCCGTCTGTCTGTCCGAAATCGTGTCCGCTCCATATCTCCAAGACGGCTTGAAGGATTTTCATGAAACTTGGGTCACATGTTCACCTCATCAAGGCGATGTGCAAAACCCATGTCTCGACCATCCCAGGCCAAGGTCACGGTTGAACGTCGAAGGTTTGAGGCTTTATTTCGTGTCCGCTCCATATCTCCGAGACGGCTTGAAGGATTTTCATGAAACTTGGGTCAGATGTTCACCATCAAGGCGCTGTGCAGAACCCATGTCTTGACCAGCCCGGGTTAAGGTCACGCTTGAAGGTCAAAGTTTTAGGCTTTATTTCGTGTCCGCTCCATATCTCTAAGACGGCTTGAAGGATTTCTAAGAAACTTGGGTCAGATGTTCACCTAATCAAGGCGATGTGCAGAACTCATGTCTCGACCATACCGGTTCAAGGTCAAAGGTTTGAGGCTTTATTTCGTGTCCGCTCCATATTTCCAAGACGGCTTGAAGGATTTTCATGAAACTTTGGTCAGATGTTCATGTCATCAAGGTGATGTGCAGAACCTATGTCTCGACCATCCAGAGTCAAGGTCAAGGTCATGCTTGAAGGTCAAAGGTTTGAGGCTTTATTTCGTGTCCGCTCCATATCTCCAAGACGGCTTGAATGATTTTCATGAAACTTGAGTCAGATGTTCACCTCATCAAGGCGATGTACAGAACCCTAGATGACTATTTGAAAACATAGAGACAAACGAAGAAATTGCTCAAAATGAGCAATTTCTCCTTTTCCACAATGTTTTCCACTTTTAGTCATAGGTTATCCATTCATTTATAGAGATTTTCTATTTTTCGACAAAATATGTTCAAAGTCGTCTGCTGCAGAATTGTCATATGAGGAAAAGGGATCAACAACAAAAAAGGTTCAAACTAAGAGTGATACAAATTCGAATTTTAAAGTTATATACCAGTAGAGATGAGCAATATTCTACTATCATAATTCCCTAAGATAATCTTGCTTTCTTTGTCTATGATAGATCTTTCTACAAATTTCATACCGGAACATAATATTTTACCTCTTTCTCTAATAGTTATCCCTTTCTGATGTATAGATGCTTCCTGACATCTTTGCAGTAGACCACTTTTGAAAACATTATGACAAAAGGAGAAATTGCTCAAAACAAGCTTTTTCTCCTATTGCCACAATGTTTTCAACCCAATTCGATGATTTTACTTTCATATACAGAGATTTTTAATGATTTTGCCTTGATTTGTTAAAAGTTGTCTGTTGCATATTTCTTGTATGTGGGAAAGGGATAAAGTTGACTTTTGATGATGCTTTTGATAACTTTTGAAATTGTGAGAAATTGCTGGTGATAAAAATTTCTCCTACTCTAAAATTACTTTAGATTTTAATGTATACTTATCAGATATATGTTAGCAGAGTTTCATAGAGTCATACAATATCTATTGGTAGCATTATCTTACTGTTTATTACCTCCTAATGGATTCTTGTCTTTATAAAAAAGAGATCCAAGAGCGTGAGTATATTTTGCTTACAGTGAATGGATGAATGACATATCTATTAGCATGTACCGAATTCGCTGCTTTGAAAAACAGGTGTGTTATTATTTGTTATGAAATAAACATACGAAAGGCAATATTTGTCATCAGACTCACAGTTAATCAACGATTCTAAAGGAATATAAGTTGAGATAAGAATGGTTGACAAAAATCGAAATCAAACTGAAATGCTTGCAACCATCGATTCATTCAAGATTTTTATTAGGCTAATGTAGATGGTTTTAACCCTTTCCCTCATACGACAATTCTGCAGCAGACGACTTTAAACATATTTTGTCAAAAAATAGAAAATCTCTATAATCTCTTTTCTTCGCTCACCTGAGCTTTGCTCAAGGTGAGTTATTGTGATCACCTTTTGTCCGGCATCCGTCATCCGTCAACTTCTTCTCCTCAGTAACCAGTAGGTCAATTGGGATGAAACTTCACAAAAAGCATCCCCTCAATGACCTCACCAGATTTCTTTCAAATTTTTGGGATCCATGCAGAATTATGGTTTCCATGGCAACGAAATGAAAAAAACTTCAAAGTTCTTCTTCTCCCAAACTGGTTGGCAGATTTTCAAATAATTTTGTAGAAATGTTCCTTGGATGACCCTCTATCAGATTCCTTCAAGCCATGTTGATTGGTCAAAAAACATGGCCGCCAGGGGGGGCTGGGCTATTTTGCCTTATATGGCTATAGTGAAAACTTAAAAAATCTTCTCCTCCGAAAGTGTCAGGCTGATTTTCAAATAATTTTGTAGAAATTTTCCTTGGATGACCCTCTATCAGATTCCTTCAAGCCATGTTGATTGGTTGAAAAACAAGGCCGCCAGGGGGGGGGGGGGGGGGGGGGGGGGGGGGCTATTTTGCCTTATATGGCTATAGTGAAAACTTAAAAAATCTTCTTCTCCGAAAGTGTCAGGCCGATTTTCAAATAATTTTGTAGAAATGTTCCTTAAGTGACCTACTTTCAGATTCCTTCAAGCCATGTCGATTGGTAAAAAAACATGGCCGCCAGTGGACAGGGCTATTTTGCCTGTGTAAACTTAAAAAATCTTCTCCTCCAAAAGTGTCAGGCCGATTTTCAAATAATTTTGTAGAAATGTTCCTAGGATGACCCTCTATCAGATTCCTTCAAGCCAAGTTGGAAACTATGTCCGCCAGGGGGTGGGGCTTATATAGCTAAAGTGAAAATAAATAAATCAGGTGAGCGATTCAAGGGCCATCATGGCCCTCTTGTTATGAAAAATCATTCTGTCATGGGTGGGTAAGGGTGGGTGTGTGATCCCTTAAGGAGTTAGTGGTTAATTATCCCCTCGGTTACGAAGTAAGAGAGAAAGGGATATAGTAACGGGACCGTCCGTATGTATGTATGTATGTATGTATGTATGTGTGTCCTTCCGTAACAAACCTTGTCATCACTCTACACTAACCATTTCTTGACAGATCTTAACCAAACTTGGTATAAAGTAAGTATATGGTAACATCTTGAAGCCTATTGATTTTCAAGGTCATAGGTCAAAGGTCAAGCCCAAAATTGGACTTGCAATATTTTCAGCTGTGGCAACCTTGTCACCACTCTACACTGACCATTACTTGACGGATTTTAACAAAACTTGGTATAAAGTTACTTTATGATAATATCTTGAAGCCTATTGATTTTCAAGGTCATAGGTCAAAGGTCAAGCCCAAAATTGGACTTGCAATATTTTCAGCTGTGGCAACCTTGTCACCACTCTACACTGACCATTACTTGACGGATTTTAACAAAACTTGGTATAAAGTTACTTTATGATAATATCTTGAAGCCTATTGATTTTCAAGGTCATAGGTCAAAGGTCAAGCTCAAAATTGGACTTACAATATTTTCAGCTGTGACAGCCTTGTCACCACTCTACACTGACCATTCCTTGACCGATCTTTATAAAACTTATTATACAGTTAGTTTATGATAATATTTGAAGCCTATTGATTTTCAAGGTCATAGGTCAAAGGTCAAGCCCAAAATTGCACTTACACTATTTTCAGCTGTGGCAAACTTGGTATACAGTTACTTTATGATAATATCTTGAAGCCTATTGATTTTCAAGGTCATAGGTCAAAGATCGAAGTCAAAAATTGGACTTAAATATTTAGATCACAAGAGAACTCAATGTAAAAATGGAAAGCCGAGGGGATGCATCCGCTTTGCGGTGCCCTTGTTTACAGCTGTTATTACCTAAAGAAAGTTTAATTTAATTTGTATTCAGGTGTCTTCTAACAAAAAGGGGAATACGCCTCAGAAAAAAAGGAAAGACAACTCTGCTGCTTCCACCAAAAGTGCATCATCTCCAACAAAAAAGAAAAAGAGAGAGTCCGGGGGATTGAATACCTCAAAAGAAATGGTGAAAGTCAAAGCAGAGGCTGCCAAAAAAAATTGTGGAGAAATCTTGGGCAGCCAGAATTACAAAAGAGTTGAACCCCTGCCGAAAGCAGCCGATATATCGGTAACTCAAGATTACAGGACTGGTAGGCATACTATTTAAATACTTTTTAAACATTTTCCAATGCTTTTCTAGTTTTTGCAGCTGATTACCTTAGAAAACACTGTATTGTATATTAAAAGGGAGAACCAAAATCATATTTTTTTTAACATACTCCTACTTTTCTCGCAATTAATGTTCAACTGGTCAACACCTTTAAAATTAAACACTGACATTCTGAATAAACTTCTTTTTTGTCAAAAATTTTAAATTAAGTTTTTACTATTAACCCTTTCCCTCATACGACAATTCTGTCGCAGACGACTTTGAACGTATTTTGTCAAAACATAGAAAATCTCCATAATTGAATGGATAACCTATGACTAAAAGTGGAAAACATTGTGACAAAAGGAGAAATTGCACGTTTTGTGCAATTTCTTCTCTTGTCAATATGTTTTCGAAAAGCCTTCTGCTACAGAGGCGTCCAAAAGCGTTTATATGAGGGAAAGGGTTAAAGTCAGTGTGACAAGGGTCATTATTTACCTCTACAATTAAGTACATAGTGCAATCACCATGTCGGTCTATTGGTCAGCCAGTTGGATGCTCAGTCTGCTTTATAGCATAAATTATTGTTGGCTTCATTTTAAAAAGCTGTCACCACATCTTGTTTTTAGAATGAAGCTGTTGATATGTGTGTTGTGGCTTAGACTTATTAGTTTCTCATTGTTCAACCTGTTGCCATGAATAAGTTTCCCCTTGAACTTTGAATAGATAAAAAATTGTCTGGTTTTCATATGTAGCATATGTACCTTGTGGTTTAAAATAGTCTCTCATTTGTCAAGCTGTTTCAGTGAAACTTGATATGTGTAATACCAATTAACAATGACATGCACATGAGCAAAACATATTTTTGAACTAATTAAGTAAGTTCAGAATTTGCTAATACCAATTAACCATGACATGCATATGTGCAAAACATATTTTTGAACCAATTAAGTAGGTTCAGAATTTGCCCCTTTTGAACCATGTTTTACCTTATGTTATATTTTATTCTTGATGTTTTAAAAAGTTGTCAACTGCAGATTTGTTCTATGTGACAATGATTAAACAAATTTATTGTTTCAAGTTCAATATCTCAAGTGGATATCATGCAAGAACATAACCAATGATTTGTTTTATTAATCAGGCACTCTGGAACACTGGACGACAAATGAATGTTAATGGACTGCAGCAGCTCCAGATCATATATGGCAAGAGTCAAGTTGCCTGGAGCTTCTGCAGTCAGATGTGCAGTTTCCATACCAGCAGTTTGATGAGCAATTGGCTCAAGTAACTGCTGAGAGGGATCAGGCCCTGCTGAGGGTGCAGCAACTGGAGGATGAACTGGAAGAGGCCAATAGTAGAATGCCATTTCAAGGTAATAATCTAGGACTGATGGGTTAATTTGTTTGTATGTATGGTATTTTAAGCTGCTTTCGAAAAAAGTAAGTTATATCATGGCGCTTTTTATGCCCCCGGAATCACCGATTCGGTGGGCATCTAGTTTTTGGCCTGTCTCTTTAACCTTGACCACTACTTTTGAACCATAACAGGTACGGCTATCATATTTCACATGTGTATTCCTTGTGACATGACTTTTCTGTTAGTACCAACATTTTTTACCTTGCGACCTTGACCTTTGACCTAGATGTTGCCGTTCGGGGGCATCAGTGTTTCACAAACACATGTTGTTAAATAAGTTATCAGTACTACTGGTCAATTTATCCTGATACTATCCAGTCAGTCATAATGCTTACCCCGCACTGCCGAGCGCCAAGGAGAGAAAGACATGATTACTACCAATTTAAGGTCTTTGGTATGACCCGACCGGAGATCGAACCGGAGGTGAACACTCTACCACTACACCACTGAGACAATGATGATGGGTTAATGTGTATAATATAAGAAATCTTTTATTTAAATGACTTGTGTAAAGCATAAACATTACAATAAACAATATATTAACACAATTTTCACACCCAGTCCAAATCGGCTTAAACGTCGCCTTATTTGATTTCACCTTTCTTCACAGCTGCAACACCAAAAAAAATAGCCTTTTTAGCTCGACTATTCGAAGAATATGAGAGCTTTACTACTCGCCCCGGCGTCGGCGTCAGGTTAAAGTTTTAGGGCAAGTTGGCATTTTCTATGTGCTAGGGCTTTCATATTTGGAATATAGTTACATCTTATACCTTTCTTCACATTGAATGCTGTAGGTGCTGAGTGTGACCTTCTTTTTGGGGTAAAAAACATGATTTTGGGTGGTTAAAGTTTTAGGGCAAGTTGGAATTTTATTTAATTTTTTTTTTTCCTAAATAAGTATTTGTGCTAGTGCTTTCATATTTGGAATATAGTTACATCTTATACCTTTCTTCACATTGAATGCTGAAGATGCTGAGTGTGACTTTCTTTTTGGGGTAAAAAACATGATATTCGGTGGTTAAAGTTTTAGGGCAAGTAGGAATTTTCATTTATTTTTAACTTTTTCAAAATAAGTACTTGTGCTAGGGCTTTCATATTTGGAATATAATTACATATAATACCTTTCTTCACATTGTATGTTGAAGATGCTGAGTGTGACTTTTTGGGGGTAAAAAATCATGATTTTTGTTTGACTTTTGAGAATTTTAGATAAATTCATATTTTTTGGTTACGTTCCTTTCCTTTCGTTTTTGTGATCATTCATTTATCAAATATAATTCTTCAACATATCAAACGGGTTTTGGTGTCAATTATTTGGAAAACGTTTTGTTAAGGTTTTGCTATTTTTGGACTCTGGTCAGTTTTAACATTTGCGTTTAGCTCACCTCAATCATCATTCAAATCAGTTCACACTTCACACATTTGTTAAGGACCATCGTACAATTAGGTTAGATAACTCCATTGTATCCTAAACATGGAGTTATGGCCCTTGATTGACTTAGGAAATTTGATTTTTAAATTATATATATTTAAATGCATGTTTCTATTCAGTTGCTTTTACAGTATATGATTTAATAGTACTTAAATTTGTTTGCTGCAAATTCCTCAAGTGGTTCAAATTTGATTCAGGGACAGAGGTCTTCCTGGGTAAGTAAAATACTTCAAATAAATAATACTGGTTAATTTTAGCAATTAAAAGTAATCTGCGAAAACCCGTTCATCTTCTGGCGCCTACGGATCTTCGGTAGTATCCGTTATCCAATAGGAACAGATCGGGCGTCTCCGCCGGTTATTGGCAAACTCCGGCTCAACTTCACTCATGCGGAACAACCGGTATATATATACCCATGCAAGTGTTTTGATATCCCCTTTTCAGTACTACAGTTGTGTATAACAGTCTATTTAATCCTGCCCACCCTTTATCCCCCGAATATGAATTCAAAGTTCTCCTCGGTACACAGTATAGTGGAGAACGTTTGTCTTAGCATATACGAATACACATATCAGAGATGTGTGCATGTGATCGCCGTGCGATGGCTGAGTATATAAGACTAGTTTGACAGGTTTTTGGTCAGTTCTAGCAAGACTTCGAACAGTTAATTTCTCATTATCCAAATTCGGTATCAATACGAGGGTTAAATAGATATTTCTGTATTTCACTGTGTTATGTGCTTGGAAGAATTGAATAAGGAATGGTTAATATGCGATTGGACTGCACAGGTTTCCAGAGTCTTTTCATAAATGTTTTATCTCTGGTTTTTCCCCTCGGTTAGTCATATCGTAGTCATTATGTTTAAAGTTCTGATCAGACAACGGAACAATTGGATATTTATATAGGAAGCACATATTGTAATTGCTTACTTCCTCTTGTGAATAAATCGCTGGCTTGCCCATGCAATAGGTGTTTGCTTGTGTTCAGTAGAGTTGAGACCTATGGGTAATCAACTAGGTACTTAGGGTACATGCATTTAAGCCCCTCACCCCAAAAGAATTGAATATCGGAACCCGCATATAACGGAAATTAAATAATAAGGAACACTAAGGCATGGCAGCCTATCATTTTCAGACATGTAATAATTTCAACAGATGACTTTGAAACAACTTAAGAGGAAACGGGGAATAACCCTATAAATTAAGTTAAATCTTGTCTAGGATTATCGCTTTGGTCAATTCCTCCTTGTCATAACAATATCTGAGTCGTTTGCTGCAGAGGCGTAATAATGCGCATGGTTAAGCCAATTCAGGTGTTCAAAAGGTTTGTTCACAATACTGCCGCTTTTTAGCTCACCTATGTACGAAGTGCAAGGTGAGCTATTGTGATCACATTTTGTCCGTCATGCGTCGTCAACATTTGAGCTTGTTAACACTCTACGGGCTACATTTTGCATCCAATCTTCATGAAAGTTTATCAGAACATTCATCTCCATAAAATCTTGGACAAGTTTGAAACTGGGACATATGAGGTCAAAAACTAGGTCACTAGGTCAAATTGAAGGGAAATCTTGTTAACACTCTGGAGGCCACATTTTCAACTTGAGCATGTTGAAAATTTATCAGAATGTTTGTCTTGATGATATGTAGGTCAAGTTTGAACATGGGTCACGTCGGGTCAAATACTTGGGTCACTAGGTCAAATTGAAGGAAAATCTTTTTAACACTCCAGAGCCCGCAATTTTTGCTTCAGCAGTTTGAAATTTTGTCAGAATGTTTGTCTTAAAATTGTCTAGGTCAAGTTCGAATATGGGTCATATTGGGTCAGAAACTAGGTCAATAGGCCAAATTTAAGGGAAATCTTGTTAACACTGTAGAAGCCGCATTTTTTTCTTCAACAGCTCGAAATTTGGTCAGAATGTTGAGCTGAATGATATCTAGGCCAAGTTCGAATATGGGTTATGCCGGGTCAAAAACTAGGTCACTAGGTCAAAGTGAAGGAAAATCTTGTTAACACTTTGGATGCCGCATGTTTTGCTTCAGCAGCTTGAAATTTGGTCAGAATGTTTGTCTTAAAGATATCTAGGTCAAGTTTAATATGGGTCATGCTGGTCAAAAACTAGGTCAATAGGCCAAATTGAGGGAAAATCTTGTTAACTCTGTAGAAGCCGCATGTTTTGCTTCAGCGGCTTGAAATTTGGTCAGAATGTTGAGCTGAATAATATCTAGGCAAAGCTCGAATATGGGTCATGCTTGGTCAAAAACTAGGTCACTAGGTCAAATTGAAGGAAAATCTTGTTAACACTTTGGATGCCGCATTTTTTGCTTCAGCAGCTTGAAATTTTGTCAGAATGTTTGTCTAAATGATATCTAGGCCAAGTTTGGATATGGGTCATGCCGGTTTTAAAACTAGGTCACTAGGCAAAATTGAAGGGTAATCTTGTTAACACTTTGAATACTGCATTTTTAGATCTGGCTCAAGGTGAGCTATTCTGATCACTTTTTGTCCGTCGTCCGTCCGGCGTTAACTTTTAGCTTTAAACATCATCTCCTCCCAAACTCCAAGGACAATTTCCGTGAAACATCACAGGACTGTTCCTCTGGTTGGCCTCTTTCAAAATTGTTCAAAGATTTAAATTCCATTGAGAACTTTGGTTGCTGCGGCATCAGAAAGGGGACAAAATGTCCAAACTTTAAAAATATTCTCCTCCGAATCTGCCTGTCAGATTCAAATATAATTTGGTAGAAATGTTCCTTGGGTGACCCTCTATAAAAATTGTTCAAGCCATACTGATTGGGCGAAAAACATGGCAGTCAGGCGGCATCAAAAAAGGGGCAAAATGACAAAATTTGAAAATTCCATTTTTATGAAAGAGCTTGTCTGATTTTAAGAAAATATAATACGAATCTTACTGTAATGATCCTCTATTTAATTTGTTTAAGCCGTTTTGATTGGTTACACAATCATAGCAACCAGGCGTCATCACAAAATGGGTAAATTGAACTTTTAGCTACAAATGACAACCAACTCCTACCATTCCAATAGACCAATTTCCACAAAACATCACAGGAATGTTCCTTTGGTGGTCCTCTTTCAAAATTGTTCAAAGATTAAAATTCCAATGAGAACTTTGGTTGCTGCGGCATCAGAAAGGGGACAAAATATCCAAACTTTAAAAATCTTCTCCTCCGAATCTGCCTGTCAGATTCAAATATAAGTTGGTAGAAATGTTCCTTGGGTGACCCTCTATAAAAATTGTTCAAGCCATACTGATTGGGTGAAAAACATGGCAGTCAGGCGGCATCAAAAAAGGGGCAAAATGACAAAATTTGAAAATTCCATTTTTATGAAAGTGCTTGTCTGATTTTAAGAAAATATAATATGAATCTTACTGTAATGATCCTCTATTTAATTTGATTAAGCCGTTTTGATTGGTTGCACAATCATAGCAACCAGGCGTCATCACAAAAGGGGTAAATTGAACTTTTAGCTACAAATGACAACCAACTCCTACCATTCCAATAGACCAATTTCCACAAAACATCACAGGAATGTTCCTTTGGTGGTCCTCTTTCAAAATTGTTCAAAGATTAAAATTCCAATGAGAACTTTGGTTGCTGCGGCATCAGAAAGGGGACAAAATGTCCAAACTTTAAAAATCTTCTCCTCCGAATCTGCCTGTCAGATTCAAATATAATTTGGTAGAAATGTTCCTTGGGTGACCCTCTATAAAAATTGTTCAAGCCATACTGATTGGTCGAAAAACATGGCAGTCAGGCAGCATCAGAAAAGGGGCAAAATGACAAAATTTGAAAATTCCATTTTTATGAAAGTGTTTGTCTGATTTTAAGAAAATATAATACGAATCTTACTGTAATGATCCTCTATTTAATTTGTTTAAGCCGTTTTGATTGGTTACACAATCATATCAACCAGGCGTCATCATAAAAAGGGTAAATTGAACTTTTAGCTACAAATGACAACCAACTCCTACCATTCCAATATACCAATTTCCACAAAACATCACAAGAATGTTCCTTTGGTGGTCCCCTTTCAAAATTGTTCAAAGATTTAAATTCCATTGATAACTTTGGTTGCTGCGGCATCAGAAAGTGAGAAAAATACCCAAATTTTAAAATCCTTTTCCTCCATAATCTACTTGTGCGATTGCAAGATAATTTGGTAGAAATGTTCCTTAAGTGACCCTCTAAATAAACTGTTGAAGCCATATTGATTTCGTTGAAAAACAGGGCAGCAAGGCGGCATCAGGAAAGGTGCAAAATGACAAAAACTTTATAATTCCATTCTTATTAAAGTTCTTGTTAGATTTCAAGATATAAATGGCCTTTACTGATAAGCTGTTTTTTGAGAAGTGTCCACTCCTTTGCAGTTTCATTTGCACTCCCTGATAAAATTTTCCCAGATATTTGCAGCTAAATATTTGCTACTAATTTACTATCAATTAGGTGATCGATTTAGGGCCATCTTGGCCCTCTTGTTAATTATAGCATGATGAAACTTTTATCAGAATGTTTTTCTTGATGATATGTAGGCCAAGTTCGAATATGGGTCATGCTGGGTCAAAAACTAGGTCACTAGATCAAATTAAAGGAAAATCTTGTTAACACTTTGGAGGCCGCATTTTTACTTTGAGCAAGTTGAAACTTTTGTCAGAATGTTGTCTTGATGATATCTAGTCCATGTTGGAATATGTTTATCAGGTAAAAAAATATAGATCACTAGGCCAAATGAAGGAAAATATTGTTAACACTGTGGAGGTTGCATTCAGAATTACTGTCTTCATGTGTTTTGCAATGCAGTACATTGTGTAATTAAGGTGAGCGATCCAGGGCCATCATGGCCCTCTTGTTTCTTTATATTTTCAGATCTTCAATGTTACAGAGTTGCATGTCGAACACCCACGGGCTGAGGAACATCCGGAAGTGGAATCACGCCAATCAAGCTGTTAAATCTGGTGCATCCAAAGCTGTGTAAACCTACAACAGAATTGTTAAATATTATGTTCTTGTTGTTTTGTTTGTTTTGAACACTGTAAATATTAACTGTCACGGTGGGGACTAATTGTATAAGGAGCTCGCCGGGCACAAAAGCTAAAAGTAATAATGCTGGTCGTCCGGCGGTCATGCCCCATTGGGCCAAATGGCAAAACCTACCAGGGTTGATCAGGGCAACTAGGCAACACAGTAATTATAGTGTCAGTAATAGTTCTATACATACTTGGCTACCGGTGGATGGTATCGATTCAAAGTCATAATACGTTGTGCTTTATGCCGGAGTATGTTGTATGTGTCAACCGTCCACAAGTATGCAGTAAAAAAAAAACTGTTAAAAAAATAAGAGTTTAGTAGTACAAGTAGTACAAAGTGTTCAAAGAACAAACTGTTCAAAAAATAAGAGTTCAGTAGTACAAGTAGTACAAAGTGTTCAAAAGAAGAAACTGTTCAAAAAATAAGAGTTCAGTAGTACAAGTAGTACAAAGTGTTCAGTAGAACAAACTGTTCAAAAAATAAGTGTTCAGTGGTAATGATAGGCTCCCATGGAAGAGTTCTATATAGCAATAGTACACGCAATTTTTACACAGCAGATAAACCTCCATGTGCTACCCGTAAAGTGTATTGCGTGCAATGGTCGGTTTATCAATGTCTGCGCCATACCTATCCTGTGTAAAACGTAAAAATTCTAATCGGGGTTTAAAAAGCAGCCCCAATTGTCGGCTCTTGCCGAGCTGTAGTTGGGAAATTTAATTTGGCTGCAAGTGTTTTCATAGTGTGTGTATCGAGTCCACCAGGAACCAAGCATTTGAAGTGTGTTAAAAACCAATAAGGTTGTATTTCGGCGGCGAGGCCCGGCCACCTCTCTTTAAATACAGCAGTAGGGTCCTCTATGGCTCATGTCCTACATACTGTAAATCTCCGTCCCTACCGTGATCTTATCGCCACTACTTTACTATATTGCCTGTGAGTGTTCAAATAGTACGATATGCAACTGTGGTAAAAATTATATTTCTGAAATTGATTTCCTTGTTGTTCTTACTTGTGTCATAAAACAATTGTATAATTATGCTATTCATTTTTAGCTCTACTGGCCAAAGGCCAGAAGGGCTTATGTCGTGGCGATGTGTCCGTCGTCCGTGCGTCCGTAAACAATTTCTTGTTAACACGATAGTCTTCACTTTTGATTGTATCTCAACCAAACTTATACAGTAGTTAGATATCCATGAGAGCTCGGTTCCTTTCGAAAACCAGCCAGATCCGCCCATGCATGACTGGATTATGGCCCTTGAAATGGTCAAAATTGCTATAAAAGAGCTTGTTAACACGATACAGTCTTCATGTTTGATTGTATCTCAACCAAACTTATACAGTAGTTAGATATCCATGAGAGCTCGGTTCCTTTCGAAAACCAGCCAGATCCGCCCATGCATGACTGGATTATGGCCCTTGAAATGGTCAAAATTGCTATAAAAGACCTTGTTAACACGATACAGTCTTCACTTTTGATTGTATCTCAACTAAACTTATACAGTAGTTAGATATCTATGAGAGCTCGGTTCCTTTTGAAAACCAGTCAGATCCGCCCATGCAAGACTGGATTATGGCCCTTGAAATAGTCAAAATTGCTATAAAAGAGCTTGTTAACACGATACAGTCTTCACGTTTGATTGTATCTCAACCAAACTTATACAGTAGTTAGATATCCATAAGAGCTCGGTTCCTTTCGAAAACCAGCCAGATCCGCCCATGCATGACTGGATTATGGCCCTTGAAATGGTCAAAATTGCTATAAAAGAACTTTTTAACACGATACAGTCTTCACTTTTGATTGTATCTCAACCAAACTTATACAGTAGTAAGATATTCATGAGAGCTCGGTTCCTATCCTAAACCAGCCAGATCCGCCCATGCAAGACTGGATTATGGCCCTTGAAATTGTCCAAATTGCTATAATTGAGCATGTGAACACAATAGAGGCTCCATTTACTATCTGATCTTCACCAAACTTAGATAGTAGTTAAATATTGATGAGAGCTCGGTTCCTTTTGAAAACCAGCTAGATCCGCCCATTACTGGATTATGGCCCATGAAATTGTAAAAATTGCTATAATACAGCTTGTGAACACAAAAGAGCCTCCATTTACTATCCGATCTTCACCATACATACATGCTCTGGATTGAAAATGACCAAAGAACCATACCAGTAGAGCATAGGCCCTCATGGGCCTCTTGTTTTATATAGTAATTTATTTCACAACTGAATAGTTTGGTTTATATGTTAGCCTTAGGGGGTCGAGAATGAATTGATCTATAGTATATTTGTGTTTTTATTTGTTTATTCGCTTTCTTCTATGCTTAAAAAGCAAACGTCGCTTATGGTATCGAAAACCTGTCAAACCTCAATGCAATGAAACAGCAAAGATCCAAATATATTGTTAGCAATCTATGCAGTTGTCAAAGTTTGACAGGTTCGATCCGAGCCAGTTTACCAAAGACTGTCAAAATGGTAGTTGTGGCTGTCCTCCTTGAAGCTCAGTGTAGCGGGTTTAGCAATACGACTGACTGGCTTGTTTTCAGATTAAATGGACCAGGAATGCGATTTCATATTTTGACTCTTCGCATTCTACAATGCAATATGTAACAGCGATATATTGAGACTAATGGACCAGAAGTACTGGTGACTTACCCAGGAAATGCCATGATATAACTGAAAAAATGTTGAAAGTGGCGTAAAACACCAAACAATCAGTCAATCAATCTTTAAAAGGAGGGCAGACCCAGGGGAATTAGATAAGTTTTCCTTTTTGGGGTCTAATTCCCAACCCTATAGAGCCAATAATTTTGTCTAAATCTCCATAGTGGAAGATGCTTTGTGTACTCCGGGTACCGGGATGTAAAATCCGGCCAATGTGTATTTCCCGGGACCCGGAATCATTTGGCGTGTCAAATTCCCGCCTGTCGGGAATCGTCTTCTGTGGCAAAATATTGATAGGTGCATTACCCATGAAATATTCTGACTTAACATTTGAAGTGCTAATGCAATATTTTTACTAGTGTAACAGGAATGGGTTGTAGGTACAAATAACAATTCTATAGCCGTGCTGTAGAAGCTGGCTTTTATCTATTGATTTTGGTAGAGAGGTTGGCCTTTTAACAAAGTTAAGCAACATACATTAAGGTTAGTGCCTGGATGGATGAACAGCAGTGGCTTAACTCAGTGAAGGACCCGGTACACTTTACAAATGGTGGCAGATGTGGAATATTTGGGAGAGATCACCATCATCACTGGAATCTTGTGGTTTAACCCTTTCCCTCATATAGACGCTTTATGACGCCCCTGCATCAGACGGCGTTTTGAAAACATAGTGACAAAAGAAGAAATTGCTCAAAACGAGCAATTTCTCCTTTTGACACAATGTTTTCCACTTTTAGTCATACTACTTATCCATTCAATTAAAGAGGTTTTCGATATTTTGACAAAATACGTTCAAAGTCGTCTGCTGCAGAATTGTTGTATGAGGGAAAGGGTTAACGTGATGTGAAAAAAACGACAAGCATTGGCATTCCCTCCACAGTGCTTTTTTTTTTTACATCATTATTGAAAAATATTTGATTATTTTATTCTTTGCTTTATTTTTCTTTTTTCAGAGTTCCACTGTGATTCTTGCAGGACTTGGTTTGGCAGCCATTGGATTTGGAGGTTTGTTGCTCAAATTATTATGATTATTTTATTATTTACTTACAAGTTTAATGAGTTGTAGATAAGGTGCATCATTCATGTTATTAACCCTATCCCACATACGCGAATTCTGCAGCAGACAACTTTGATAATATCTAAGAAAAAATATGGAAAATCTTTATAAAGGAAAGTATAATCATTGAATAGTGTTGAAAACATGGTGACAAAAGGAAAAATTGCTCGTTTTGCGTCTATATGAGGGAAAGTTTTTATTGGACTCTAAATTAGTATAATGCCCAATAATGTCAATTTAATGTTATGGTCAATCAAAATGAGATAGGAAGATTCTATTGAGTACCCACAACCTATGATGTGATCTGATTATTCTGAAGGAAATATTATTGGGGAAAGACCTGTTTAATATCCCTTATCAAGATATATGTGATAAATTTCAAATGTATTTTCAATGTTATCAGATCATAGATGAAAGACTCGAAGTTCTTTTCAGATGATCCTGATAAAGAATTTAATATTGTTATTTGTTGCCACCTTTTAGTTTTCTCCTATTGTAAAAGCCTGAGATCTAAATAAGGAGGAATGAACCGGTCTTTGTACCTCTTATTACTTTATTAAATAAACCCTATCTGATGGGTACTAAGGGTTTTCACTAAGAGACAGCAGCCATCCAAATTGACTGCCTATTAAATCAAATTTCTGTTTCGGCTGAAATTTTTCAAGATTGAAATATTTGCTGTGAAAAATTTGACAGAAACCATTTTAAAAGCACTGCCTCTTACTGTTACAATTTAGCCTTCTACACATTTTTCTTTTATAATGAAAATCCTGGGTACTTGAAAGTGTCATCTCACAGTGTGACCAAGTCTGAGATGAATCATTTGTCAATTTGAATACACACAACATATTATGGTTTTAAAGTCAAAGAAATATTTTTGTGCAGAAAATGTGTACATTATCTAGATCTCTAGAACCTGGGTTTTAAAACTTTTAGTCTTTTAAAAACCCTTTCCCTCATACAGACATATTTTAACGCTTCTGCAGCCGACAACTTTTGTTAACATTTTGACAATAGGATAAATTGCTCATTGTTTTCAACTCTGTTCAATTATTATACTTTCATTCACAGGTAATTTTCATACTTTTGCAAAGTCTTATGCTGTAGATTATTTATATAAGTGAGAAAGGGTTAATACCTATTAGCTCCGTCATATGCATATTCAACTTGTTGTATCCCGTTTGGCAAAAACAGTTTATAACCTTTCACCAGAAGGTACAAGTTCTGTTAACTATGGCTGACTGGTGAGTTTGTCCGTATGCATAACCTTACCGGAGTCTTGTCAATTTTCAGAATGCAATGAGTTGTTTTTTTAGAGCCATGAAGCGTAACATTGATTGGAGATTCTATTGATGATAACTTTGGCGCCTGTCCTTACAGAGAGACAATTGGGGATCACAACTATGTTGTCTGTCTGTCCATTTTAACTTGTTAACCCTTTCCATACAACAAATCTGCCACCTGTAGAGAACATTGAACACTTGTTAAGCCTTTGCATACAGCATGAAAACCTCTTGGCAAAAATATGGAATATGTCCTAAATATAAAGGTAATTCTTATATTTATTGAAAAGAGTTGGGGGCATTCTGGCAAAAGGAGAAATTGCTCATTTTGAGCAGTTTCTTCTTTTGCTGCAGTGTTTTCAAGAGTCATCTGCTGCAGATGTCAGGGTCTATAGGTGGGAAAGAGTTAACTCATTGGCAGGAAGCACAGCCTTAAATATTAAAGCATTTTAATTTATTTTAGGAAGGGCTTTGTAAGCATGGAAAGAAAGCTGAACAAATAATCAACCAAGCTATACCTTCTGGGGTAAGTACATTGGCTAATATTATGTTAAGCAATTGGGATTGAATTCTTTTTTGAAAAACATACAATTTTCTACAAATATGAATTGTGTAAAACTGATTGTTGCCTAAGTAACATCAGCATTTATCTTTTATAACCATTTCTGATATGCTGTTTCTATGAAATCGCCTCAGGTAAAATTTGTAACGTCTGAAAAATCGAATGAGTAATTTTGTTACAGAGTAGAAATTATTGTTCGAAAATTTCTATGACTGAAGATTAGAATGGAAAATATGTACAAATGAAATCATAATTTTGAGACAGAATAAACTATATATTATATATATATATATATTATAGATAATAAAAAGAGAACTAAAGTCTTTATACCTTCTCCATTTCCAACTTTATTTACATATTAATATATACATATATTGGGTATTTAAAAGAATTTTCTCAAAAATCTATTTAAAACAACAGTTAATTTTTCCCACTTGTGATGAAAAGTAAACAGACAAATATTTATAAAATAATTTATAATTTATAAATTTTGAACAGAGGTTTGAAATATTGTGAGAAATTGCTTTTTTTCTTATGTTCAACGTTTTCCCTTTCCCACATACTACAAATCTGCAGCAGACGACTTTGATAACATGGTGACAAAAACCTGAAAAATCTCCATAAAAGATAGCTTAATTGTTTAAAAAATAAAGAAGAAAACGTTGTGACCAAAGGGGAAATTGCCCATCATGACCAATTTCACCTTTGGTCACAATGTTTTCAAAAGTCGTCTGCGCAGCTGCTATTGCGTCAAAATACGTCTGCAGCTGGCAAAAATGGTTAAAGAAAATGTTCACCTAACAAGCACTTCTCTGGGCCAGTTGCATTTTTTTGCCTCTCCTAGACAAGTTACTCTGTATTATCTTATTTTCATGTTTCATCTAAAGCTCTATTGAATCTGTTACAGGCAATTAGCAAAAATTACAAATGTGGTTTTGACCATTCTGATTCCTTAAATGTTTTCAATATTAATCTCCTTCAGAGGTGTCAAAATGTATTTCTATCAAGGAAATATTAACCTTTATAGAGTGACACCTATGATTTTATCTTTGCTGAGTTGCTCTGATATATATATATTATTAATTCTGTTTCAGGCATTTAGCAAATATTACAAAGGTGGCTTTGACCACAAGATGACAAAGAGAGAAGCTTCCCTCATATTAGGAGTTAGGTAATACATACTTCAGTGGTATTTAAACCCTTATCCTGCTATACAGGACTTTAACCATTTCCAGCATACAACAAAATATGCAGCAGATAACTTTGAAAATGTCTCTGTAACCCTTTCCCACATACAAAAAATATGAAGCAGAAGACTGAAAACATACAGGAAATAATAAGGGAAAATCTTTTTATTTCATAATATGATTATTGAATAAAGTGGAAAACAAAAGATTGATTGATTGATTTGGGTTTAACGCCATTTTTAACAATTTCTCAGTCATATCACGGCGGCCAGTTCACCTACAGTACAGCTCAAGGGGGTTTTCTCAAAAACCCTCACCCCCGGGTTGAGGGGGGTATCGATAAAATGATAAACCGTCGGCGTTAAGTCGCTCCCCCGGCTTAACCCGGCGTTTTCGTTTTACAGGTATTTCAGAGATATGCCCGCTTGAGGTGGATTGCAGGGTTTCCCCCGCAGAAAATGTTAAATGGGAGTGGCCTATTTTCTTTCGCGGAGCCCCCGCGGACCCCCCCCCCCCCCCGCGAAGCCACCGCGGGAAAATGCGAGTGGGTGTGTTTTAATTTGTTTTCCGATTATACATTATGTTAACTATTCTATATTATTTACTCTGCTTCCCAAATAGTAAATTTTGCAGGTATATGCATCATTAGCGATTGTTTACTTTTCAGAATAATTGTTCGTCGATTGCAATTTAATTTCAAATAACGTTTTATAAGACACAAATTTATTTTCAATATCAACATTAAAGTTGGTGTGTAAGTGTGTAATGGGGTTAACGTATATAGAGCAGATGTGACAGAGAAAAACGTGTGATATATTTTCTGTTGGCTGATTGAAATACGGTGACTGGCATAAGATCAAAGCGTACTGTTTTCATTGTCCTGACGTACCAGCTGGTAATCCGTCAGTTTGTTTCATCGTTTTAATTACATTTTTTTTCCAAGCAAATTACATACATACAATGTACATGTACAGTACATACAGTTTATAAGACTCGGCTTAAATCTTGCTTTTAGCCATTTTCAATAGAAATATGTCAGAAGATATCTATTCATATCCGCTGTAAATCGTATATTAGAACAATGTTAGAGAAAACTTTAACCCTTCACCACCTATAGAAGCATCTGCAGCAGACGACATTTGAAATCATCTTGACAAAATGAGAAATTGCTCAAAACTTAAAACAAATTGCTTAAAATATTATCCATGTTTTTTAGGAGACATTTTTTAAGTCATCTGCAGCAGAATTGCTGTATGTGGGAAAGGGTTAAAGAAATGTCTACCAACTATATACAGCTGCATTGGATAGCATGGATGTGTGTGCTGATCTATATCTATACGTTAAGCAAATGCCATCATTTTCGGTTTCCTTAAGCATGATTGTCTGTTGTGTTGAGATAGTAGAATTGGTCGACGTAATATGACTGACCAAGTGTTGAAAACGACGTTCTAAACCCATGACGTAAGCATAGCTAAAAACATATGATAAAATGCTTATTTTTAAAGTAAACAGAAACTCTTTTTTACACCATTTCATTCAGAGGAGGGCTTTCAAATATATATCAATAGTCTGCATGTTTAGAATAATTGTATTGGAATAAAATCTAGGGCCTGTTTCTGGCTTAATTGTTTTTACGTTTATTAGTCTATGCCAGTATCATAAGCCTCGAACCTATCCCGGGTATATATGCTATAACAGAACTATTAATTACAAATGAAGACAAGCGGAATTGCTTTAAGTACATACTTTACGGGTTTGTCTTTGTTGTTACACTTTAAATCAAAATTTTATGAGATAAGTTATCATAATAATTATATTAGAAAAGGCGTAACGACAATATACATGTACAAGTGAAACAGCATTGTTAAGTTGCTGAATAAAGGGTTTGTTGGTAATTCTGTATTAAAATATGATGCTTATTAAAATGTCTCCACAGTTTCACATTAAGTGGTTTATATTTTAACCCTTTCCCTCAAACAACAAATCTGAAGCAGACTTCGTTGAAAACATCTAGGAAAAATCATGGAAAATATCTTTAAACGAATGTATAGTTACTGAACAAAGTTGAAAACATTGTGACAAAATGAGAAATTTCTCCTTCTGTCACAATATTTTCAAAATTCGTCTGCTGCAGAGGCGTCGGTCAGTAAGCGTCTATCCGTGGGAAAGGGTTAAGACAGTACCAATCACAAGGATGAGCTCGAGTTTTGCTCGAAAAGGTGTGAAACACTAATTAAAATGATATCCACAGTTTGACACGCAGTGTGACATAACTTTGTTAATTATGGCAATTATGCTGCTCACAAAATGGCTTCAGTTGCGAATATAGTATAAATATGAGGTGCTGTGGCCATTCAGTTATCTATTCTCTTTGGCGTTCATTATACTTAATACATCGAACATTTGCTGTGTTTGCTAAGTTTCGGATAAATAAAACATATATACGTGTAAGTGTTTGTGATCAGTGTTGTAAATCTGAAAGGAAAAAGGGTGACTATGTCGCGGCAACAACGGAAAAAGGATGACCAATACTTTCTTGTACAGTACCATGAAGACTGCGAGCTTCAGGTGCGCAGACGGGGACATATAAAGAGCAAAGAGGTAAAGTAAAATATAATAAATAATTGTATATAAGTTCACGAACGCGTATGGAGTTTTGGTGTCGGAAAGCTAAGAAACACATTAGATGAACGTGATTTGAGTGAAAACTGTTGTAAATGGCGTTAAGCTCATCTAACTTAACTGCAATTAAACTGCACAGGCAAGAACAAATTTAACATTGACCGGACCCAGAGCGAGAGCATGAGCGTAAAACTGCAAACTTAAAAAATTAGCTTAGCTCGATATGTGCAAATTCTTCTTTTGTCACATTATTTTTAATGTCGTCTGCTCTGCTGCGGGTTTATACAATGCGAAACAATTTAACTATTGCATAATGTTGAACATAATTTGACAAAAGGAGAGTTCTCGCGATATGGGCAAATTCTCTTTTGTCACATTATTTCTAATGTCGTCTGCTACAGGTTTCTACAATGCAAAACAATTGTACATGCAGTCATTAATGGCGTCAGCTACAGGTTTCTACAACGCAAAATAAGTGTATATGCAGTCATTAATGTCGTCAGCTCTGCTGCGGGATTCTTCGACGCGAAACAATTTAAATATTGCATAATTTTGAAAAAAAATTGACAAAAGGAGAATTAGCGCGGTATGGGCAAATTCTAGTTTTATTACATTATGTTAAATGTCATCTGCTACACTTTACTACAATGCAAAACACTTGTATATGCAGTCATTACATACGTTTTCATTTAGCACTAAGTCCATATGTATATGAATGTCTGGTACGAAATAATTTACGAAATATACATGGTGTAAAATTACTAAAGAACGAAGTAACTTGAACGCGTATGGAGTACTGGTGTGGGAAAGCTAGGAAACACATGATTAGATGGACGTGATTTGATCATTTGAGTGAAAACTGTTGTAAATGGCGTTAAGCTCATCTAACTGTACTGCAATTAAACCGCACTGGCAAGAACAAATGAAACATGCACAACATAACTGCTGTACACAATTATAAGTAAACTTCATGCCGTAACCTCTTTCTGACTTCACGAGCTTTGCATTGACCAGAGTGAGAGCATGAGCTTATAACTGCAAACTTAAAAAAATAGCTTAGCTCGATAAGTGCAAATTCTCATTTTGTTACATTATTTTTAATGTCGTCTGCTCTGCTGCGGGTTTATACAATGCGAAACAATTTAACTATTGCATAATGTTGAACATAATTTGACAAAAGGAGAGTTCTCGCGATATGGGCAAATTCTCTTTTGTCACATTATTTCTAATGTCGTCTGCTACAGGTTTCTACAATGCAAAACAATTGTACATGCAGTCATTAATGGCGTCAGCTACAGGTTTCTACAACGCAAAATAAGTGTATATGCAGTCATTAATGTCGTCAGCTCCGCTGCGGGATTCTTCGACGCGAAACAATTTAAATATTGCATAATTTTGAAAAAAATTTGACAAAAGGAGAATTAGCGCGGTATGGGCAAATTCTAGTTTTGTTACATTATGTTAAATGTCATCTGCTACACGTTACTACAATGCAAAACACTTGTATATGCAGTCATTACATACGTTTTCATTTAGCACTAAGTCCATATGTATATGAATGTCTGGTACGAAATAATTTACGAAATATACATGGTGTAAAATTACTAAAGAACGAAGTAACTTGAACGCGTATGGAGTACTGGTGTGGGAAAGCTAGGAAACACATGATTAGATGGACGTGATTTGATCATTTGAGTGAAAACTGTTGAAAATGGCGTTAAGCTCATCTAACTGTACTGCAATTAAACCGCACTGGCAAGAACAAATGAAACATGCACAACATAACTGCTGTACACAATTATAAGTAAAGTTCATGCCGTAACCTCTTTCTGACTTCACGAGCTTTGCATTGACCAGAGCGAGAGCATGAGCGTAAAACTGCAAACTTAAAAAATGAGCTTAGCTCGATAAGTGCAAATTCTCCTTTTGTCACATTATTTTTAATGTCGTCTGCTCTGCTGCGGGTTTGGTTTATACAATGCGAAACAATTTAACTATTGCATAATTTTGAAAACAATTTCACAAAAGGAGAATTAGCGCGGTATGGGCAAATTCTAGTTTTGTTACATTATTTTAAATGTCATCTGCTACAGGTTACTACAATGCAAAACACTTGTATATGCAGTCATTACATGCGTTTTCATTTAGCACTAAGTACATATGTACATGTATATGAATTTCTGGTACGAAATAATTTACGAAATATACATGGTGTAAAATTACTAAAGAACGAAGTAACTTGAACGCGTATGGAGTACTGGTGTGGGAAAGCTAGGAAACACATGATTAGATGGACGTGATTTGATCATTTGAGTGAAAACTGTTGTAAATGGCGTTAAGCTCATCTAACTGTACTGCAATTAAACTGCACAGGCAAGAACAAATGAAACATGCACAACATAACTGCTGTACACAATTATAAGTAAACTTCATGCCGTAACCTCTTTCTGAATACACGAGCTTTGTATTGATCGGACCCAGGGGGGTTCAGAGCGAGAGCATGAGAAAATGTACAATTTTTGGCAATATTTGAATTGTTGGTTCAGATCGTCTTGTCCACCTGTTCAGTGTTATCTACACAAGTTGACATATTCGTCTAACAATTGAAAATGAATAGGAGCCATTGTATGAACATGATAAATGTGTCAGTGTTTTCAAAACCCCTATGTTGTAGATGCGTCTTCGTGTCGGGAAAGGTTAATGAGTATTTCTCCCTTTGTCACAAAATTTTCATAAGTTTTGCCAACACTTTCAAAGTTGAAGCATGTAGATGAATTTTGTACATGGGAAAGAGTTATCATTATTATAATATCTTTATTTCCTCCGATCATCGAAGATAATACATAGAGCAATACAAAGTTGACAGAAAAGGTTAAACAAAAATACAAATAAATAAATATTGAACATTAAACCTATTTACAAAAAGATCATACATTACGTTAATTTGATTGAGAAAGCATACAGTTTGTACATGTGAAAGAGTTGTCAGATTACCCAAACTCAAAATCTACCATTTATTAACACAGACAAATGATCTTTTAGCAGTTTCTGGTGTTGTGTCTTTTGTCATCTCTGACCGTATTACATGTTGCAGGTGTACATGCAATCCAGTGTACATACAGTAAACTGAAACATCAATGGAAAAGCTGGCGTAATTTGAAAGTGCCATGGACGTAATGCCATACACATATTGAATCAATTGTAAATCACGCATACTTATTTTTTCAATTGCTTATACTCTTATAGTATCTGAATAAACTATTATAACACATTTTCTTTTACCATTTCCCACATGTATTGGAAGCGTCAGCAGCAGACGAATGTTGAAGGCATTGTTTGCCATAATCTTTTCAACCACTTGATTAGTATACAGTACGTTAACTTATAAGCGATTTCTATACAGATAATATTATAAGCATAATACTATGATTTGTATAGGAAATAGCTTATAATTAAACGTATACTAATTAAGTATTTGTTATGCTGTCAAAGTCAGATCTGTTGCATAAGTTTGCTTAGAAATTAGAATTTAATAGCATAAATTATACTCATACATTATTGAGCCCGCTCTACTACAGCACCGACATTGAGTAAAAAAAAGTGATACAATTTTCGGTCAGACGATTTCTAAAACATGCCTAAAAACACAAAAGCAGATTATCTTATTATCAATTCAATACTAATACAATATGTTACACATATTTCAATTCAAGTTTTATTTCATTAAAGAGACCTACCAAACATTAGCACATACAATGTACTACATAACAATGGCTCAAAGTGGCTCAGAAGAAAATTACATTGGCGACAGTCCCATTTTCGCACTTTTTCCCGATCGCTAAACCACAAATAAAAAAAATCCCAACAGGAAATAGCTTTTACCTCTAAAGCTATAAAATCCTACATAAGAGAGTGTCGGTTTTAAAAATCAATAGTGGCTGTGTGTGTACACGATTTACATTGGGGTAACCTTCAACTTGATGGTTGTATGCAAACGGTTGTAACTACACCTTGAACAATCTGTAGTTACAACCGTCTTTCATCAAGCCCTCAAACTGTTTGTCGCTTGTAAAATTGAAATTGCTCTCTAATTATTTAATCGCGAGTTGATTGTAGCAAGGTGGAATGTCTTTAATAATTACATTTTGACGCATCTGTTGCAAACGGCTGTTTGAAAACATACTGACAAAAGAAGAAATTGCTCAAAACGAGCAATTATTTCCTTTTGTCGCACTATTTTCCACTTTTAGTCATACATGTAGGTTATCCATGCAATTATAGAGATTTTCAATTTTTGATAAAATATGTTCAAAGTCGTCTGCTGCAGAATTATCTGTTCATCACTACGTTATAGTAATTCTTAATAAATACGACTTTCAGGTTGTGATTGGCAAGTCTTATAACGTGCAATGGGGTTTACCATTAGAGGCATCGTATGCACTTGTAATCGCGTCTGGGACTGAAGAAGAGTTAAGGACGAGAATGAAAAAGTTAAAGACCAGTAAGACGCCCGCGACTATTACCACAACACAACTTACAACAACAACAAAACAGAAGGCAACTGATACAACACAGCAGAAGAAAAAGGCGGAAAAAACACAGCCGAAAAAAAAGGTAACTAGTACTTGATTGAAACGAGCGACATGAGAATAAACATTAGATCATTGCATTGCGTCATCTCCCTTCAATAGAAACCTTAACTGATTATTGTGATATCTAACCCTTTCCCTCATGCAGACACAAGTGCAGATGCCATTTGAACATAAATATAATTAATAGTAATGTTTCCTTCAGTTTAAAATTATTGTGAAAGGATTATCACAGCAATCACGATTGTCTGCAATATCTTTGGCTCAAAGTACAAGACATTCAAAATTAGTCAATTTGCTTGCTTTTCAATAAGCCGTCTTAACTTCAGATCCATTTCTTCACGGGACATCAAATGTGAGAAGTACTGCATATCTTTGCCTTCAGACCGCTCGTTAAAAAGTCTATTTGGCAGGTCTCCACTAGCTTTCCCATTTATCTTAAATACCACTGGCGCAACCTTGAACACATGGTCGATGTATCTATTACACAGTTCGATTGTCATTACGTTGTCCCAAAAGAAATGTATACACTCCTGAAGTTCTTCTTTGCTCCGGGGTTGTTTCCGAGCTAGATGCCTTTTAAGCTGATTCCACACCATTTCAATAGGGTTAAGGTCAGGGCTTTCTACAATTAAAAAAAAATCACCTACATGTATCATTAGCTAGCCGTTAAAGAAATTCGAAATGACCCAAAGTGAAGTTCAAACAGGTGTGGTAAATACATGTTTCTAAGAATTAAAGATCCATTATGGAATAGAGATGAAAACATTTTGACAAAAGGAGAACTTGCCCATGATGGGATTAAATTACTTATTTACCAATAAATACCAACCTTAACTGATTACTATGAGATTATCACACTTCAAACATATATGGAATAGAATTGAAAACATTTTGACAAAAGGAGAACTTGCTCATTACTTATTTGGGAAATACATGTTTCTTAAAAAAGATCCATTATGGAATAGAGTTAGAACACATTTTGACAAAAGGAGAACTTGCCCGTGACGGGATTAAATAATACATGTTTCTAAGAATTAAATGTTAATTATGGTATAGAGTTGAAAACATTTTGACAAAGAAGAACTTACTCTAATAATTAGGATAATACTTGTTTCTAAGAATTAAAGATCAATTATGGAATAAGATGAAAACGTTTTGAAAAAAGGAGAACTTGCACATGGCGGGATTGGGTAATACATGTTTCTAAGAATCAAATGTTAATTATGGAATAGAAGCGGGAAAAAATTACAAAAGGAGAACTTGTTCAGTAATAATTGGGTAATACATGTCACGTCACGCGAAAACCGACCTTCGGATATTTTGACATAAATACAATTTTCCATCAAATAACCGACTTTAATACATGTACATGTAGTTAGGTTTAGGTTATTACCGTTCTCGTGAGGCTAGTCAGGCTAGATGGTAAAGCGATTAAATCATGATCATGATGCGCATGTTGATCTTGTTATTTCCTGGTCGAAAAACATCGAACACCGGTGTCCGTGTGAATTTGCAGTCACAAAGCTGAACAGTAAAGGTCGTTTCATATTCGATGTCATTATATCTAATCTCCACCAAAAAAGTATTATCACGTCCATTTTGATGTGAAGTCATGTCCATTGTCACAATCAACCCAAGCCCCCTGCAACAACATCAATATCTTACAACCACATGTGAATCAGTACCGTTACAGAAATACCGTTGTGACATAGTCAGAGACTTGAATGGGTGAACTGATCACAGTGACATACCTAAAATGCTGCATAAAGTCGTTAAAAGTCATGGAAAACAGGTGCATTTTGGTATATATTGAAAACTGATATTGAATATATTCACAAATGTACCTTACACGGAAATTATCAATTTGAACATTTTGTTAGAAAAGATGACTAGGCCAGGGTGGATTGTTCTTAATTTGCAAGAGTAAGGTTGTAAAAAGGGAAAGTACTAAGTGTAAGTAGCATATAGTACAGTACCTGAAGGCCAATTGTTCCACCAGTTTATTCCATTGTCCGTCATGAATTTCTGTGCCAATTTTGATCGATGCTTAGGATCATTATCTTGTTGAAATCTATGATTTTCTCCAAAGTTGTCTTTAATGTAAGGCAGAAGGGTGTTTCTCAGAATTTCTTCAACGAAAAAGTCAGATCTCATTATTCCATCAAATATAAGGAGAGATGTAGTTCCTTTGCGGCTTATACCTGCCCATACATGTAATTTTAGAGGGTGTTTCGGTTTCCCAATATGAGGGGTCAATGTTCCGTTCTGTCGGTAAGACGTTGTGCGATTATTATGCAGTTGAACACTGCACTCGTCTGAGAAAATTATGTTTTCGAGTCTGTCGTTTGACTCAATCAAACTTCTACAAAATTCAACTCTCTTTTCCATGTTAACATGTCGAATTAACTGGCAATACCTCGGCTTCGAATTAACATATCCTGCATTTCCTATTGCACGTTTAACGCTTGCGCGGCTAAGTATAGTACTATGGCTACAAAGTCTTCTTCTAACATCCGAACTTGAGGAAAACGGGTCTTGTTGGAAAGTTTCCCTGATAATGGCAGTGTCTGTTTCAGTTACTATTCCGTCAGTTCGATTCCTGTTTAAAGGCGGTACAACAATGTCAAAATTTCCAATTTGGTATTGGTGCACATGGTATTTAACGCCATTACGACTTATTTTAATTCCATGTTCCCGAATTATTTTAGCATGAATCCTTTTTACAGAAAATCCTCTTTTTAACAAAGCCACAATTTCATATTTTAATTCAATAGATACTTTAGTCATCGTAACACGTCTATATAACAAAAGTGATTGCAGCAAATATGTACGTGTGTCCGTAACCACTTGAACAATACTATTTATTGGCCACAACATGTACATTTCCGAGATTGCATAAACCTTGACCACAATGGGCCCCTTATACTTGATGAGGCACACTTAGGGATTAGATGTTTCTATATTCGAATACTTATACTTATTTGAGGAAGCTCAGGGCTTTCCCGCAAACAATAAAATGATAATCTATGACTACATTCAGATACTAATAAAACTACATGAGAGAGAGATGGAGAATGTATGCAGTTTCATAAATGAATTTTTGTTATAGTAGATGCTTCTTTGTTAAGTGGTGTTAAGGGGTTAATGCAAATGCGACTAGATAACAGTTAAACCAGATGTATCGTACATGTAGTATACCGGAAGCACTGTATGGTTTGATGATATATACCGCTTTGTAGGGTACAGACACTTGTCGGCTGATAAGCATTACTAAATAGGCTCGTCATTTACGACACATCAACATGAACATTGGTTACTTTAAGAGAACTACATTTACTTAAATATTAAAACATTGTAAAATACACATTCGATTAAATTGCATAAACCCTTAACCTTGGATATCAATTCATTATTTTAAGCAATTTCCCCTTTTCCATAACGTCTTTTTTTCAATAATTTATCAAAAAGGAATCATTGCATGAAAAGGAGAAATTACTTATAATTCTCAAACAATGGAATCCTTCCGCTTTTCAAACATCTTCACACAGACATGCATACTACTTAAAGTAATATTGCAAAGAGAAAGAAATATAAGCTCTTTGAGTTACATATATTATTGAAGCGTTGTAAATAATTAATCTGACTTCTTTGAACAATACATTAAGGTATATCAAAGTATTAAACATAATAAATGTATCAAAAGATACATTCGGCCTATTATAGGTTAGTATAGGCAAATTGTTAAACATACACATTACGGATTAAATATATTTGTAAGGAGAATCCGACAGTTGTTCCATTTAATTTCAATTAAGAAATTATCTAATATGTATTATCGAGTTAAACACGCTTTTATATTACGGCCTATTATTTGATGATCTTTGTCGAAGTTTCTTTTTGAATGAAAGGGGTAATATCCGTCATATACCAAATGGACATACTAGGGGGGCTAATGTCAGCATAAGCAGTTTTTTAAGAAGGGAATAATGTCCGAAAGTGATAATGTTCGGTAACCGTCTTTTTCATATTTGCTGACTGGAACATTGATTTTTATTGTATTTTGTTAAGTATTACCCATATATTATAGACATAATTTACTTCAAGTACTGTATTTAGGTCAACGAACCGTATTACAATATACAACAAAGAAACTCATTTACACAGGATTGACAGTTAAACTCGTACAATATAAGCTAACTAACATGTTTTGTAAATTGATCAAGATGAATAGTAATTAATACTACTGCAATTTTCAGGAAAAGCCATTAGCACGTGTACTTTCAAGGTCGGCTGGTAAGACAAACGAGGACCAACAGAGACAAATTACCATAACACTGCCAAACACAACAGCGCCAACTTCAACCAAGAATACACAACAGCAACTCACAGCAGAGTCCACACCAACCAGGACTACTCAACTACAAGCAACAGCGCATACACCAACCAATACTACGCAAAAACAAACAGTACCAAGACCGACCCAGACTACTCAACTACAAGCAACAGCGCATACACCAACCAATTCTACGCAAAAACAAACAGCACCAAGACCTACCCAGATTACGCAACAGACAACAGCGCCAAGACCAACGCAGACTCCGCAACAAGAAACACCAGCGCAAAGACAAACACAGACTACGGAACAACAACCCTCGATTGTGATGCTGAATGCAATTAATCTAAATATTGAAAAACTTATAAGACGACAAATTGATTTTGAAATGTGTGTAACGCGAAAATTGGATAGTACCAACAAAAGGATATTCGGTATCGAATCGTCCTTAACCAAGATGGTTGAGCGGCTGGATGAACTCAAGACCAATGGTGACGGTGGAATAAACGAGAGCCTGTCTTTAGAAGAAACAGACGTCTCCGACGAGATGTTTGGGGACATCCCAGATAGATATCGGTTTTCGGTAGAACGACTAAGGGAGTTGAGGAATGATTCAACCGGAATAGGAAATTTCGGTTTAACTTTAACTAGAGAGCTTTTCCCAGAGTTGTTCGGTCTGGGAAACCTTAGATGGAAATCTAGTTGGTTCGGTGGCGGGGTAAAGAGCAAGAATGAATTAGATCCACTGCGGAAAGAAATCATCAAGAGATATGTTACGGCCTTTCACCCCGCTGCATGTAAAACGTCAGTCTGGAAAGACACAATTGTTACCCGCATCAACGAGGGTCTCAGACGAAAAGAGGATAAAGAAGGTACATCGAGGAAAGGACGTGTAGAGGCAACAAATGTTACCCAGAGAGCCTCTGTCGATATTCCCGAAAGACAAGCTCTGTCGATGTTGGACTTCAATATTCAACCTGTGTTGCTTGAAAATGACCCCCAATCAGACCTACATGAAATTTCATATGACATGACCGCCGATTATTCTGCACTTTAGCAATACCAGATATCGATTACAAAAGAAAACATTATGACGGAAGAAAATTATTACAAGTTCTTTCTTCTCTTTTCACAATGTTTTCTCAAGTCGTCTGCTGTTTAGGGGTCAGAAAGTGGCATATTATGAACACAATGGAGAAACTAAACTGC
The DNA here is from genome assembly GCA_031761405.1 of Serripes groenlandicus. NCBI lineage: Eukaryota > Metazoa > Mollusca > Bivalvia > Cardiida > Cardiidae > Serripes > Serripes groenlandicus. Next base: position 141,111 of record JASEVX010000212.1, read on the forward strand.
TGAAAAAAAACAATTTCTCCTTCTATGTTTTCAACTTGATATTAAAATTTTATTGATTAAATGCCATCTGGTTCTATATTTACATTGTAAATGTACATGTACATGTATGTCTCAAAACGAAAAGTTAATGAATAAAGCTGAAAAATACTTTAGCAAACGGAAAAATTCCTCATAATAACCAATATCTCTCTCTGCAAAAATGCGTAACTTGTTTCAGTAATTACACGTCAATCTATTGATACATGTACCTTATTGATTCATTATTTTCAAAGTCGTCTGCTGTTTATTTATTGTACAGTAATTCGGAAAGCGTTAAAACATGTCAGATATACTGTAGATAAAACCGTATTATTATCACATATACATGTACCTTTTATCTGTTATTAAACCCCTTCCAAAATACTATACATTTTGAATACATTTGAAAACATTTTGGCAAAATGAGAATTTGTTCATGATGAGAAATGTCTCCATTTGCCACAATATTTTGTGGTCTTCAACCTCTTCCCATATGATAATTTAATAGAGTTGAAATCCAGTATATTCGATTATAATCTTGCCTGATGTAGTCTACAAATCTTTTTTTCTTCGAATAATCTGGGGACAAAATGAGAAATATTACTTTGATTCATAAATACATGTATTGTCGGTGTTTTATTCTTATAAACTTGAATTGGCATTTTATTAAAAACATCGTGGAACAAGAATGACCGTGTTCAAAATGTCTCCTTTCCCGCCCATATTTCATCTGTGTACACAAATGTTAGCAAACCGCAAACTTTTTATTTTAAATCATCACAAGAATAGTTATACAAAAAAAATTCGGTATACAAAAAGGGAAATTAAATGCGATCAACGTGCGCTATGAAGAAATGAGCAAACTCTCCCGATTGTCGCTGGTCGCGGTTCAGATCATTAACAACCCGATAGTATACATGCAGATTAATATGTATGAGTGCATATATTTTATGAACTCAAGTATTTTTTTTTTAAAACAACTATAGCTATAAGTACTGTGAGTTTCTCTCCATTTCTCTCTACTTTTCATATATTCTCTCTCTTTCTCTCTCTTTCTCAATCGGTCTCTCATTCTCTCTTTCAATCGGTCTCTCATTCTCGGTCGCACTTTCTCTCTATCTGTACAGTCTCCACCACCCTCCGCAACAATCGGTCTACCAAAACAATTTGCAATACATGCATTTTTTTGGTATTTTTAATTTGTTGAGGCCTCTCTATATGCCTGCAACCTATGAATAAAGAACAAACACATTTTAGTTATATTATCCGATAGACAGTGCATTGTGTTTATTGAAAATCGACCAACGAAAATGAGAAAAACGCCTTTGCCAACAGTTACTCAGTGCTTCCTTTTTCAGACTAATAATCAGGGCTAAATATATTCTTTCTGGCTGCGCTCGAGAGGCTTTATCCGTAAAGAAAATGATGAAGAAAACAATGACTAGGTGCTAAAAACGTGCACCAATTTATACAAAATCAATATACATGTAACATCGCACATCTTTTACAAGTTGTATTACGCTTTTGAGTCTATTTAACCATTTTCCACATACAACACATCAGCAGTAGCCAATTTGAAAACTTGTAGGTAAACATTTGGAAACTCTATAAACGGAAGTACACTTATTATTGAATAAGGTTGAAACCATTGAGACAGTTTTGTATTATGTCACAATGTTTCCAAATTCTTCTTTTGTAGCTGCGTCAGAAAGCGTCTGCAAGTGGAAAAGGGAAAACATATAGACGACAACAAAATTGAACTTCATCATCTTTTCAGTCAATATTGTGTATAAGTTTCCATATTCAAAACCGTACCAAATGCGAGTATTGTAAATTAAACATTGCGATTCTCATTAACAAGCGTCCAGTTGTCATTTTATTTCTTGTCTGACTTACCGTCCAGAAAACAGATCAGGCAATCAAAGATTCGCCTATATTAATAGGGAAGGAAATATGACACCGGGTGGTAGAATTGATTTGTTAATTTATGATACACGAATGCTTCATAAAGCCGACAGCATAGTGATTAACCATAACATAAAAATACAAACAACTCGGATTGTCGACATGTTTTTAACACCTATTAATTGAAAGTAATAATTGACGTTCACTTGCTTTGATCGCATTACAGATGGGTTAATGTTACATGTCGCGTCTGGGTTACTGAATAGGATATCCCTCTTGATTTAAAATCATTTTAGTCCAATAGTGTGATGTTGTATATGAACTCCCGTTTGAAAAATGATGAAATTCCGCGGTACCGCGGGGTTATTGTAGGGGAAACCCCGCATACAGATGAGCGGGAACGCCGGGGGGCTGCCTTAATCACAGCTGTCAATCATCGTGACGTCATAAATCGTTATCGGATTTCCCTCCGCGAGCTTAATAGTTGAATGATCAAACCCCGCGGGACCGCCGGGTTATTGTAGGGGAAACCCTGCGTACAGGTGAGCGGAAACGCGGAGGGCTGCCTTATCAGCCCGCGGGGGTGAGGGTTTTTGGGAAAACCCCCTTGAGGTCACAATACACCAAATAAATTCCTTCTTTGTTTACATGTAAATCAACCAGCTTCAACCCTCGTTTGTCACATTTTCTAAGCGTTTCCCATGTAGAACACCATATATCATTGAAAAGAGATACTTCTTACCTTTAAAATAATCCATAGAAAATGTGGGGTCATGTATTATGCAAGAAAGAACTCGCTCTGTGAAGATGGGGACCATCCTTTTTACCACAATCCAGCTAGGCTGAAAATGGGTTTACCCATACTCTACTTTCACTTTCACACAAGGTCAACATACCTAAAATGATCAAATCAAACAGTTCCAGTTCATCCTCTACATATTTACAAAGAATTTACACCCATTGTCACATATCCAATGCAGTCTGGGCCAGATGTACAACCATTTCTAGGCAAACAAAGTTTTGTTTACGCACTACTTGGCTGTAGATCAAAGGGGCCCGCGGATGTATTTAGCGTAATTTGACCTATAAGACAAAATATTTGCCTCCAAGGAGGAGTTTCTTGCCATTATTCTCAAAGTGTTATCTATATTGAGAGCAAAGAAGTCAAAGTTAGGACAGAAAGGCATTTATTTTCAAAGAAATTTCAATTTTCCTATACCGGCCGAAACCTCGGTTTTGCGGCTTGAGTCTGACCAAATTTGGGATATCGCGCATCATATAGGTCTTAGATGAAAAAAATAAGAAACACGTTATATATTAAGTTTAAACTGTGTCCATTGTTTATAGACATGAACAAACTTCATATGTATGCATGATTTGGACCATGCAACACTAACAGAGAAGTCTAAATAGCTTGAAAACATCAATTTTTAGTTAGAAAAATGTAAAATTTGCTAGGAAAATCCTGTTCTAAATGCTTTTTGATGTTTTTCAATAAACTTTTTGTTAGGAAACAAGCATTTATATATTTCAAACAATTTAATACCAATACTGGCCAGCCAGGTACATAATTAAGGTTTTTTGACAACTTTACCGGTGACTGCATTGATGAGTGAAATTTAATAGTCTGCTTATTGCACACATTTGTGGCCTGTATATGTCGTAAATATTTACTCATTAAGGGACTAGCTGGGGTTGAAGAGGGTTGTATTAGGAAGTAGGTTCCAATAAAATAACTTCCTAACACATTTTTATTATATTAGCTGTATTCTGTTGCTTTTGTATTGTAATTGACGGGGAAATTGAGGTAAAGATGGCCCGTAAAAGGCAGTGCAAGTCAATTGGCTTTCAGAAAGGTGTGCCAGGTTTAGATATGGGGTCAACAACATGGTTTTAGTATAGAAAAAGTACAAACAAAGTATGTTAAACAAATAGACATTTGGGTATATTCACCTTTCTTGATGTTGATGGTTCGGAAACAAATGTACATCCCTTGCGGCCATCTGGGAAAGTGGCTGGTATTATCGATGAGTTTCGTGTTGCCCGCAACTCATACACAACTCATACCCAACTCATACACAAATAAACTGTACTGTCCAGCTAAGGTGCAACTGATGTTTAACTCTGAAATAAAGATACATGCACAGTTGAGCATACATTGTAATGGTATTCTAGTTTTTAACAGTGCTAATTCCCTAAAGTGGGGTCTAGTCTGGCCCGAACGGCTTAAATGTGAAAAATGTACATATATTGGTATATATACTATAATTTATATGAAGAAGCTGAAATTGGGGTTCACATAGCAAGTAAATCATGTGTAAGGGCATCACAGTTGCGAAACAAAGGGGGAAAAGTTTCCTGCCCTAATCATGCAGGCTATTGCTCGGCAAACATAACGGGCGAAACACCGATTGGGCAGGAAGACCAATGGAATGAAAAGGCTGCGCGCCAAATATCTCAGGATCTAAATTTAACACATTTTACTGGTGACAGTAAAGGTCATAAAGGTGTAAATAAATGTCAGGAGAACACTGTTATTAGCTTAAAAGACTTGAGACATCTTGCTAATTATATGAAGAGACAGGTTTATATAACACCATTCACTAAGACAATGTTTCCATGTAACAAGTCAAACTTGAAAAATAGGTTTGCACTTTCAGTAAAAGCAAGGTGTTTGGGTGAGCTGAGATCTGCACATATGTATTACAATGGCTTAGCCCATCTCAGTGACCATAGTCATATATAAATAATGCACTGATTGATTGATTGATTGACTGTATTAATTCACTGATAGGATATTGTGTGTGTGAAAATATTGAACACACATTTACCAACCCATCCCACATTATCCACATTTTCCAGCTATATTTGTAGTATATGACTGTTAAATAATCATATTTGGTCATATTTATTGATCAACAGGTCAAAAGATAGAGTCATACATAAGAAAACTTCAGCTTTGTTTACCTTTCATCTAGGTCAGGATGACAGAGTCAGGGTGGAAATTTGGAAATGTGAAAATTTAACACGCATTCTGCCGTACCTAATAGCTGATGCCCACATGAGCCCCCTGTCCACTCCAGGCAACCAGTTTTTTACATTTTCTATGCATTTTGAGTGTAGTCAGTCTCATACTGTATTCCAGTAGGTGTCAAATTATTACAGACGATAAAAAAGTGACCTTTCATAATTTGACCCGGATGTGCTTTAGGTCACAATACACCAAATAAATTCCTTCTTTGTTTACATGTAAATCAACCAGCTTCAACCCTCGTTTGTCACATTTTCTAAGCGTTTCCCATGTAGAACACCATATATCATTGAAAAGAGATACTTCTTACCTTTAAAATAATCCATAGAAAATGTGGGGTCATGTATTATGCAAGAAAGAACTCGCTCTGTGAAGATGGGGACCATCCTTTTTACCACAATCCAGCTAGGCTGAAAATGGGTTTACCCATACTCTACTTTCACTTTCACACAAGGTCAACATACCTAAAATGATCAAATCAAACAGTTCCAGTTCATCCTCTACATATTTACAAAGAATTTACACCCATTGTCACATATCCAATGCAGTCTGGGCCAGATGTACAACCATTTCTAGGCAAACAAAGTTTTGTTTACGCACTACTTGGCTGTAGATCAAAGGGGCCCGCGGATGTATTTAGCGTAATTTGACCTTGAGCTGTACTGTACTCATGTGTTTCATGGTTTTCTCACACCAGTACTCCACACAACGATCTCCCCAAGCAACTGGCGAAAACAAAAGAATAAATTATGTGATCTTGGTAAAGTTTTGTTTAGGTTCACTTTTCTAGTGTCTATAAGAGCTATAGCTTTGAAACTTGGGAACACTTTTAAATTCATTGTCTCAAGGCAACTGTATACTACAGAGGCAATGTCTCAACTATGTAGTTTGCTTCCATTGTGGATATTTCAGCTTATCATTTTGGTTAAACCTTTCCCACATACAGCAAATCTGCAGCAGACAACTTTGAAAACATCTTGGCAAAATTGTGAAAAGTAATGGTATAATAATTGAATAAAGTTGAAATCACTGGCAAAAGGAGAAATTGCTTGGTTTGAGCAATTTCTCCTTTTGTCAGTCTTTTCAAAAGTCGTCTGCTGCAGAGGCTTCAGAAAGTGTATATGTGGGAAACATAGTGACAAAAGAAGAAATTGCTCAAATCGAGCAATTTCTCCTTTTGTCACAATGTTATCCACTTCTAGTCATAGGTTATCCATTCAATTATAGAGATTTTCCATTTTTTGACAAAATATGTTTGAAGTCGTCGGCTGCAGAATTGTCGTATAAGGGAAAGGGTTAAAATGTTGCATTTAGATCCACTGGTCTCCAAAACTACATAAAATATGGCTTTAAAATTAAAATGTAGAACAGTTATTCATCATCATAAGACAATTGTATACGGCAAGGGCAATATCACTACCATATTCATCATTATAATGGTACGTTTTATAACAAGGGTTGTAAACTAACACACACATATTGGATGAATTATTGCAATTTTTAAAATTCATAAATCAGATGGGCGATGACATTCTGCTTGAGGTATTCTGGATTGTGCAATAATTGAAATTAAGTACATGTACACACATCGTTTAACCCTTTTCCACCTGCAGATGCCTTTTGAAAACATTGACTGTGGCCAAACTTGAAATTGCTCATGTTGAGCAATTTCTCCTTTGGCCACAATGTTTTCAACTTTATTTAACAATTAAGCTATCTTTTATGGAGATTTTCAGGTTTTTGTCACCATGTTTTCAAAGACGTCTGCTGCAGATTTGTTGTATGAGGGAAAGGGTTAATGTGCATAAAGCGCAATAAAAAAGATAATGAACTCATGTCCATTTCAAGATAAATGTATTTTATTATAATTCAAAGAGGGTAATTGAAAACTTGAAATGCCAGTTAATTACATATATGCTGTAAAATCTTTTTTCAGTCCACAAGCATCATCCGCTAGAGTGAAAGAAGCACATAAACGAGTTATGTTGTTAAACCATCCAGATCGAGGTATGTGTAATTATGTCTCCCCCCATACATGGGGGTGACATATTGTTTTTGCCCGTTCCGTCCCTCCGTCCTTCCGTCTGTCACACTTGTTTCCGCTCAACAACTGAAGAACGCTTGGGCGTAGGAACTTCATACTTGGTATGCAGGTCGGTCATGACCAGTAGCTGACCCCTATTGATTTTGATGGCAGAAGGTCAAAGGTCAAAGTCATGGTGACCTTGTGAGGTAAAAAGTTGTTTCCGCTCAATAACTGAAGAACGCTTGGGCCGAGGAACTCCATACTTAGTATGCAGGTTGGCCATGTCCAGTAGAAGACCCCTATTGATTTTGAGGTCAGTACATCTAAAGTCAAGGTCACAGTGACCTTGAGCTGAAAGGTCACAGTGACAATGAGCTGAAAAATTGTTTTTGCTTGGTCCCAGGAACTTCATACTTGGTATGCAGGTTGGTCACTACCAGCAAATGACCTCTATTGATTTTGAGATCACTAGGTCTAAGGTCAAGTGCACAGTGGTCAAGGTCACGTCCATCACACTTGTTTCCGCTCAATAACTGAATAACGCTTGGGCGTAGGAATTTCATACTTGGTAAGCAGGTTGGTCATGACCAGTAGATGACCCCTATTGATTTTGATGTCAAAGGTCAAGGTCATGGTGACCTTGTGAGGTAGAAAGTGGTTTCCGCTCAATAACTGAAGAACGCTTGGGCCCAGGAACTCCATACTTGGTATGCAGGTTGGCCATGCCCAGTAGAAGACCCCTATTGATTTTGAGGTCAGTACATCTAAGGTCACAGTGACCTTGAGCTGAAAGGTCACAGTGACAATGAGCTGAAAAATAGTTTTTGCTTGGGCCCAGGAACTTCATACTTGGTGTGCAGTGGTCAAGGTCACGTCCGCTCAATAACTGAAAAACGCTTGGGCCGTAGAACTCCTTACTTGGTATGAAGGTTTGCCATGCCCAGTAAAAGACCCCTATTGATTTTGAGGTCAGTACATCTAAAGACCTTTAGCTGAAAAGTCACAGTGACAATGAGCTGAAAAATTGTTTTTGTAGTGATTGGTTTGACAATCGCCACAATGCTAACAGAAACAACAACAACGAAAAATATTTACATAGTCGGTTTTGAACAATCAGTTGATATTTGTTTTCCTTTCTGCAAACTAATTTACTCACATCCGTTATAGTTCTATCATTGATGCAGAGACGTGATAAATAATAATTATTTCAGTGCTTCTTTGGTACCGGATTGTTACTAATATTTGAGTTTTATCGAGACATTATCTACATAGAGTTAAAATATGTAAATATTATCTTCGTCATGATTGGGCAGATAATAAATATCATTGCGCGTTCTATCTGCCTTGCAAATAACTCTGATGATACTCAAATCTGGAAATTCCAAAAGGTTCTATAAATAGCGCGCGAGACTGGTTATCTCAATATTATAAACGCTTTATTTTGTAGTTGTTTAAATATATGAAAGCATCTAGATGATAAGACTGGTTTACAAAGGTTTAAAGGACACACGATGTCAGTGTGTACACACGTTATGTATACACGTCTGCACGTTTTAGAGTCAATTAGCAATCAATGCTGAAAGTGTAGCCTAATTTAGTTTGGAGATCGAGCATTATAAAATATGCCTATATTTTTAGCTCACCTGTGCACGAAGTGCTCAAGGTGAGTTATTGTGATCGCCCTATGTCCGTCGTCCGTCGTCCGTCGTCCGTCAACATTTTCTCCTCTGTAACCGGTGGGTCAACTGGGATGAAACTTCACAGAAAGCATCCTCTCAATGTCCTCACCAGAATTCCTTGAAATTTTCGGGATCCATGCAGAATTCTGGTTTCCATGGCAACGAAATGAAAAAACTTCAAAATTCTTAAAAAATCTTCTCCTCCGAAAGTGTCGGGCCGATTTTCAAATAATTTTGTAGAAATGTTCCTCGGGTGACCCTCTATCAGATTCCTTCAAGCCATGTTGATTGGTCGAAAAACATGGCCGCCAGGGGGGGCGGGGCTATTTTTCCTTATATGGCTATAGTGCAAACTTAAAAAATCTTCTTCTCCAAAAGTGTCAGGCCGATTTTCAAATAAATTTGTAGAAATGTTCCTTGGGTGACCTTCTATCAGATTCCTTCAAGCCATGTTGATTGGTCAAAAACATGGCCGCCAGGGGGCGGGGCTATTTTGCCTTTTATGGTTATAGTGCAAACCTTAAAAAATCTTCAACATCTTCTCCTCAGTAACCGGTGGGTCAATTGGGATGAAACTTCACAGAAAGCATCCTCTCAATGACCTTACCAGAATTCCTTCAAATTTTTGGGATCCATGCAGAATTCTGGTTTCCATGGCAACGAAACGAAAAAAACTTCAAAATTCTACTTCTCCCTAACTGGTTGGCAGATTTTGAACTTATTTTGTAGAAATGTTCCTTGGGTGACTCTCTATCAGATTCCTTGAAGCCATGTTGATTGGTCGAAAAACATGGCCGCCAGGGGGGGCGGGGCTTTTTTGCCTTATATGGCTATAGTGAAAACTTAAAAAATCTTCTCCTCCAAAAGTGTCAGGCCGATTTTCAAATAATTTTGTAGAAATATTCCTTGGATGACCCGTTATCAGATTCCTTTAAGCCATGTTGATTGGTCGAAAATCATGGCCCCCAGGGGGGGCGGGGCTTTTTTGCCTTATATAGCTATAGTGCAAACTTAAAAAATCTTCTCCTCCAAAAGTGTCGGGCCGATTTTCAAATAATTTTGTAGAAATGTTCCTTGGATGACCCTCTATCAGATTCCTTCAAGCCATGTTGATTGGTCAAAAAACATGGCCGCCAGGGGGCGGGGCTATTTTGCCTTTTATTGCTATAGTGAAAACTTAAAAAATCTTCTCCTTCAAAAGTGTCAGGCCGATTTTCAAATAATTTTGTAGAAATGTTCCTAGGGTGACCCTCTATCAGATTCCTTAAAGCCAAGTTGATTGGTTGGAAACTATGCCCGCCAGATGGCGGGGCTTATATAGCTAATGTGAAAAAAAAAATCAGGTGAGCGATTCCAGGGCCATCATGGCCCTCTTGTTTTCATTGCAGCCTATTTACAGAAACAATGTGCAAAGGGGGAGGAGCTTTCCAAATCACTCCGAGATATAAACTCTATTATAAACAGCAAGTGTGGCACAGCAAGGAGATACTTGAAAGGATGAGCATGTAATCACCATGACTTGTGCTCACCCTTATGGTAGCAGGGGTTGAACAATTTTCTATATGCCACTAGTCCTGTAGGACTAGTGCTATAAAATTTCTACTCGCCCTGAACTGAAAACCACTCGCCCATATAATATTTACTTTGCCATATTAATTAATGCTGAAAAGTATGTTTGCTTATGTAATTAATAGTTTTTGTTAAATAAACTTGATTGGAACAAATATTAAGATTGTTTTTTTCATGAACTTTTCTGATACACTTTGCCATGGCAGACTGACCGGATTTGGTATCGGCATTATGTTTTTCTACACAACATTTGTGTTTGGTACTTTTGTCATGAAAACGTAAACTTTCTTTTTTAAAATTAACGGAAATACCTTGAAATAGGTTTGACTTAGTGTCGGCAATAGATGGGTATGAGGTACATATCGCGCAAAACAGATGTAGGTCCCGAACCTCCGCCCACGGGAACTCTTCTAACCACGATTCTTGGATAACACGTTGTCAGTCTTTCCTTTGTCATTATCTCCTTTGATCCGATTTACGTTTTTCAATTTGTCGTTTAGACCGATCCGACTCTTTTTTCTCATCATCGCCTCCCCCGGCTTTACCAAAGAAAGATCATATGTCCTTACTAGCCATTTTTGAGTTTGACAGATAGCGGGAGAAATACGAAGCGATGACTGGTTTGTTTATTGGTGATGGGCGGGTATAAAACACGTAGACTGTCGGATAACACGTGCTTTTTTTTATTTCATTATTTCGGTGTATCTTAAAATCCTAATTCCTGAGAACTTTTATCATAACATCAAATATCTGTACATGATCTAGAAAGATATACTTTAAAAAGCAAAAAAACAAAACGTATTAGAGCGGGTTTATTTTCGCTTACATTTTTCTGTGATCCGCGTTTTATTCCATACCCTCAGCGATGATGACGTCACAGTCATAAACGCCTGGTAGCAAGTGTCTGAGTGACACTGATTGTTTTGTTTTACCGACGATGATACTTTTAAGTTTTTTAACATATTAAATCGCAAATACGCAACTACAAATAATACAGTACTATTTTGCAACTTATTATATATCAACTAGTGAACATGATCTGTTGATTTTTTACTCGCCATGTCGGACTAGTGTTTTGTGAAACCTCCTCGCCCAACACTAAAACATACTCGCCAATGCGAGCGGGCGAGTGTAATTTTCAACCCCTGGGTAGTATAAAATTTGTATGCTGTTTTACGCTATTTTCAACTCTTTTTATAGTTATATCATGGCGTTTTTAGCTCACCTATGCACGAAGTGCAAGGTGAGCTATTGTGATCACATTTTGTCCGTTGTCCGTCCGGCGTGCGTCGTGCGTCGTCAGTCGTCCGTCGTGCGTCGTCAACATTTGAGCTGGTTAACACTCTACGGGCTACATTTTGCATCCAATCTTCATGAAAGTTTATCAAAACGTTCATCTCCTTAAAATCTTGGACAAGTTCGAAACTTGGCCATTTGAGGTCAAAAACTAGGTCACTAGGTCGAATTGAAGGGAAATCTTGTTAACACTCTGGAGGCCACATTATCAACTTGACCATGTTGAAACTTTATCAGAATGTTTGTCTTGATGATATGTAGGTCAAGTTCGAACATGTGTCACATCGGGTCAAAAAGTAGGTCACTAGGTCAAATTGAAGGAAAATCTCGTTAACACTCCAGAGGCCGCAATTTTAGCTTCTGCAGTTTGAAATTTTGTCAGAATGTTGAATGGAATGATATCTAGGCCAAGTTCGAATATGGGTCATGCCGGGTCAAAAACTAGGTCACTAGGTCAAATTGAAGGAAAATCTTATTAACACTTTGGGTGCCGCAATTTTTGCTTCAGCAGCTTGAAATTTTGTCAGAATGTTTGTCTAAATGATATCTAGGCCAAGTTCGAATATGGGTCATGCCGGGTTAAAAACTAGGTCACTAGGCCCAATTGAAGGGTAATCTTGTTAACACTCTGGATACTGCATTTTTGGACGGTACCCCTAAGGTACCGTCTATAGTCATGTGCATTTTGAGAAATCGTACAACAGTTGGCTCCCCGACTATAAACAGAACGATAGTGTAAAGCTGGGAGCCGAAAAAGAGGGATTTTTTTAACCGTCAACAAAAAAGTAGTGTCAATTATCAGGCAATAAAACTGCATTTTCGAAAACCTTGGTGAATCAAGATATCTGAATATTGAAAAAAAGTCTGTAAAAAGGAAGCATTAGTGGTTGAAAGTTGAAGTAGAACGTTTACAATATTGAGTTGAAGTTTGAATAAATATATTCATAATTAGTGTATGAATATATAACAATTTCACGTGACATTTTGATATTTCTTGTTGATCAGGAAGTGGTTTCGTGGATGTTTAGTATTAACAATAATGCCTAACTCCCAACTCTAAACGCTTCGATGAAAAACTATCTCCCAACTAATTTATCTAGCCAATCGATTCATTTTACTGAAAGAAGATGGTAAGGAACGACAACTCTGCGAAGGAGAACTTGCAACTTCCGTTCAAAATGAAAGTCGAAATCTGACAAGCTCCGCTGACGATAAGATTGTTATTGTTTGTATGGAGGAAAGACACATGAAGTTTTATATTGAGGAAGACTGACAGGAAAGAAATGTATGCACGCCTAAAATGTTCATTTAGTCATCAATACGTAAAACTTTCGAGGTAGGTCTGTCAATTAAACTGTAATTTGGAGTGGAAAACTTTTTTATTTTTATTTTCGCCCTGTGCTGTATCGTAACCGGATATGAAAATAAGCTCACATGTATTTAATGTACACGTATGTCTGAATATAGCCCAATTCCTGTAGACATTTGCTTGTCCGTTTTATCATCTGACATATATTAATTATTTCAAAAGGGTGGCATATGAAGGAAAATAAAAAATGAAGGACTTCGGAGGCTTCGTACATATATTCAGAGACATATATATACATTATATATTTCTATTAAGGTCTCTGATATATTGTACAAGTGTATAATCGTTCTTGTATGTATACACTATTTAGGCTCATTTAAGGACTTGGGAGACAAAAGTGGTTAAGTGTGTACAATTATTTGTATTGAATGATGATATTATGTATACAGCCTTTACAGGTTTTATTATTGAAAAATATGAAGAAATACAATATATATTTATAAATGAATTTTCCATATTTTGTCTATACTTAGATGGAGCATATGCATGATGCTTTGCCAAAATTTTTATTCAATTAACGCGCAAAAACACATGTATATTTGTATCAAGTTTGTGTACGCTATGTTATAATTTGTCTAGTGAATCCATGTCTAACTGACACTCTGCCTTGGCGTCATTTATAATGTTATATTGACATTAAAGTAGTGAGGCTACACTGTTTCTAGGTCTAAATTACATGTATATGGTCAGTTAAGACTGCTGAGACTGCATAATATGATACATAGGCTCCTCTGAGTCTTCACTGGATACAGATGCATTATAACCCCAAATAACTTAATGCAGATCAATAATTGTAAAGTATCTATTATAAACGGACTATTTTATTATTCAAATCATAGCATACGTATATATTGATAAAAAATGGTTTTGCGCGGACATGTATACAACTATACACATCTTGATTTTATTTTTATTGTGCAATCAGTAACTGTATGTATTTTTGTTTCGTTTCAGGTCATGGAAATATTGACAGGTTATATAATGCGCAATACGCAACATTACTTGTGAAGAAGATTCATAATGTCAGTGTATGGGATATTTTTACAACCAACCTTTATGTATTGGAAAAGTTGGGGTATATTAACTGTTATTTCCGGTTTGGTTTTTAGTTGAATCAGAGAAATAAAAGACAAATGGCAAGTCGTGGACACAACAAGACGGGTAGAAAACAAAAACAAAACGACGTTAATGACATTCTTCAAAGCTGGTAAAAGCAGCGAGTCATTGTGACAAGTATTCTGGATGAAAGTGTTTATTCTGTAAAGGTAACTCGGAAAACAATAACGGAATGGAAGAATAAATATCTAGGCTATATGTAAACGACACAAATACGAATCAAGGTTGCACAATGTGATCTGTTTTTGTTAGCTCACCTATGCACGAAGTGCAAGGTGAGCTATTGTGATCACATTTTGTCCGGCGTCCGTCCGTCGTGCGTCGTAAACATTCATGAAAGTGTATCAGAACATTCATCTCCATCAAATCTTGGACAAGTTCGAAACTGGGTCATATGAGGTCAAAAACGAGGTCACTAGGTCAAATTGAAGCGAAATCTTGTTAACACTCTAGAGGCCGCAATTTTTTTTCAGCAGTTTGAAATTTTGTCAGAATGTTTGTCTTAAAGATATCTAGGTCAAGTTCGAATATGGGTCATATCGGGTCAGAAACTAGGTCACTAGGCCAAATTGAAGGGTAATCTTGTTAACACTGTAGAGGCCACATTTTCAACTTGAGCATGTTGAAATATTGTCAGAATGTTTGTCTTAAAGATATCTAGGTCAAGTTTAAATATGGGTCATATTGGGTCAGAAACTAGGTCACTAGGCCAAATTGAAGGAAAATCTTGTTAACTCTGTAGAAGCCGCATGTTTTGCTTCAGCAGCTTGAAATTTGGTCAGAATGTTGAGCTAAATGATATCTAGGTCAAGATCAAATATGGATCATGTAGAGTCAGAAACAATGTCAATAAAGGAAAATATTGTCACTAGGCCAAATTGAAGGAAAATCTTGTTAACACTTTGGATGCCACATTATTTGCTTCAGCAGCTTGAAATTTGGTCAGAATGTTTGTCTAAATGATATCTAGGCCAAGTTCGAATATGGGTCATATTGGGTCAGAAACTAGGTCACTAGGCCAAATTGAAGGAACATCTTGTTAACTCTGTAGAAGACACATTTTTTGCTACAGCAGCTTGACATTTTATGAGAATGTTTATCTAAATGATATCTAAGCCAAGATCAAATATGGATCATGTAGAGTCAGAAACAAGGTCAATAAAGGAAAATATTGTTCAAACTCCGGAGGCCGCATTTTTACTTTGAGCAAGTTGAAAATTTGTCAGAATGTTGTCTTGATAATATCTAGTCCATGTTGGAATATGGGTCATATCAGGTAAAAAAATATAGATCACTAGGCCAAATGAAGGAAAATATTGTTAACACTGTGGAGGTTGCATTCAGAATAATTGTCCTGATGTATTTTGCATTGTAGTACATTGTATAATTAAGGTGAGCGATCCAGGGCCATCATGGCCCTCTTGTATACCTTCAGATTGCCAAAGATGCTAAAGAATGTGTTCAGGAATGTGTATCGGAATTCATCAGTTTTATAACAAGCGAGTATCCTTTTTGGAGGCAACTGTATAATTTAATGAATCATTTATGGTCCTGTACATATTGATCTTGTCTTTAAGCGCGCACTCTCAGGTGTAAGATCCAGGGCATCATGGCAGTCTTCATTTTACAATATTTATAAAAGTTCTAATTTACCTGGTAACTTTTCTGTTATAATCAAAAGGGATCAAATATACAATTACAATATGACAGTCTATTGACAGGATGAAATATAATATTACACTATATACGTTAATATGATGACCTCAAGATTTGTCAGTTAATAGGATAGCCTTAAATAAAGCAATTACACTGTCAATTAATTGGATGACCTTTACCCTATCCCTTATTTCTGCAGACAACTTTGAAAACAACAAGGCTGAACTATGTAAAATTTCTTTCGATAATAAAATTATTGAAAAGAGTCAATGCACCTGCATGTGTAAATTACTCTGTCAGTTAACAGGATAACCTTGATATATACAATTGTGATACATCAGTTAACAGGGTAGCATCCTAATTAGGGCTGTAACGAATACACAAGGTGGCGAATACGATATGTATCACGAATACAGGGTAACGAATACGAATATATATTCATGAATATTGTCATGCATTTAACAACATGTAAACACAAATTAAATCAGAAAATATCAACTTAATATTTTCAGTACTTTAATTTTATAATAGGCATAAGCAAGGGAAAGAAGTTGTGAATTTAATGTAGCGTTTTAACGAGTCTTACCTGATGTCATAATGTGAGATGGAATGTCTACCTTGAATCCTTTTGGAAATCCGAAATGTTTACATACATTCGACGTATATTTGGCCGGAGATTCAATGATTTAAATTTCCGTATGGTTCGCCATTTTTTGTTGATAGGTTTTTGTTGTTATTAAATGAGAATTCTCTATTTTCAATCGAATTATAATTCAAAATTAATTAAAAAAACACATTTTAAACACATCTTAGCGAACACAACATCAAATATTATTTTTTGAGAAAATGAAGAAAAAAAACATGTCGCAAAATCAGTGGTCAGTTGTTGTGGGTGGGGTACTATATAAATATAGCGCCGAATGTGCTATGAAACTAAAGAGGTTTTCAAGTGTGACAAATCATACAACTTTTGATTATATTTGTAAATATTCGAATATAGATGAGGCGAATAACGAATACATATCGTACAGACCTGTATTCGATTATATCGAATATTCGAATGTATCGTTACAGCCCTAATCCTAATATACAATTGCTCTCTCTGTCAGTTACGAGGAGAGCCTTAAATATACAATTGGTATCCGTCAATGAACCTGAATATTTGTCTACCATGTTGACTCGATTTGATACCCTGATGTGTTTCATAGATTTATTATGCATTGATTGTGTTGACCCTTGAGTTAACTATCTGGTGAGCATAGATCTATTAACCTTAACCAAATATTCAGGGCTAGTGAAAGGTGCCATCAGGAGAAAAGGAAAACTATAAACGGAGAGGATATATTATTTGCCATGTCAACACTTGGTTTTGATAGTTATGTTGAACCCTTAAAAGCTTACCTACAAAAATACAGAGAGGTATGTATATATTACTTGATTTTTTTTTAAATTTGAATTATCATTTAAATCCTTTCCAACATACAACAAATCTGCAGCAGATTTGTTGTATGTTGAAAAAGGTTAATAGATTTACTAAATTGTTCATCTGTGAATTATGTAGTCCGCTACCATATATTATATTTAAACCTTTTCCCACTTGCAGACACATTTTTCCTCATCTACAGCAGATGACATCTGTTAATTTGGTGAATGTGGTACAGGTAATAATGAAGCATGTGCAAAAAATAGAGTTGAACGATTTAAAAACAATTGTCTGCTGCAAAGGTGATAAATGTTGTCTGCATCAGGAAAAGTGTTATTGTGCCATTGAACAGTTATGACAATGCCTTGATTTTGAAAGCTGCCAAACAGACAATAAACTTTTATTTACAATACAATAAATTAATTTTTTATTGTACATTTACATACATGTTTTAACTTTCATGTCAATGAAAATAGCAGGTTTGTTATATATTTACCGTTTCCCACATACAGCAAATTTGCAGATGATGACTTTGATATCATCTGGATAAAACTATTGAAAATTTATGTAAATGAGAGTTAAAGTATTGAATACAGTGGTAAACATTAAGTCAAATGGAAAAATGGCTGATTATGAGCAATTTCTCTTTTTTGACACAATGTTTTTCAAAATTGATATGCTGAAGATTCTTCAAAATGCATCTGCATGTTGAAAAGGGTTAGTAAGGGATTTCTTTGAAGATGAAATGAAATATATATTCAAAGATGACTTTTGTCAGAGCGCTAAATAAGGGGTGTTTTGCATGTTTTAAAATCCTTATTTGTCCATATAATCCTATGATGTGGGTACTCAAAAGAATCGTCTCATTGAGACGATTCTTTTGAGTACCCACATCAAAGGGTTTGGTTGGCTAATAAGAGAGATATTGTGGGGGAAAGAGCTGTATACCCCCTCCTTATCTGGACCTCTGCTTTTATTATTTCTAGTCGATGAAGGGAGAAAAGCTGCTTGTCGAAGGAACAAGTGATGTACAGGGGCTGACTGTAGAACAAGGACCTTTTGAAAGTATGTACAACATATTCACATAAGTTAACCCTTTCCCAGATACAATTTTTTTGCAGCAGACGACTGAATAGATATCGACAAAAACATGAAAAATCTCCACGAATGGGAGTTTAATAAACAAAAAGAGTTGAAAACATTGTGGCAAAAGGAGAAATTGCTTGTTTTGGAAAGTGTTAAGAGATATCAAACTCAATACAATGTACCTGGGTTGGTATTTATAAGTAACTGAATGCACTTTGAAGTCCATGACACATGGACACCAGCTGGAGCATGGCCAGTTTCAACCCTTTCCCACATACAGGCGCTTTTTGACACCTCTATTTTCAACCTTGACCTTAAATTGAAAGCGGGCACACTCTGGTACAAGTCGTCTCCATTGCAAAATATCCCTTCAATGTGCTAAGCAGTTTAAGCTTGTCTGTTTTTCGAAGAATAAGAGTCAAGCTATTGTGATACCCTTAGCGTTGTTGTCTGTAATGCCAAACAAATTAACCTTGCATCATAACTCATTCATTGCACATGTTCTTAGAAGCAATACACATGTCTATACAAAGTCACATAACTCTGGCTTTATTAGTAACTTAGTTAGTCAGGAATTTAGAAAAAACAGACGAGTGTGTGCACTCAATCTGCTGTGCTTTGTTTTTAATCAAAATAACTCTTTCTGCATTTCTAATCTTAACATACATTTTTAATATGGACTATGTAAATAATTAAATGGCATCTGTTAACGTTATCAGTCAGTGATAACACGACATTGTTTATTATAAATATTCTTTTTGATTGCTTTCAAATACACATTGATCAATGTTCCATTTTGTTCTCATATATTCTGGTATCCAATTCGCAATATTTTGAATAAAGCTATGAACAGAACAAGACAAAAGGGATGTCTTTTGTCATTATCGTATTTGATACATAGTAAAGTATGATATAAAAAATAAGTAATAGGTTAAATTCATATTTCGATGTAGTTGACTCAATTTAATTCAAAGCCATTTCTATTCTGTTTCAGCTTCTCACATGATAGATCAAAATGGGCAGCAAAACGTCATTTATACTACTGCAGCTTTTTCGAATCAAGTAAGTTTATCCCTTTCTCATTTACAGATGTTGAGAACAAATAATTTTTATTTCATTTATAGATATTACTCATGCATTTGCCGAGATGTTCATTTGCATGTAGGGTAGGAGGAGTAGGGTAATATGTTGTATCTGTAACATATTTTAGTGAGGCAATACAATTGTATCATCCCATTCCCTTATACAGTTAATATTTGATACCATTGCAGGAATTTGCAGTTGACAAGTTTTGAAAACAGTTTGGGAAAAGTTGGAATATATTTTTATGAGTGGTATCTCCTTTTCTCTCAATGGTTTCTAAGCTAAATCAAAATTATACTTTTAATATTTTGCCTCATATCTGTTCTGAGCAGATGAATCTTAGGTTATCAAAATCTGGTAAACAGATTAGCTTTTGCAAAATGTGCCATTTTAAGACTTCAAAATCTGAAACTTGCAATGAAAAAAATACACAAAAAACACTTTCATTAATGCATTCCAAATTGTCTGATGCATGACTGTCAGGGGGAGGGAGTTAAATCATATCACTTCAAATTCAAATATTTTGCCTTTTATGGCTATAGTGAAAACTTAAAAAATCTTCTCCTCCGAAAGTGTCAGGCCGATTTTCAAATAATTATGTAGAAAGGTTCCTTGGGTGACCCTCTATCAGATTCCTTCAAGCCATGTTGATTGGTCAAAAAACATGGCCACCAGGGGGGCGGGGCTATTTTGCCTTATATGGCTATAGTGCAAACTTAAAAAATCTTCTCCGACGAAAGTGTCAGGCCGATTTTCAAATAATTTTGTTGAAATGTTCCTTGGGTGATCCTCTATCAGATTCCTTCAGGCCCTGTTGATTGGTCGAAAAACATGGCCGCCAGGGGGTTCGGGGCTTTTTTTGCCTTATATGGCTATAGTGAAAACTTAAAATATCTTCTCCTCAAAAAGTGTCAGGCCGATTTTCAAATAATTTTGTAGAAATGTTCCTTGGATGACCCTCTATCAGATTCCTTCAAGCCATGTTGATTGGTCGAAAATCATGGCCGCCAGGGGGGGGGCGGGGTTATTTTGCCTTATATAGCTATAGTGCAAACTTAAAAAATCTTCTCCTCCAAAAGTGTCAGGCCAATTTTCAAATAATTTTGTAGAAATGTTCCTTGGATGACCCTCTATCAGATTCCTTCAAGCCATGTTGATTGGTCAAAAAACATGGCCGCCAGGGGGCGGGGCTATTTTGCCTTTTATGGCTATAGTGAAAACATAAAAAAATCTTCTCCTCCAAAAGTGTCAGGCCGATTTTCAAATAATTTTGTAGAAATGTTCCTTGGGTGACCCTCTATCAGATTCCTTCAAGCCAAGTTGATTGGTTGGAAACTATGCTCGCCAGATGGCGGGGCTTATATAGCTAAAGTGAGAAAAAAAATCAGGTGAGCGATTCCAGGGCCATCATGGCCCTCTTGTTTACTATATAATACAGGAAGATAACTGTGTAATTAACTAATTACTATGAACAAGACATTCAAGTAAATCATTTTGAGCTATAATACAGAGATGACACTTCTACATGATAACTAACATTAAGTAGATCATTTTGAACTACATATTGTGTCACACAGGGGGATCATTTGTTTTGTTAAATGACCAAAGATCTAAAATTTAAAAGTTAAACTGTAAGTTAACTAGCATTAAATTTTGTCAACAGTAAGAGGCATGAATAAAAAGCATTGTGACAAAAGGAGAAATTGCTTGTATGGAGCAATTTCTTCCTCTGCTTCCATGTTTTCCAAAAGCCGTCTGCTGCAGAGGCGTCAGAAAGTGTCTATTTGAGGGAAAGGGTGATTGAAATATTATAATTAGCTCCACTGGCTGAAAGCCAGTCGAGCTTATGTCATGGCGAATTGTCCGTCGTGCATGCGTTAACTTTTTGCTTCAAATAACTTCTTCTCCTTAACCACTTGGCCAATTGAAATGAAACTTCCTAGGAAGCGTCCTCTCAATGTCCTCTCCTAAATTCCTTCATATTTGTGGGAGCCATGCATTCCATGGCAACCGAAAGAAAAAAATAGTGAAAACTTAAAAAAATCTTCTCTGAGGAAAGTGTCAGGTCGATTTTCTAATAATTTTGTGGAAATGTTCCTTGGGTGACCCTCTATTGGATTCCTTCAAGCCAAGTTGATTGGACGAAAAACATAGTCGCCAGGGGGGCGGGGCTATTTTGCCGTATGTGGCTATAATGAAAACTTAAAATATCTTTACCTCAAAAAGTGTTTGGCAAATTTTCAAATAATTTTGTAGAAATGTTCCTTGGGAGACCCTCTATCAGATTCCTTCAAGCGATGTTGATTAGTCGAATTTTTTATTGATCACAAAAGGAAAAAGAACATTATGAGATTTAACTTTCTGACATAAAGTTTAAAGATTTTCTGTTGCATCATTATTGTCTACAGCCTATATACATTCAAAGGTCAGTTTACTATATTTTTCTATGTATATTCAAGTTGATATGTACTCATCATGCAACAGAATTTTCATTGACAAAATATGTCCCCAATTTTTCAATTGTTGAACATAGTAATGGAAAGAAAAGTTTGAATATTTTAACAAAACAGTACATTTTGACCTGTTAATTTTTTTTGCAAACTTCAAGGATTGGAAGAAATAATTGAACGGAAACAATATCACAGGCTCTTTTTAAAAAAACTTTACCCAAATTTAAACCAATCTACAGCAGACAACATCTTTGCAAGCTCACATTGGTACAGCATGTTTCCTATTTTATTACTCAGTTTACCGTAGCTCAGTCAGTAGAGACACAGGCTGTTAATCACAGGGGTTGTGAGTTCGAACCTGCAGCTTGGCCTACATTCCTTCTGACATTTGACGTGACTACCACCAATGGGCTTTCAGACTATGTGGAAAAGCAGCCAGTTGCTTGGAAAGAATGTTGTGTGAAGTACTGGTATGAGAAAGCCAAGAAACATATGAGTAGTTGAACTGGCTGCCGTGATATGACTGAAAGATTGATGAAAATGGTGTTAAACCCCAATTAATAAATCAAACTATTGTATTACCTAATACTTTGAGACTTGGAAAACTTCCTCATCTAATACCCTTCTTTTCATTGTATACTAAATATGCCGAGTGTAGCCTATTTTTTGAGGTAAAAAGTATAAATTTTGATGTATTTTGGTTGTATAAGAGAATTGGACATTGTTGGTTAAGTTACAGGTCAATTTGACAGAAAATCCACAGGTAAAATGTGTCTATCCTTGTAAGCCTGTGTGGCATTCTTAGGCTGATCCGGATCAATACTTTACGCAGAGTCCACAATATTGGTTTGCTCACAGGACTGCTCAAATTAAAGAAAATCTAGTTAACCCTTTCCCTCATACGACAATTCTGCAGCAGATGACTTTGAACATATTTTGTCAACATATAGAAAATCTCTAAAATTGAATGGATAACCTATGACTAAAAGTGGAAAACATTGTGGCAAAAGGAGAAATTGCTCGTTTTGAGCAATTTATTCTTTTGTCACTATGTTTTCAAAAAGCCGTCTGCTGTAGAGGCGTCAGAAGGCGTCTATATGAGGGAAAGGGTTAACACTCTGGAAGCCGCATGTTTTACTTGAGCATGTTGAAACTTCCTCAGAATATTTGCTTGTATGATATCTAGCCTAAGTTCGAATATGTGTCAGATCCAGTAAAGAACTAGGTCACTTAGCCAAACACTCTAGAAAAATCTTGTTAACACTATAGACACTGCATTTTTAGATCACCTAGAGCCAAAGGCTCAAGGTGAGCTATTCTGATCACTCTGTGTCCGTCGTCTGTCGTCCGTCGTTAACTTTTAGCTTTAAACATCATCTCCTCCTGAACCGCAAGAACAATTTCCACCAAACATCACAGGAATGTTCCTTTGGTGGTCCTCTTTCAAAATTGTTCAAAGATTTAAATTCCATTGAGAACTTTGGTTGCTGCGGCATCAGAAAGGGGACAAAATGTCCAAACTTTAAAAATCTTCTCCTCCGAATCTGCCTGTCAGATTCAAATATAATTTGGTAGAAATGTTCCTTGGGTGACCCTCTATAAAAATTGTTCAAGCCATACTGATTGGTCGAAAAACATGGCAGTCAGGCGGCATCAAAAAAGGGGCAAAATGACAATACTTTAAAAGCATCCTTATAAAAGTGCTTGTCTGATTTAAAGATAGTTTTGTAGAAATGTTCTTTCATTGATCATCTACATACTTTGTCAAGCCATATTGATTTGTTGAAAGGCATAGCAACCAAGCAGCATCAGAAAAGGAGTAATTAAACTTTTTGCTTCAAATGACATATGGTTATTAGATTTATGGTCTAAGGGAGGTAACACTTGGCAGAGTATTATGCAAGGGCAATCTCCTTCGCAGAGTTGTCGTTCCTTACACTCACCATACATGTATCAAAACATGAGTAAAACGACCAAACTTTAAAATCCTTTTCCTCCATAATCTGCTTGTCAGACTCCAAGATAATTCAGTAGAAAGAATCCTTAAATGCCCCTCTAAAAAAACTGTTCAAGCCATATTGGTTTATATTAAAAACAGATCAAGAAAGGTGCAAAATGACCAAAACTTAATAATTCAATTCTAATTGAAGTTCTTGTTAGATTTCAAGATATAAATGACCTTTACTTATAAGCTGTTTCTTGAGAAGTGTTCACTCCTTGAAGTTCTAATTGCACTCCTTGATCTTTTTCCCAGATATTTCTACTAATTTACTATCAATCAGGTGATCGATTTAGGGTCATCTTGGCCCTCTTGTTGTATTGAGCAGTTTGAAACCTTGTCAGAAAGTTTGTCTTGATGATAGGCCAATTTCAAATATTGGTTATTTTGGATAAAACATTAGGGCACTAAGCCAAGTAGGAGGAACATCTTGTTAAGACTCTGGAAGCTGCACTTTTAGCTTGAGCATGCTGAAACTTTGTCAGAATGATTGTTTTTATTAAATTTAGTTTGAATATAGTTAATGTTTGTTAAAAAATTAGGTCACTATGCCAAGTTGTAGGACAATCTTGATTTAACACTTAAGAGACCACAATTTTGACTTTAGCGGCTTGAAATTTTGTCAGACAGTTTTTCTTGACGATATACAGGCCAATTTAGACATTGGTCATGTTGAGTCAAAAATTAGGTCCCTTGATCAAATTTAAGAAAATATTTGTTAATGCTCTGGAAGCCATGTTTTTAACTCTAGCATGATGAAACTTTACCAGAATGTTTATCTTGATGATATCTAGGCTAAGTTCGAATATGGTCTGGTTAAAAACTAGGTCAGTAGGCCAATATTGAGAAATATCTTGTAAACACTCTGGTCACCACATTTCTCTCAAATGTTCCTTGCGGACTCTTTTCTAAGAGTGTTAAAATTAAGTTGATTCTTTAGATACTATAGATAATAAATAGCTTTGCTACTGGTACTATTTTACGCTTTCTACACTACAGACACATGTTGTCTAATCTTCAACAGATGGATGGTATGAGAAATTTCGACAGTTTTCTCAATGTTTTCCTCACACGTCGATACTTTTAGTTTCATTAATACAGATTTACCAATATCTTTAGTTAAACATTTTCAAATCATCTGCTGTAGAGTTTATCCATGTTATAAATTACCTATCACAAATGTGTTTGTTTATCTAACTGTATCTACTGTCTACAATTCAAGAGTTTAATTATAGATCTCTGGAAATAAGGTTAACCCTGTCTTAAATCAATATTTGAACTGTATGCATTTCTTCTTTTTTGTTTACATTTTTTGAAATTATGTGACTTGTTTTGTAACTTTCCAAAAAATGGAACAGTTGACCATCTTTTTTCCCCTCATACAATGGGTACCGTCCCACAGCACTTTCAGTGCTTTGATTAATTTCAGCATGATAAAACTTTATCAGAATGTTTTTAGCTCACCTGAGCTTTGCTCAAGGTGAGTTATTGTGATCGCCTTTTGTCCGGCGTCCGTCGTCCGTCGTGCGTCAACTTCTTCTCCTCAGTAACCAGTGGGTCAATTTGGATGAAACTTCACAGAAAGCATCCTCTCATTGACCTCACCAGAATTCCTTCAAATTTTTGGGATCCATGCAAAATTCTGGTTTCCATGGCAACGAAACCGAAAAAACTTCAAAATTCTTCTTCTTCCAAATTGGTTGGCAGATTTTCAAATAATTTTGTAGAAATGTTCCTTGTATGACCCTCTATCAGATTCCTTCAAGCTGTGTTGATTGGTCAAAAAACATGGCCGCCAGGGGGGCGGGGCTATTTTGCCTTATATGGCTATAGTGAAAACTTAAAAAATCTTCCTCTCCAAAAGTGTAAGGCTGATTTTCAAATAATTTTGTAGAAATGTTCCTTGGGTGACCCTCTATCAGATTCCTTCAAAAACATGGCCGCCAGGGGGCGGGGCTATTTTGCCTTATATGGCCAAAGTGAAAACTTAAAAAATCTTCCAACATCTTCTCCTCAGTAACCAGTGGGTCAATTGGGATGAAACTTCACAGAAAGCATCCTCTCATTGACCTCACCAGAATTCCTTCAAATTTTTGGGATCCATGCAAAATTCTGGTTTCCATGGCAACGAAACCGAAAAAACTTCAAAATTCTTCTTCTCCCAAATTGGTTGGCAGATTTTCAAATAATTTTGTAGAAATGTTTCTTAAGTGACCCTCTATCAGATTCCTTCAAGCCATGTTGATTGGTCGAAAAACATGGCCGCCATGGGGGGGGGGGGGGGGGGGGGGGGGGGGGCGGGGCTATTTTGCCTTATATGGCTATAGTGCAAACTTAAAAAATCTTCTTCTCCAAAAGTGTCGGCCCGATTTTCAAATAATTTTGTAGAAATGTTCCTTGGATGACCCACTTTCAGATTCCTTCAAGCCATGTTGATTGGTCAAAAAACATGGCCGCCAGTAGGCAGGGCTATTTTGCATTATATGGCTATAGTGAAAACTTAAAAAATCTTCTCCTCCAAAAGTATCTGGCCGACTTTCAAATAATTTTGTAGAAATGTTCCTAGGGTGACCCTCTATCAGATTCCTTCAAGCCAAGTTGATTGGTCGGAAACTGGCTGCCAGGGGGCGAGGCTTATATAGCTAAAGTGAAAAAAAAATAAAAAATCAGGTGAGCGATTCAAGGGCCATCATGGCCCTCTTGTTATTGATGATATGTAGGCCAAGTTTGAATATGGGTCATGCTGGGTCAAAAACTAGGTCACTAGATCAAATTGAAGGAAAATCTTGTGAACATTTTGGATGCCGCATTTTGTGCTTCAGCAGCTTGAAATTTGGTCAGAATGTTTGTCTGAATTATATCTAGGTCAAGTTCGAATATGGGTCATATTGGATCAGAAACTAGGTCAATAAAGGAAAATATTGTTCAAACTCCGGAGGCCGCATTTTTACTTTGAGCAAGTTGAAACTTTGTCAGAATGTTGTCTTGATGATATCTAGTCCATGTTGGAATATGGGTCATATCAGGTAAAACAATATAGATCACTAGGCCAAATGAAGGAAAATATTGTTAACACTATGGAGGTTGCATTCAGAATAATTGTCTTGATGTGTTTTGCATTGCAGTACATTGTATAATTAAGGTGAGCGATCCAGGGCCATCATGGCCCTCTTGTTTTGGTTTGTTACCAGTACTACTGGTCCATTTATCCTGACACCATGCAGCAAGTCAGTCATAATGTTAAGGCTGAGCACCAAGGAGGTAAAGCCATTACTACAAATTCCCTCCCTGATGCTCAGGCCTGTGAGGCTAGCATTATGACTGATTTGTTGGTGTCAGCATAAATGGACCAGTAGTACTGGTAACTTGCCAAGGAAATGCTGGGATATAACTGAAAAATTGTTGAAAGTGGCGTAAAACACTATTCAAACCAAACCTAGAATTGTTAGCTCTCATTGTACTCTTACAATTGAGTTTCATGTGGTTTTCAGGTTACTTGCATTTAATAAGCAGTTTGAAAAATGTCATTTCTCTTTTCCCTTGTCTGTGCTTGACATTCATTTACTATATACTGTGATAATGGATGGGATGTTTGCCTAGGAAGTGTCCTGTACTGGAGAATACTTAATTATGAAGCAAACATTTAATTAAACATTGTGTAAACAGGATGACCATCTTTATAGTAACCCTTTCCCACATCAGACAGATGATTTCTGACGCCTTTGCAGCAGTTGACTTTTAAAAACATTTGGGCAAAAGGAGAAATTGCTTATTATGAACAATTTCTCCTTTTACCACAATATTTTCAACTCTATTTAATAATTATACTATCATATATGTTTTAAAGTCATCTGCTGTAGATTTGTTGTAAGTGTGATTTCACTAGCAATTTTTTGACAGTCTTTTATTTTCATTTTGCTTTTACTTACTTGAAAGTAATAATTATTATAAAAATTGTATTTTAAAAGGTCTACTTGCAAATCATGTTATTTAATCTTTATTCATGGTTTTAAATGAACTTATAACTATAACTTGTATGACAATTTAAACATCTATAATATCATTCATTATCAAATCATGTACATTGGTTATCCTGCGATCCAAAGCTAGGTGATAATTAAGCTTATTTCAGAGTTGAGCTCGTTATGATCTTGTTTTGGAGCTTGTGCGCAGTCAAAGTCGATTAAGTTCGTTTCAGAGTTGAGCTCGTTACAGTCTTGTTTTGGAGCTCGTGCGCAGTCAAAGTCGGGTTTGGAACAAATACGACCTTGTAACAAGCTTGTGACGAGCTAATTACTAGCTTGTGACAAGCTCATGGCGAGCTCGTTACAAGCTTGTGATGAGCTCGTGACAAGCTCATTACAAGCTAGTTTTCTGATCGTCAGAAGCTTGTCACGAGCTAGTTACTATCTTGTCGCGAGCTCGTCACTAGCTTGTCACGAGTTCGTCACAAACTTGTAACTGTTCCAATTACTTGCTCGCGACAAGCTTGTCGCTAGCATGTTATAAGCTCGTGAAATGAGATCGTCATTTTTGTGGGGGAACTCTGGTTTTCTTGTGGAAATAACATTAACTTCTTTTTAGCTCACCTATGCACGAAGTGCAAGGTGAGCTATTGGGATCACATTTTGTCCGGCGTCCGTGCGTCGTGAGTCGTGCGTCGTCAACATTTGAGCTTGTTAACACTCTACAGGCTACATTTTGTATTCAATCTTCATGAGAGTTTATCAAAACGTTCATCTCCATAAAATCTTGGACAAGTTCGAAACTGGGCCATATGAGGTCAAAAACTAGGTCACTAGGTCGAATTGAAGGGAAATCTTGTTAACACTCTGGAGGCCACATTTTCAACTTGAGCATGTTGAAACTTTATCAGAATGTTTGTCTTAATGATATGTAGGTCAAGTTCGAACATGGGTCATGTTGGGTCAAAAAGTAGGTCACTAGGTCAAATTGAAGGAAAATCTTGTTAACACTCCAGAGGCCGCAATTTTTGCTTAAGCAGTTTGAAATTTTGTCAGAATGTTTGTCTTAAAAATATCTAGGTCAAGTTCGAATATAGGTTATGCCGGGTCAAAAACTAGGTCACTAGGTCAAATTGAAGGAAAATCTTGTTAACACTTTGGATGCCGCATTTTTTTTGCTTCAGCAACTTGAAATTTGTTCAGAATGTTGAGCTGAATGATATCTAGGCCAAGTTCGAATATGGGTCATGCCGGGTCAAAAACTAGGTCACTAGGCCAAATTGAGGGAAAATCTTGTTAACTCTGTAGAAGCCGCATATTTTGCTTCAGCGGCTTGAAATTAGGTCAGAATGTTGAGCTGAATGATATCTAGGCCAAGTTCGAATATGGGTCATGCCGGGTCAAAAACTAGGTCACTAGGTCAAATTTAAGGAAAATCTTGTTAACACTTTGGATGCCGCATTTTTTGCTTCAGCAGCTTGAAATTTTTTCAGAATGTTTGTCTTAAAGATATCTAGGTCAAGTTTAAATATGGGTCATATTGGATCAGAAACTAGGTCACAAGGCCAAATTAAGGGAAAATCTTGTTAATTCTGTAGAAGCCGGATGTTTTCCTTCAGTGGCTTGAAATTTGGTCAGAATGTTGAGCTGAATGATATTTAGGCCAAGTTCGAATATGGGTCATACAGGGTCAAAAACTAGGTCACTAGGTCAAATTGAAGGAAAATCTTGTTAACACTTCGGATGCCTCATTTTTTGCTTCAGCAGCTTGAAATTTGGTCAAAATGTTTGTCTAAATGATATCTAGGCCAAGTTCGGATATGGGTCATGCCGGGTTGAAAAATAGGTCACTAGGCCAAATTGAAGGGTAATCTTGTTAACACTCTGGATACTGCATTTTAAATTTCAGCATGATGAAACTTTATCAGAATGTTTTTCTTGATAATATGTAGGCCAAGTTCGAATATGGGTCATGCTGGTTCAAAAACTAGGTCACTAGATCAAATTGAAGGAAAATCTTGTGAACACTTTGGACGCCACATTTTTTGCTTCAGCAGCTTGAAATTTGGTCAGAATGTTTGTCTGAATTATATCTAGGTTTTTAGCTCACCTGAGCTTTGCTCAAGGTGAGTTATTGTGATCGCCTTTTGTCCGTCGTCCATCGTGCGTCAACTTCTTCTCCTCAGTAACCGGTGGGTCAATTGGGATGAAACTTCACAGAAAGCATCCTCTCAATGACCTCACCAGATTTCCTTCAAATTTTTGGGATCCATGCAGAATTCTGGTTTCCATGGCAACGAAATGAAAAAAACTTCAAAATTCTTCTTCTCCCAAACTGGTTGGCAGATTTTCAAATAATTTTGTAGAAATGTTCCTTGGATGACCATCTGTCAGATTCCTTCAAGCCATGTTGATTGGTCGAAAAACATGGCCGCCAGGGGGGCGGGGCTATTTTGCCTTATATGGCTATAGTGAAAACTTAAAAAATCTTCCTCTCCAAAAGTGTCAGGCCGATTTTAAAATAATTTTGTAGAAATGTTCCTTGGATGACCCTCTATCAGATTCCTTCAAGCCAAGTTGATTGGTGAATAAACATGGCCGCCAGGAGGGCGGGGCTATTTTGCCTTATATGGCTATAGTGAAAACTTAAAAAATCTTCTTCTCCGAAAGTGTCGGGCCGATTTTAAAATAATTTTGTAGAAATGTTCCTTGGATGACCCTCTATCAGATTCCTTCAAGCCAAGTTGATAGTCGAAAAACATGGCCGCCAGGGGGGGGCGGGGCTATTTTGCCTTATATGGCTATAGTGAAAACTTAAAAAATCTTCTTCTCCCAAACTGGTTGGCAGATTTTCAAATAATTTTGTAGAAATGTTCCTTGGATGACCCTCTGTCAGATTCCTTCAAGCCATGTTGATTGGTCGAAAAACATGGCCGCCAGGGGGGGTGGGGCTATTTTGCCTTATATGGCTATAGTGAAAACTTAAAAAATCTTCCTCTTCAAAAGTGTGAGGCCGATTTTCAAATAATTTTGTAGAAATAGAACGGTGGGTCAACTGGGATGAAACTTCACAGAAAGCATCCTCTCAATGTCCTCACCAGAATTCCTTCAAGTATTTGGGATCCATTCAAAATTCTGGTTTCCATGGCAACGAAATGAAAAAAACTTCAAAATTCTTCTTCTCCCAAACTGGTTGGCAGATTTTCAAATAATTTTATAGAAATGTTCCTTGGATGACCCTCTATCAGATTCCTTCAAGCCAAGTTGATTGGTCGAAAAACATGGCCGCCAGGGGGGCGGGGCTATTTTGCCTTATATGGCTATAGTGAAAACTTAAAAAATCTTCTTCTCCGAAAGTGTCAGCCTGATTTTCAAATAATTTTGTAGAAATGTTACTTAAGTGACCCACTTTCAGATTCCTTCAAGCCATGTTGATTGGTCAAAAAACATGGCCACCAGGGGTGGCGGGGCTATTTTGCCTTATATGGCTTTTGTGAAAACTTAAAAAATCCTCTTCTCCGAAAGTGTAAGGCTGATTTTCAAATAATTTTGTAGAAATGTTCCTAGGGTGACCCTCTAAAATATTCCTTCAAGCCAAGTTGATTGGTCGTAAACTATGGCCACCAGGGGCGGGGCTTATATAGCTAAAGTGAAAAAAAAAAATCAGGTGAGCGATTCCAGGGCCATCATGGCCCTCTTGTTTATATCATTTTTACTTTGAGCAAGTTGAAACGTCAGAATGCTGTCTTGATGATATCTAGTCCATGTTGGAATATGGGTCATATCAGGTAAAAAAATATAGATCACTAGGCCAAATGAAGGAAAATATTGTTAGCACTGTGGAGGTTGCATTCAGAATAATTGTCTTGATGTGTTTTGCATTGCAGTACATTGTATAATTAAGGTGAGCGATCCAGGGCCAACATGGCCCTCTTGTTTATATAACTGAAGGCCAACTGCCAGCTGAACCGATAAAGAGTGACTTGGAAAACACAGATGAGACACCCCAAGGTTTGTTGACAACCATGATAATTCTGTCTGATTGATTGATTAGGAATTTATGCCGTTTTCAACATTATTTCAGTAATATAGCGGCGATCGTACACTTACTCATGGTCCCTTGGTTGCAAACCAGTACTGGGCTGAGATAATGTGCCTTGCCCAAGGACAGTCCACCATGACCTGCCGCGAGTGGGACTCCCAACCTGGGATGCTCGGTCTCAAGTCACGAACACTAGGCCACTGCGTATCCTCTGAAAATTCTGTTGGCAATAAAACCTATAAAGAATCTAACATATCACATTTTATTAAACAAGTTCTGGAAAATGTTGTTAAACAAGCCTGATTAAATATTAATACCATTTTCTAGTACAAGTTCCATAAAGTTGATATTAGTAGACAAGGAGTGTTAACTTCTTTTTATCACATGACAAAGATCATGAGGAAAGCAAACATATTTCTTCTATACATTTTGTTCAATTTGTTCTCGATTTGTTACTTCGCTCCATTAACACTAGGTTCTCCCTACAATGTAACTGAATAATGTAGTTGATGCCATAAAATCTACTTTGGTTCTAAATTTGAAAGTTCCAATAAACGCTTAAATGTGCTTGGTGTTTAGCCAGTAAAACAAATTTTATCAATTAGTAGCATCAGGAACGTCAATTTTGGTGACTAAGTGTTTGCCTAGAAGATAAAGTGGGGCTGAAACATCTTCAGTTGTGTTTGTCCTCATGCATATGAATAAACATGTCTGGTGATTTGACTATATAATAACAAGTGTGTAGTATATAAAATAATATATGATGGCTATATTAACCTGGATATAAGCAATGCCCTGTGATAAAATATATATATTAGCATAGAAAGAAAATGGCTTGCATTGGGACAGATATACATTCAGGCTAATTAAATTTTGTAGAATCTCTTTTGCTGAACAGGATCTGCACTGTTTGCTGCATTAATATTGTGTTGTATTATTGAACATGTCCTGGTGATACTGATACTAATTATCCCCCGCTTTTTCGAAGAAAAAAAGGGGGGTTATTAATTTCGGTTTGTCCGTCCGTCCGTCTGTCTGTCTGTCTGTCTGTCTGTCACACTTCGTTTCCGTGCAATAACTGCCACAAATATGAACCGTTTTTTTTTCAAACTTGGTAACAAGGTTAAATGCCTTAAGTGCTAGGCCAAGTTCGATCGTCACTTTCGGCGGACTTTATTTGGTGGAGTTATGGACCCTTATTTAACAAAAAATGTTGTTTGTTGCTGTTTCCGTGCAATAACTGCCACAAATGTGAACCGTTTTTTATACGACCGTTTCTTAAAAACGGTACGTGTTATGGTATGGTCATGTCCGTCCGTTCGGGTTTTCCGCACTTTTTTCTAACATACTTTAAGCTATTGAGCTGAAATTGTGGATAAGGCTATGTAGTGATGTGTCACACATCAAGTTTACATTTCCTGGGATTTCGTCAATTTTTGAATGAGTTATGCCCCTTTTTGGACTTAGAATATTTGTTTTCCGCACTTTTTTTCTACATGCTTTGATGTATTGAGCTGAAATTATGTATATGGCTTTTTAATCAAGTGTTACAAATTATGTTTTTTCTACGTGTGATATTTGCACAGCCTTCGTAAACGAAGTCTACTAATTTTGTCTGCTACTGAAAAATGTCGCAGAAACGTTTGTTTGTTTAGATTTGACAAAGCCAAAACTACTAAACATAATGTCGAAGAGGACTCCCTGTCTCGGATAGTTCAAAGTTTTTAACGTTGACAAAGACGCCGGTCCTCCCCAGAAAAAAAAACAACGTGTAAAAAGGTTGCAAAATAGCTGGGTTGTGAAAAAGGAACTACAAGTTACTGTTTTTCCAGATTCTTTACAACATATTTAACTTTCCATTCTTTGACTGATATTATTTCATAACATACTATTGTCATCTTCTCGCCTCGATTTCTTGAAGCCAAAACTGGACAGGGTATTTGATCGCTTCATGTTTCCATGCGAAATTGTTGTTTACCATCGGAACTTCTATTTTATTATCCTTGCAAAAATACGATGCTTTCCGATTAGAGATGACATAATAGACGACCAATCAGTGATCGGGATTCACATGAATTATATTTGGCTAAAGGTAAACACAGGTTTACATCCTTGTTTATCACGCTTCACGACTCCGACTCTTGTCTGTACATATTTTAAAAAGATTTTGTTTCTTTATGGATTTATTTTTTTGTCAGAGAAGTAGCCGGCACTTTTAGCCACAGTAAGCGGCGGATTTCCGCCTTCTACCAGCTTCTTTGGAAAGCCCTGAAGTAGAAGTCAGTCAGCAATATATACAGTTAGTGGACATTACAGAAATCTTGTGAATTTGGAAAAAATACATAACTAGACTATGTAGGATAAATGAGTTGCCAGCAATTTCAAAATAGTGAAACTATACATTTTTTAGCTCCACTGGCTGAAAGCCAGTCGAGCTTATGTCATGGCGAATTGTCCGTCGTGCGTGCGTTAACTTTTTCCTTTAAACGACTTCTTTTCACTAACCACTTGGCCAATTTGGTTGAAACTTCATAGGAAGCATCCTCTCAATGTCCTCTCTTAAATTCCTTCAATTTTTTTTTATTCATCCATAATTCTGGTTTCCATGGCAACCAAAAGAAAAAAATAGTGAAAACTTAAAAAATCTTCTTCTCTGAAAGTGTCAGACCGATTCTCAAATAATTTTGTAGAAATGTTCCTTGGGTGACCCTCTATCAGTTCCTTCAAGCCATGTTGATTGGTAAAAAAACATGGCCGCCGGAGGGCGGGGCTATTTTGCCTTATACGGCTCAAGAGAGAATTAAAAAAATCTTCTCCTCCGAAAGTGTCAGGCTGATTTTTAGCTCCACTGGCTGAAAGCCAGTCGAGCTTATGTCATGGCGAATTGTCCGTTGTGCGTGCGTGCGTAAACTTTTTCCTTTAAACAACTTCTTCTCCCTAACCACTTGGCCAATTTGGTTGAAACTGCATGGGAAGCATCCTCTCAATCACCGTATGGGAGCGCCACCGGATATTGGTACTAAGTGAGGCGAGAGAAAGGCTAAATCAACTTGACCAAAGTGTAAGTTTTATCGAAATTATTACATTTCTAAGAATCTGACATGCCCTATCATATATGTATTCATCCATAACAAGCTCCGCCGTCAATCAAACCTAAAATTATTCCGAAAGGGTGCCATATACTTTATATCGCTCGTAAAACATGACATCTAGTACCGGCAAAAAAATTGTATCCGTCAACTTCATTCCCTTTGAAATAGTTTAATTTCAGCTCAATAAGTGCATGTCTGGTCATTTTTTATCCGTCATTATCTACTAATTATGTAGATGTAACTTCTTCTTAGTTTTGATTCCAATCAACGACAAAATCTTATTTTTTTTATTTTTTTAAATGTACGGCGGCTTACATGTTATGTGTACGGCTCATTGATATTCCACAAATAGAAGGTGTACGGCTTCTTAAAAAAAGCATTTATATCTTCCACACTTTAAAAGTACAGTTACGACACTATATCGTGCACACAAGTAAACAAAAGTCACAACGGTAAAAGGAACAAACATGTTAATGCTTTCAGGTGATTTTTAGGCAATGAAAAAAAGCTTATTTTGGATTTTTTATAAGTAATGCCGAGAGAATGTTTTGAATAGTCTATACGATAAACAAATGTAAACTACATAGAATGCTTATAGAAACAGAAAGCTGTTTGTACATGTACTCAAACCAACTATTATTTTTCTTTTTACGTTAAGCTGTAAACTAATAAATTATGCAATTATTTGACCTAAATCCAGGGTCAATGATTTGCAGAAAATGAGTTATGAGTTGGTACGCTTGCAATTATGTGACCCTATTTAAAGACGAATTTTGACACAACTGCAGCAAACAGTTTTTGATGAGAAATGGATTGTAACTGCTCAATTTTCTATAATGTTTTCAACTCTTAGTAAATATCTTGATGAAAGTTAATCTAAAGTCTCAATAAATGAAAGTATATTTATTTAATGGTGCTTTTTTGCACAATGTTTTCAAAAGTCATCTGCTGCAGAATGCATCTTTTTGTGTTTAAAGGGCTATTTTAGAGTGTTTTGCTTAAACAATGAGGAAAACAATTTCTGCTTTCTTGAAAGTTTAACGTTTTAAACGTTAATTCAAAAACACATGCCCCTTTCTAACAAGTCTAAAAAAATCATATTTAGCAGACGTGTCAAATTCTATATGTAAGTGAAAAAGGGTTAATTTATTTTTCCTCAATACAGACATCAATTAATTTGGACTGTTCCAAACATAAAAGCTTGGTAAATCCATTTTACATATTATATTGCTGTGAAACAACCACGTGAGCTTGTTTTGATAAATGACGTAATTTTTTCCCCGGGTACATTGAGCAGCGTCTAATAAATCCAACCTTAAAATCAATGACAGTTTCGATCAAATTTCATACTTCTACCCTGCTTCTACAGTCATTTTTTTTTTAAGATAGTGTGCTTCCCATGTAGAGTCATAGATACTAGTGTGACAACGAACGATGGCAAACACAGAACAACCTGCTCAGACTGGACAGGCTTATATGAACACCGGCTGGACGCAGAGATCTGAAGGTCGTTTGGTTCTGGCGCCCACAGACAAGTCTTTTTTAAAGTCTTGGATAAACTGTTTATAGAAAGTACACTTAGATTCATTTGACATGGACCCATCTTCAGACATATTCAGACTATAACAGCAAATGGCTTAAAATGTGATAGCAGTATGACAAAAGGAGAAAATAATATAACTTCGCACTATGATGTTTTCAACTGTTTTTATGGTTTGAAATTTTTCCTATGTTTAATAAAAACACAACAACACTTTTCCACATTTAACTTTTGAAGTTTCATCACATAAGGAATCCACTGTGGTCGAGTGGTTAGCGTCGGGGATTTCGAAGCCGGGTGTCCCGGGTTCGGTCCCCAGTCGCGGCACTACGGTCATGGTGGAGTGCCCTTGGGCCTTGGGCCAGGCACATTTTCTAGTCTAGTACTGGTTTGTTTACCCAGGGATCATGAATAAGTGAACTGTCGCCGTGATATAACTAAATTAATGTTGAAAGCGGCGTAAAACCCCAATTAATAAATAAATAAATTCATCACATAAAAAAATAAATTAAGTTGTTTTTGCACAAAAAATATATAATGTTGTACAGGTGCAGATGATCGCGGTGATGCCATGCTGGATAAACGCTTGGTATTGACGGAATAGCAATCGCGGTGACCAATTAAACCCTCGATGGAGTTGCGGTGATCACACCGTATGTAGTTGCGGTGGTTATTCGCGATCTAAAATATTTGTCAATCGTAGTATCGCGAAAAACGCTTTCCGCGTGAGCTGTAGTGTAACGTTGACATGCGTATATATATATAGCAAGTCGGTCGATGGATGAATAGATTCAAGGTCGAGGTTTATTGAAAATATTAAATATTGACGTAGACATAACTTATGTAAACGTGAAAAACTTGGATTGGGCAGATTTGCATACTAAGGAACCACTCGTTTTGAAGAAAAACAATGGCATTTTGGTTTCATTTCAATGCAGTATGCCGTACATTACAATAGTAGTATGCCGTACATCAATTTGTCAACAATGTATAAGCCGCCGTACATTTAAAAAAATAAAAAAAATAAGATTTTGTCGTTGATTGGAATCAAAACTAAGAAGAAGTTACATCTACATAATTAGTAGATAATGACGGATAAAAAATGACCAGACATGCACTTATTGAGCTGAAATTAAACTATTTCAAAGGGAATGAAGTTGAAGGCTACACAATTTTTTCCGGTACTAGCTGCCATGTTTTACGAGAGATATAAAGTTTTTGGCACCCTTTCGGAATAATTTTAGGTTTGATTGACGGCGGAGCTTGTTATGGATGAATACATATATGATAGGGCATGTCAGATTCTTAGAAATGTAATAATTTCGATAAAATTTACCCTTTGGTCAAGTTGCTTCAGCCTTTCTCTCGCCTCACTTAGAACCAATATCCGGTGTCGCTCCCATACGGTGTCAATGTCCTCTACTAAATTCCTTCAATTTTTTTTGATCCATTCGAAATTCTGGTTTCCATGGCAACCGAAAGAAAAAAATAGTGAGAACTTAAAAAATCTTCTTCTCCAAAAGTGTCAGGCCGATTTTCAAATAATTTTGTAGAAATGTTCCTTGGGTGACTCTTTATTAGATTCCTTCAAGAAATGTCGATTGGTTGAAAAACATGGCCGCCAGGGGGGCGGGGCTATTTTGCCTTATATTGCAATAGTGAAAACTTAAAAAATCTTCTTCTCCGAAAGTGTTCAGCTGATTTTCAAATAATTTTGTAGAAATGTTCCTTGGGTGAACCTTTATCAGATTCCTTCAAGAAATGTTGATTCGGCGAAAAACATGGCCGCCAGGGGGGCGGGGCTATTTTGCCTTATATAGCTATAGTGAAAATTTAAAAAATCTTCTTCTCCAAAAGTGTTCAGCCGATTTTCAAATAATTTTGTAGAAATGTTCATTGGGTGACCCTCTATCAGATTCCTTAAAGCCATGTTGATTGGTCGAAAAACATGGCCGCCAGAGGGCGGGGCTATTTTGCCTTATATGACCATAGTGAAAACTTAAAAAATCTTCTCCTCCGAAAGTGTTTGGCTGATATTCAAATAATTTTGTAGAAATGTTCCTAGGCTTACCCTCTATCAGATTCCTTCAAGCCATGTTGATTGGTTGAAAAATATGGCTGCCAGGGGGTGGGGCTATTTTGCCTTATATGGCTATAGTGAAAACTTAAAATATTCTCTCCTCCGAAAGTGTCAGGCCGATTTTCAAATAATTTTGCAGAAACATTCCTTGTGTGACACTCTACAAGATTCCTTTAAGCCATGGTGGTTGGTAAAAAAATAGCCACCAGGGGGCAGGGCTGTTTGGAGATTTTATTTTTGCCTTATGGCCGTGGAGCGATACTGGCCCTCTTGGGCCTCTTGTTAAATAATTTTGTAGAAATGTTCCTTGGGTGACCCTTTATTAGATTCCTTCAAGAAATGTTGATTGGTCGAAAAACATGGTCGCCAGAGGGTGGGGCTATTTTGCCTTATATGACCATAGTGAAAACTTAAAAAATCTTCTTCTCTGAAAGTGTTGAGCAGATTTTCAAATAATTTTGTAGAAATGTTCCTTGGGTGACCCTCTATCAGATTCCTTCAAGCCATGTTGATTGGTTAAAAAACATGGCCGCCAGAGGGCGGGCTATTTTGCCTTATACGGCTAAAGAGAGAACTTAAAAAATCTTCTCCTCCGAAAGTGTCAGGCTGATTTTCAAATAATTTTGTAGAAATGTTCCTTGGGTGACTCTTTATTAGATTCCTTCAAGAAATGTTGATTGGTGGAAAAACATGGCCGCCAGGGTCGGGGCTATTTTGGCTTATATAGCTATAGTGTAAACTTAAAAAATCTTCTTCTCCGAAAGTGTTCAGCCGATTTTCAAATAATTTTGTAGAAATGTTCATTGGGTGACCCTCTATCAGATTCCTTCAAGCCATGTTGATTGGTCGAAAAATATGGCCGCCAGAGGGCGGGGCTATTTTGCTCGATATGACCATAGTGAAAATTTAAAAAATCTTCTCCTCCGAAAGTGTTGAGCAGATTTTCAAATAATTGTGTAGAAATGTTCTTTGGGTGACCCTCTATCAGATTCCTTCAAGCCATGTTGATTGGTTGAAAAATATGGCCGCCATGGGGGTGGGGCTATTTTGCCTTATATGGCTATGGTGAAAACTTAAAATATCCTCTCCTCCGAAAGTGTCAGGCCGATTTTCAAATAATTTTGCAGAAACATTCCTTGGGTGACACTCTACAAGATTCCTTTAAGCCATGGTGGTTGGTAAAAAATATGGCCACTAGGGGGCAGGGCTGTTTGGAGATATGATTTTTGCCTTATGGCCGTGGAGCGATACTGGCCCTCTTGGGCCTCTTGTTTAAAAGTGCTGCAGTGAAATCCAGCTTAATTTGTTTTTAGCTCACCTGAGCGTATGATCAAGTTGAGCTATTGTGAATGCCCTCCGTCCGTCAACAATTTTTAGCTCACCTGAGCTTTGCTCAAGGTGAGTTATTGTGATCGCCTTTTGTCCGTCGTCCGTCGTGTGTCAACTTCTTCTCCTCAGTAACCAGTGGGTCAATTTGGATGAAACTTCACAGAAAGCATCCTCTCAATGACCTCACCAGAATTCCTTCAAATTTTTGGGATCCATGCAAAATTCTGGTTTCCATGGCAGCGAAACCGAAAAAACTTCAAAAATTCTTCTTCTCCCAAACTGGTTGGCAGATTTTCAAATAATTTTGTAGAAATGTTCCTTAGATGACCCTCTATCAGATTCCTTCAAGCCATGTTGATTGGTCGAAAAACATGGCTGCCAGGGGGGGCGGGGCTATTTTGCCTTATATGGCTATAGTGAAAATTTAAAAAATCTTCTCCTTCGAAAGTGTCCGGCTTATTTTCAAATAATTTTGTAGAAATATTCCTTGGGTGACCCTCTATCAGATTCCTTCCAGCCATGTTGATTGGTCGAAAAACATGGCCGCCAGGGGGGGGTGGGGGCTATTTTGCCATATATGGCTATAGTGCAAACTTAAAAAATCTTCTCCTCCAAAAGTGTCAGGCTGATTTTCAAATAATTTTGTAGAAATGTTCCTTGGGTGATCTTCTATCAGATTCCTTCAAGCCATTATGATTGGTCAAAAAGCATGGCCGCCAGGGGGCGGGGCTATTTTGCCTTTTATGGCTATAGTGAAAACTTAAAAACTCTTCTCCTCCATAAGTGTCTGGCCGATTTTCAAATAATTTTGTAGAAATGTTCCTTGGGTGACCCTCTATCAGATTCCTTCAAGCCATGTTGATTGGTCAAAAAACATGGCCGCCAGGGGGCGGGGCAATTTTGCCTTATATGGCTATAGTGAAAACTTAAAAAATCTTCTCCTCCAAAAGTGTCTGGCAGATTTCCAAATAATTTTGTAGAAATGTTCCTAGGGTGACCCTCTATCAGATTCCTTCAAGCCAAGTTGATTGGTCGAAACTATGACTGCCAGGGGGCAGGGCTTATATAGCTAAAGTGAAAAAAAAAAATCAGGTGAGCCAATCCAGGGCCATCATGGCCCTCTTGTTTTAAATAACATCTCCTAAACCACTTTAACCAATTCCAACCAAACTTAGCAGGACTGTTCCCTAGATGAAGCTATTCCAAAGTTGTTGAAAAAAATTGATTACAAAACGGGATATTTTCAAAATGTCCTTTATCAAGTTTGTTCAAAGTATACCCATTGGGGTCAAAAATGGTCCCACCCACTTGTTTTTCCTAGGCTCATATAGGAAAAATCTTCAAAAATCTTCTTGTCAGAAACTGGAAGGGCCAGACTTATGATATTTGTTATGTAGCTTCACCTAGTGGACGTCTACCAAGATTGTTCAAATTATACCCCTTGGGTCAAAAATGGCCCCACCCGGTGGTTACTAATTTTACATAGGCCAATATAGGAAAAAACTTTAGAAATCTTCTTGTCAGAAACTGGAAGGGTCAGGCTTTTGATATTTGGTATGCAGTTTCATCTAGTTGACCTTTACCAAGGTTAATCAAATGATTTCTGTTTGGTAAAAAATGGCCTTTCCTCTGGGGTCACTTGTTTCACATTGGCTGATATAGGGAAATACTTCAAGGAAGCCCTTGTCAATAACTGGAAGCCACAGGCCTTTGATATTTGATATGTAGCTTCATCTAGTGGACCTCCAACAAGATTGTTCAAATGTTACCCTTTTGGTCAAAAATGGGGTCTTTTGTTTTGCATAATAGGGAAAACCTTTAAAAACCTTCGTGTCAGAAACTAGAAGACACAGGCCTTTGATATTTCTTTTTTAGCTTCATCTAGTGGACCTCTACCAAGACTGTTGAAATTGTACCTCTAGGGTCAAAAGCGGCTGAACCCTGGTGGAGACTTGTTTTTCATAGAGACTCAGTTCTGGTAGCGATGTGGGCTGTCATGTCAATCCAGGGGTTGTGAGTTCAAACCCTGGCTAGGTCAACTTTGTTTCCGACGTTTGACAAAAGTCAATGCGCCAGGTGTCATTCGTCTTCCACCAATGGGCTTACAGTCTATGTGGAAAAGCAGCCAGTTGCTTGGAAAGATTGTTGTGCGGATTACTGGTGTGAGAAAACCAGGAAACGCAGGGTAGGTGAACTGGCCGCTGTGATATGACTGAAAGATTGTTGAAACGGTGTTAAACCCCAATCAATCAATCAATGTTTTACATAGACTTGAAAGGCTGTCATACTTCTTTCAAAGGTACAAATGGATTCAGGTGAGTGATCCAGGCCATCATGGCCCTCTTGTTTTCACAGTTGTAGGTTTGAAACATATGGGATGGGAATTTTTTCTATTAAAAAGTCTTGTTTGTATCTCAGCAACAACAGCACTTTACTTTCTAAACTTTTGGAGACAATGTTTTCTACCTTGATCATTTAACCTTAAATGGATAAGGCAGTGAAGACAAACAAGACCATTAGTAACATTGAATAGAATACAAATTATCCTCAATGTATGAAACCAAACTGTTGGACATTGCAACCAGCCAGCACATTGAAAAATGTCACATAATCAGGATCTGCATTGTTTGCTAATCAATAACACCTACTCTGTTCTGCCATTTGGCTTGAGGAATAATCTAGACTGATTAGATGAAATGTTTTAATGTGATGGCATATTTTGTTTCATGCTTTAAGGCCTGGTGCAGTCATAAGCACCAAACAAAGATAGTGTAAATGTGATTTGGATATTATTAATGGATGAATCTTTTGGCAGATAAAGAAATGACAGATTCAGACACAAATGATGGTGAGGGGAGGAAAAGTGGCAATGTAGAGAGGAAGCGCCAAAGGATTTGTGAGTTCATGTTACTCTGTATAAATTCATTGAATAAGACACCATTGGAAATAAGATATGGAATATTCGGCAGTATTATTCCAACTGCAAGGTCATAATGACAGACATTGACCTATTGACCTATCTACTAGCATTAACCAATCATCTTGTCAAGTTTAAAGTTTAAGTTACCTAGACCAACTGGTTGTAAAGTTACTGAACAGGATCAATTTCTGAAAGCTATATACTCCCTCTTCTTTTAACTAGGGTGGCTGGTCTATCGACCAACTGACATAAGCAAGGGAAATGGTCATGTTGAATAAATTTAATAATCAAAATAAGAGACGCTCTGTGGACTTCATGTCCTCATAGTAGTTTTACTCGCTTTTTATGTCCCCCCCCCACTTTGTGATGGAGAAAGGGCATAAGATTTGCCTGTGTCCGTCCCTCCATCTGTCTGCCTGTCTATCATTGTCTTTCCATCCATCTGTCCGGGAGTTTGTGTCGCACATATCTCTGCCAGTATTACACTTAGGATCATAAAACTTCATGGGAATATCTATAACATGTAGTTGTGCATCTGGGGTATGGTTTGCCTGACTGGTCTGTAATTGCAGATTTATTATGCCCCCTTCGAAGAAGAGGGGTATATTGCTTTGCACATGTCCGTCGGGCGGTCCGTCCGTCTGTAGACCAAAGCTTGTCTGAGTGATAACTCAACAATGCTTGGACCTATGGTCCTCACACTTGATTTGGAGGTTGGGCCTGACCAGTAGATGAACCCTATTTATATTGAGGTCATTGGGTCAAAGGTCAAGGTCACAGTGACCTTGAACACAAAAACCTTTTTTAAGCTTGTCCGAGTGATAACTCGACAATGCCTGGACCTATGGTCCTCAAACTTGACTTGGAGGTTGGGCCCTAGATGAACCCTATTGATTTTCAAGGTCAACATGTCAAGGTCACAGTGACATTGAACTCGAAAAGCTTGTCTCGGTGGTAACTTGACGTTGCCTGCACCCATGGCCCTCAAACTTGACATGGAGGCTGGGGGTGAACAGTAGATGACCCCTATTGATTTTGAGGTCATTGGGTTGAAGGTCAAGGTCACAATGAGCTTGAACGCGAAAA
The DNA here is from genome assembly GCA_031761405.1 of Serripes groenlandicus. NCBI lineage: Eukaryota > Metazoa > Mollusca > Bivalvia > Cardiida > Cardiidae > Serripes > Serripes groenlandicus. Next base: position 184,871 of record JASEVX010000212.1, read on the forward strand.
GCTTGTCAGAGTGATAACTCGACATTGCCTTCACCCATGGCCGTCAAACTTGACATGGAGGCTGGGGTGACCCCTATTGATTTTGAGATCATTGGGTCAAAAATTGTCCAAATATTCTGGACAGCATGGCACTCAGGGGGGCATAATGTTTGACAAACATCTCTTGTTGCTCCTGACTTAAAAAAGTTGTGTCGCACATATCTGACAGTATTACACCTAGTTTCATGAAACTTCATGGGTATGTTTATAACAACATGTAGTTGTGACTTAGGTATGGTTTGTCTGACAAATCTGTAATTGCAGAGTTAAGAACCCTAACTTATAAAATTTGTGTTGCACATGATATTATCTCTGATGGTGTTTTGCCTAGGTTCATGAAACTTTGTGGGAATTTTTATGACAGTGTGTAGTTGTGAACGTGGTTTATATGGTTTGTCTGACCGTTCTGTAATTGCTGGGTCTATATTACCAGATTTATTGCCCATGTTATGAATTGGTGCTTGATTTTGTTAGAAAGCGCAGTGTATGGGCATCCGTGTCCTTTGGACACATTTTTAGTTCCTCTCTTTTTTAGCTCACCTAAGCACGAGCTTTTGTGATCACTCACCGTCCAGCGTCGTCGTCGTCGTCGGCGTCTGTTAACAATTTCCTACAAATGACTTCTCCTACTAAACCAACAGACAGATTTCAAAATAACTTCACAGGAATGGTCCTTAGGTAGTCCTCTTTCAAAGTTGTTCAAAGAAATTAATTCCAAGTAGAACTTTGGTTGCTGTGGCATCAGAAAAGGGGAAAATTGCCAAATCTTAAAAAAATCTTCTTGTCCAAAAGTACTGGCCCGATTTGAAAATTATTTTGCACAAATGTTCCTTAGGGTACCCTCTACCAAGATTGTTCAAATATTTCCGATCTGTTAAAAAACATGGCCGCCAGGGGGCGGAGCTTATTTTCCTTATATGTGCATTGTTAAAACTTTAAAAATCTTCTTGTCCAAAAGTACTGGCCCGATTTAAAAATTATTTTGCACAAATGTTCCTTGGGACACTCTTTACCAAGATTGTTCAAATATTTCCAATCCGTTGAAAAACATGGCCGCCAGGGGGCGGAGCCTGTTTTCCTTATATGTGCATTGTTTAAACTTTGAAAAATCTTCTTGTCCAAAAGTACTGGGCCGATTTGAAAATTATTTTGCACAAATGTTCCTTAGGGCACCCTTTACCAAGATTGTTCAAATATTTCCGATCCGTTGAAAAGCATGGCTGCCAGGGGGCGGAGCTAGTTTTCCTTATATGTGCATTGTTAAAACTTTAAAAATCTTCTTGTCCAAAAGATCTGGCCCGATTTAAAAATTATTTTGCACAAATGTTCCTTGGGGCACCCTTTACCAAGATTGTACAAATATTTCCAATCCGTTGAAAAACATGGCGGCCAGAGGGCGGAGCTTGTTTTCCTTATATGTGCATTGTTAAAACTTTAAAAATCTTCTTGTCCAAAAGTACTGGCCCGATTTAAAAATCATTTTGCACAAATGTTCCTTGGGGCACCCTTTACGAAGATTGTTCAAATATTTTTGATGAGTTGAAAAACATGGCCGCCAGGGGGCGGAGCTTGTTTTCCTCATATGTGAATTGTTAAAACTTTAAAAATCTTCTTGTCCAAAAGTATTGACCTAAAAAGAGTAAAAACTTTGAAAACTATTGAAGTTCTATTAAATCAGGTGAGCGATATAGGGCCATCATGGCCCTCTTGTTTTTATTCCAAATGAGTTCATGTCTTTACAAGACAAATGTGAGATTACCAGTACTGTTGTAAGGACAGTGTGTTCATAGTGTTTTCTCTCTTTTTGGCAAATTATTCTAAGGACAGGTGTCGTCACAATAATTGATTGAAGATAGCCTTTGGATTACAATTCTAGTTACTTTTCATACTCGGAACAAATTGTCATTTAAACACTGTAACCATTATATCTTTAACCCTTTCCCTCATATAGACGCTTTCTGACGCCTCTGCATCAGACGGCTTTTTGAAAACATAGTGACTAAAGAAGAAATTGCACAAAACGTGCAATTTCTCCTTTTGCCACAATGTTTTCCTCTTATTGTCATAGGTTATCCATTCAATAATGGAGATTTTCTATTTTTTGACAAAATACGTTCAAAGTCGTCTGCTGCAGAATTGCCGTATGAGGGAAAGAGTTAATGTATGTGTACAAAATACATTGTGCAGCCTATATATTCTGAGGGTATTTTCTAACAAACAGTGAATTAACCCTTTCCCTCATATAGACACTTTCTGACGCCTCTGCAGCAGACAGCTTTTTGAAAACATAGTGACAAAAGAAGAAATTGCACAAAACGTGCAATTTCTCCTTTTGCCACAATGTTTTCCACTTTTTGGCATGTTATCCATTCAATTATAGAGATTTTCTATATTTTGACAAAATACGTACAAAGTCGTCTGCTGTAGAATTGTTGTATGAGGGAAAGGGTTAACACATTAGCATTACACATGACTGTCCACACACAGTGCAAGTGTAACAAAAACTAATTATAAATCGACAAGTTGGTATTATTACTTCTTTTTCTTTCTCTGCAAAAATACAGTTGGAACGACAAAAAAATCTAGTTATTCAGAGTTTCATTTAGAGCCAAGCAATTTGGATTTGTTCTTCGCACACTTACGGTAAAAACAATGAATTCGGTCTTAAAGTGATTTATTACTATTTTCAGCAACCTTGAAAAAGAAGTGGACTGAATTTGAAAGACTTGCACTTCAGCCCTTAGTGTCACTAGATGTGAAGGAAAAGAAGCCCCCAAAGAAGAGAGAAATTCAGCTTCTCAAAAGAAGGACTGATCAATTTTTATGAACTGGATTAATCTTAAACATCAGGTCTGGGCTTTAGCCCAATCAAAGTTAAAACAAAATCAAACATTAAATGTCAAGGCTAAACCATCTTTAAAACTCTAGCAAAAGAAGGGTTGAATTCATTTAAATCTTTCCCTCATGTAGTTGACATTTTGACACATCCTCATCAGATAACTTTTGAAAACATCATGAGAAAAGGTGAAATTGCTCATATTAATAAATTTCACCATTTCTCTCAATTTTTTCAATTATAGTGAAATTGCACTTCTATTTGTCTAGCTATGACCATTTTTTTACCAGACTTCTTTGAAGCATTTGACTCATAGAATAGCTTATTAGGGAAAAAGTTAAAAAGGTTTGGTTTGTTACCAAAAAACTAACCCTTCCCTGATGGGTAAAAGTCCAATGGAAGTAAATAAAAATAAGTTGAAAACAGTGTGAGAAAAAGGGAAAAGGCGTCTGCATTTTGGAAAGGGTTAAACAGTATGATATAACTACATATCTGCGGGGGATATCAATTCTATGAATTTGCTTGTTATACGAGTATTCTGGAGCGATATTTCTTTTAACCCTTTCAGTTCGGGGAAGGAGTATATCAGCTATTTGCAAAGTAGTGCAGAATCAGGGTCTGCCTTGTAAAATATAAATGCTTTGCAGAATACTGCCGAAAACATAGGTTCAAAAAGTGATTTGATAAGATTTATTATATGCCCCCTTCGAAGAAGATGGGTATATTGCTTTGCACATGTCGGTCCGTCCGTCTGTAGACTAAAGCTTGTTTGAGTGATAACTCAACAATGCCTGGACCTATGGTCCTCAAACTTGACTTGAAGGTTGGGCTTGACCAGTAGATGAACCCTATTTTTTTTAGCTCACCTATGCACGAAGTGCAAGGTGAGCTATTGTGATCACATTTTGTCCGGCGTCCGTCCGTCGTGCGTCGTCAACATTTCAGCTTGTTAACACTCTACAGGCTACATTTTGCATCCAATCTTCATGAAAGTGTATCAGAACATTCATCTCCATAAAATCTTGGACAAGTTCGAAACTGGGCCATATGAGGTCAAAAACGAGGTCACTAGGTCAAATTGAAGCGAAATCTTGTTAACACTCTGGAGGCCACATTTTCAACTTGAGCATGTTGAAACTTTATCAGAATGTTTGTCTTGATAATATGTAGGTCAAGTTCGAACATGGGTCATGTCGGGTCAAAAAGTAGGTCACTAGGTCAAATTGAAGGAAAATCTTGTTAACACTCCAGAGGCCGCAATTTTTGCTTCAGCAGTTTAAAATTTTGTCAGAATGTTTGTGTTTAAAATATCTAGGTCAAGTTCGAATATGGGTCATGCCGGGTCAAAAACTAGGTCACAAGGCCAAATTGAAGGGAAATCTTGTTAACACTGTAGAAGCTGCATTTTTTGCTTCAGCAGCTTGAAATTTAGTCAGAATGTTGAACTGCATGATATCTAGGTCAAGTTCGAATACGGGTCATGCCGGGTCAAAAACTAGGTCACTAGGCCAAATTGAAGGGAAATCTTGTTTACACCGTAGAAGCTGTATTTTTTGCTTCAGCAGCTTGAAATTTAGTCAGAATGTTGAGCTGCATGATATCTAGGTCAAGTTCGAATAAGGGTCATGCCGGGTCAAAAACTAGGTCACTAGGCCAAATTGAAGGGTAATCTTGTTTACACTCTAGAGGCCACATTTTCAACTTGAGCATATTGAAACTTTATCATAATGTTTGTCTTGATGATATGTAGGTCAATTTAAATATGGGTCATTTTGGGTCAGAAACTAGGTCACTAGGCCAAATTGAGGAAAAATCTTGTTAACTCTGTAGAAGCCGCATGTTTTGCTACAGCAGCTTGAAATTCGGTCAGAATGTTTAGCTGAATGATATCTAGGCCAAGTACGAATACGGGTCATGCTGGGTCAAAAACTAGGTCACTAGGGCAAACGGAAGGAAAATCTTGTTAACACTTTGGATGCCGCATTTTTTGCTTAAGCATCTTGAAATTTGGTCAGAATGTTTGTCTAAATGATATCTAGTTCAAGTTCGAATATGGGTCATATGGGGGTCAGAAACAAGGTCAATAAAGGAAAATATTGTTCAAACTCCGGAGGCCGCATTTTTACTTTGAGCAAGTTGAAAATTTGTCAGAATGTTGTTTTGATGATATCTAGTCCATGTTGGAATATGGGTCATATCAGGAAAAATAATTTATAGATCACTAGGCCAAATGAAGGAAAATCTTGTTAACACTGGAGGTTGCATTCAGAATAATTATCTTGATGTGTTTTGCATAACAGTACATTGTATAATTAAGGTGAGCGATCCAGGGCCATCATGGCCCTCTTGTTTAGGTTAAAGGTCAAGGTGACCTTGAACGCGAAAACCCTTTTTAACCTTGCCCGAGTGATAACTCAACAATGCCTGGACCTATGGTCCTCAAACTTGACGTGGAGGTTGGGCCTGACCAATAGATAAACCCTATTTTTTTTGAGATCAAAGGTCAAGGTCACAGTGAATTTGAACACAAAAACCTTGTCTGCGTGATAACTCGACATTGCCTGCACCGCACCCATGGTTCTCAAATTTTGAGGTCAAAGGTCAAGGTCACAGTGACCTTGAACGCGAAACATTAGTCCCATTGATAACTTGAAAATGCCTCACCCTCTTCATTCTTAACACAATGGTATGGCACAAAGAGACAGGACCTGTACATAGAGGATAATTGTTTGTTTTGAGTGGATATGGAATGTATCTCATTGAGAAGTGATACAATTGAATATTTAATGTGTATAGTATAACATGACCGATTACTAGGAAAATGACGTCACATCGGCGGTTTGACGTCATACCTATATCACTCACAATGTGGGTGATATGGATTATATCTCACTGATAGAACTTGCTATCGGTCCATGCAAATATTCCTGACAACATGGCGCTCGGGGGGGGGGGGTTGCATAATCTTGTTTATACTTGTTTGCCTTTCTGAATATTAAGGATAAGTTTATTTAACAGTCCATATAAAATTTAAAGACGAAGTTTCAGATGGAAATATTTTATGATCTTTTCAGGCATAAATCTGTGTGAAATTAAGGTAGTATATTCATGGATGGCTATCCATTTGGGTACATTCTTTTTCGTTATAATTCAGAATTCGAGCAAGCAGCTGTTTTTTGCTTAGAAAAGGCATTACCTCTTGTAAGCCTAATATTTTTATTTTTGATGAAACAGAATTTCTACAGTACTGTGCGACTCTTAAAACTGAAATGAATGTAATCAAAGAAATTCAGATGGACAATGTTCTTTATATGCCAGTAAAATCAAGAATCTAAATTTTCCCTTTTTCATAAGCTGAATCTGATGAAAATGGCTTTGTTTTGTAGTTTGTTTCTGATCAAGTAATGGTTTTTAGATCCCCTTTTGTGCTCAAGGTGAGCTATTGTGATTGGTCACTGTCCGTCTGTCGTCCGTTCACAATTTCACAAAATCAACATTTTCTGCTAAACCATTGGATAGAGTTTGATCAAACTGGGCTGGAATGTTCCTTGCATGAAGTTCTTTCACTAATTGCCATTATCGCTGAAAGAGTCTTAAATAGCCGATTCTCAGGTTTAGCAATCCAGGACCTCACGGCCCTCTTATTTTATAAACTTCTTGTCTGAAAACCACAGGGCCTAGGTTTCCAAATTTGGTATGTAGGTTCAAATGTTCAAATTATATCCCTGGGTCAAAAATGGCCCCACCCTTGGGTTCACTTGATTTACAGAGTCATATAGGGCAAAACTTAAACAAAAATCTTGTATGAAACTACAAGGCCTTGACCTTTGATATTTTATATGTAGCTTTAGCTGATGGGTCTCTATAAAGATTGTTCAAATTATATTCCTGGGGTTAACCAGTGGGTCAATTGGGATGAAACTTCACAGGAAGCGGGGTTATTTTGCCTTATATGGCTATAGTGAAAAATTAAAAAATCTTCTCTGAAAGTGTCGGGCCGATTTTCAAATAATTTTGTAGAAATGTTCCTTAGGTGACCCTCTATCAGATTCCTTAAAACCATGTTGATTAGTCGAAAAACATGGCCGCCACAGGACGGGGCTATTTTGCCTTATATGGCTTTAGTGAAAACTTAAAAAATCTTCTCCTCCGAAAGTGTTTGGCCGATTGCTAGGGTGACCCTCTATCAGATTCCTTCAAGCCATATTGATTGGTAAAAAACTATGGCAGCCAGGGTGCGGGGCTTATATGGCTAAAGTGGAAAAAAAAAAATCAGGTGAGCGATCCAGGGCCATCATGGCCCTCTTGTTCCAAATAATGGCCCCATCTGGGACTCTCACTATTTTATTCAAACCATATCTTATGAATATTAATTAACTGAAAAACTTAAGAAATAGCCTATGAATCTAAGACATTTTTGCCATAACACGCAGTGTATATTTGGGTCTACAACATCCTAGTAGCAAACGGAGCAGACCCAAATCAGACAAGTGCTGATTTAGATCGACTCTGTTTCAAAAGGCTTTCACACACATATATATATATATGAGTATGTGGAGTAGAGAGTTAATTTCATTATATTTTCTGAAAAAAACTAATTCATGTACACAAAAAACTTTATAAATCTTTACTCAGTTTTCTGGGCCAATATGTTTACATTGTGCTGTTCACTTCTAAAAACTGCAGTCTTATACTTTTCAGTTAGAATATCAGATGTAGTTTAAAGGGCAAGGTTACTGTGGCCTTTTTATGCTTTACAAACATGTTTTGTTTATCAGAGACGAGGAACAAGTAGTTTCTCCTTTATTTTGCCAAGAAACATGGCTATTAATTTCTCTAATGGAAGCCTTTTTAGCTCACCTGTGCACGAAGTGCAAGGTGAGCTATTGTGATCACATTTTGTCCGGTGTCCGAGCGTCGTCAACAGGTGCCCTTGTTAACACTACATATTGCATCCGATTTTCATGAAAGTTTATCAGAACATTCATCTCTATCAAATTTTGGGCAAGTTCGAAACTGGGCCATATGAGGTCAAAAACTAGGACCTAGGTCAAATTGAAGGGAAATCTTAACTCTGGAGGCCACATTTTCAACTTAAGCATGTTGAAAATTTATCAGAATGTTGAGCTGAATGTTATCTAGGCCAAGTTCGAATATGGGTCATGCCGGGTCAAAAACTAGGTCACTAGGCCAAATTGAAGGAAAATCTTGGATGCTGCATTTTTGCTTCAGCAGCTTGAAATTTTTTCAGAATGTTTGTCTGGATTATATCTAGGTCAAGTTCGAATATGGGTCATATTGGGTCAGAAACTAAGTCAATCAAAATCCAGAGGCCGCATTTTTACTTTGAGCAAGTTGAAACTTTGTCAGAATGTTGTCTTGATGCTTTCTATCCATGTTGGTATATGGGTCATATCGGGTATAATAATATAGACCACTAAGCCAAATGAAAGAAGGTTTTGTTAACACTGGAGGTTGCATTCAGAATAATTGTCTTGATGTGTTTGCATTGCAGTACATTGCATAATTCAGGTGAGCGAACTAGGGCCATCACAGCCCTCTTGTTAAGCTCAACTGAGCACAAATTCTTAAGGGAAGCTATATTAAGAGCTTGTAATCAGTTTGTCTGTCCATTCACAATTTCGTTAAATGACATCCCGTAAACCACCAAGAAGATTTTAACCAAATTTGGTTTGGATGCTCCTTTGGTGAGGCTCTTCCAAAGTTGTTCAAAGAATTCCATTCCATGAAGAAGTCTGGTTGCCATATCAACAGAGGGGAAATTAGTAAAAATCTTTAAAAGTTATCTTGTTGAAAAGTACTGTTTCAATTTCAAAATTATTTCATATTCTTGATTCTTGGGAAGTTTTCTACCAAGATTGTTCACATTTTTAGCTCACCTGAGCTTTGCTCAAGGTGAGTTATTGTGATCGCCTTTTGTCCGGCGTCCGTCGTGCATCGTGCGTCGTGCGTCAACTTCTTCTCCTCAGTAACCAGTGGGTCAATTTGGATGAAACTTCACAGAAAGCATCCTCTCATTGACCTCACCAGAATTCCTTCAAATTTTTGGGATCCATGCAAAATTCTGGTTTCCATGGCAACGAAACCGAAAAAACTTCAAAATTCTTCTTCTCCCAAATTGGTTGGCAGATTTTCAAATAATTTTGTAGAAATGTTCCTTGGATGACCATCTATCAGATTCCTTCAAGCCGTGTTGATTGGTCGGAAAACATGGCCGCCAGGGGGGGCGGGGCTATTTTGCCTTATATGGCTATAGTGAAAACTAAAAAAATCTTCTCCTCCGAAAGTGTAAGGCCGATTTTCAAATAATTTTGTAGAAATGTTCCTTGGGTGACCCTCTATCAGATTCCTTCAAGCCATGTTGATTGGTCGAAAAACATGGCCGCCGGGGGGGCGGGGCTATTTTGCCTTATATGGCTATAGTGCAAACCTAAAAAATCTTCTTCTCCAAAAGTGTTAGGCCGATTTTCAAATAATTTTGTAGAAATGTTCCTTGGGTAATCTTCTATCAGATTCCTTCAAGCCATGTTGACTGGTCAAAAAACATGGCCGCCAGGGGGCGGGGCTATTTTGCCTTATATGGCCAAATTGAAAACTTAAAAAATCTTCAACATCTTCTCCTCAGTAACCAGTGGGTCAATTGGGATGAAACTTCACAGAAAGCATCCTCTCATTGACCTCACCAGAATTCCTTCAAATTTTTGGGATCCATGCAAAATTCTGGTTTCCATGGCAACGAAACCGAAAAAACTTCAAAATTCTTCTTCTCCCAAATTGGTTGGCAGATTTTCAAATAATTTTGTAGAAATGTTTCTTAAGTGACCCTCTATCAGATTCCTTCAAGCCATGTTGATTGGTCGAAAAACATGGCCGCTATGGGGGGGGCGGGGCTATTTTGCCTTATATGGCTATAGTGCAAACTTAAAAAATCTTCTTCTCCAAAAGTGTCGGCCCGATTTTCAAATAATTTTGTAGAAATATTCCTTGGATGACCCACTTTCAGATTCCTTCAAGCCATGTTGATTGGTCGAAAAACATGGCCGCCAGTAGGCAGGGCTATTTTGCATTATATGGCTATAGTGAAAACTTAAAAAATCTTCTCCTCCAAAAGTATCTGGCCGACTTTCAAATAATTTTGTAGAAATGTTCCTAGGGTGACCCTCTATCAGATTCCTTCAAGCCAAGTTGATTGGTCGGAAACTGGCTGCCAGGGGGCGAGGCTTATATAGCTAAAGTGAAAAAAAAATAAAAAAATCAGGTGAGCGATTCAAGGGCCATCATGGCCCTCTTGTATTAAAAACAGATCAAAAAAGGTGCAAAATGACAAAAACTTTATAATTCAATTCTAATTGAAATTCTTGTTAGATTTCAAGATATAAATGACCTTTACTTATAAGCTGTTTCTTGAGAAGTGTTCACTCCTTGAAGTTCTAATTGCACTCATTGATCTTTTTCCCAGATATTTCTACTAATTTACTATCAATCAGGTGATCGATTTAGTGTCATCTTGGCCCTCTTGTTTGTTCAGCTCAGCTTTTTTTCTGTTTTCTCCCTATCAGTCGAGCGTCTGTGCCATACGCGGTGCTCTTGTTTTGCTAATACCTCAAATCTGAGTCACAACATCGTATAATCCATCCATTCAGAGCTTCCGTTATTTTATAATGAGCAAACTCTACATCAGCCACCATTATATTCTTTTATTTATAGACATATTTTTAGCTCACTTTAATTCACAGGAAGCATCCTCACAATGACCTCACAAGAGTTCCTTCAAATTTTTGGGACCCGTGCGGAATTCTGGTTTCCATGGCAACGAAAGGAAAAAAACTTTAAAAATCTTCTTCTCCAAAACTGTTTGGCAGATTTTCAAATAATTTTGTAGAAATGTTCCTTGGATGACCCTCTATCAGATTCCTTCAAGCCATGTAGATTAGTCGAAAAACATCGCAGGGCGGGGCTATTTTGTCTTATATGGCTTTAGTGAAAACTTAAAAAAACTTCTCCTCCGAAAGTGTCAGGCCGAAATTCAAATATATTTGTAGAAATATTGCTAGGGTGACCCTCTATCAGATTCCTTCAAGCCATGTTGATTGGTCAAAAACTATGGCCGCCAGGGGGCGGGACTTATATGGCTAAAGTGGGGGGGAAAAAAATCAGGTGAGCGATCCACTGGGCCATCTTGGCCCTCTTGTTTTTTATTTGTTGAAAATTGACACCCTATCATGAAGATCTATAATATATACTACTTCTAGACTGACTGCTTTCATTCCACATTTACAAAATATGCTGTAACCTTTAATTCAGGAGAGATATTCGCATAATTCCTATACGTCTGTAAGTTTATCCCCTTTCGTGATTTTACTGCTGCGAAGAAGTAAAACATTAAACATAGTCTTTCTACTAAGAAAATTCATGATTAAGTTTGGCAGGTAATCACATTTCCTTATTAATGCACTTTGTATTGCTAAGAAATACAATAAATATCCTTGTAAAGTAAGTGAATTCAATATGTTCTGCCTCGAAAATCAGGATTTGTGTAAAACAATGAAAACTAGCAATTTAAAGAACTAATACATGAGGAGTTGAGCGCCTCAGTGCTAAGTATTTTGCTACACTTACAAGTACAAGTAAGTACGAAATTGCTGGGTGCGAAATATTGGACTGTTGTATAAGAGTTTTCTCCCTTTAATTGGGAGATCTTTTTCGGACACCATCTTTTCCTTAAAAGTTGTGGTGTTTTTGCTTAGATTTACGATTCACACTTATATTATCAGAATGGTAAAGTTTGTTTAAAATCACGAAGTTCCAAAACACACAAGAATAGAAAGAAATATATGACTGGTGTGTGTGTTAATTACTTCAGCAAAGAAATAGATACTTCTAAATGTAAAAGAAAAAAACGAAATTGAGTCATCAGCATCTAAATTTGACGATGCACCCCAGCTAGCAATCTATATTGGACCCATATGGGTCCCTTATGGGCACCTACATGGGTACCATATCGGCTGCCCATATGGGACCCAGGTGGGGAGTGCAACAGGGTTCCACATGGGTCCCATATGGGCTGCCCCATAAACATGCATGGGCAGCCCTTGGACTCAATATGGGTGCCTCATGGGCAGCCCAGATACTTCCATTTTGAGCAGATCCATTTGCATTTATTATCCCCCGCTTTTTCGAAGAAAAAAAGGGGGGTTATTAATTTCGGTTTGTCCGTCTGTCCGTCTGTCACACTTCGTTTCCGTGCAATAACTGCCACAAATGTGAACCGTTTTTTTTCAAACTTGGTAACAAGGTTAAATGCCTTAAGGGCTAGGCCAAGTTCGATCGACACTTTCGGCGGACTTTATTTAGTGGAGTTACGGCCCCTTATTTAACACAAAATGTCGTTTCATGCTGTTTCCGTGCAATAACTGCCACAAATGTGAATTTTTTTTTTCAAACTTGGTAACAAGGTTAAATGCCTTAAGGGCTAGGCCAAGTTAGATCGTCACTTTCGGCGGACTATATTTGGTGAAGTTATGGCCCCTTATTTAACAAAAAATGTCGTTTCTTGCTGTTTCAGTGCAATAACTGCCACAAATGTGAACCGTTTTTAGCTCCACTGGCTGAAGGCCAGTCGAGCTTATGTCATGGTGAATTGTCCGTCGTGCGTGCGTGCGTTAACTTTTTCCTTTAAACGTCTTCTTCTCACTAACCACTTGGCCAATTTGGTTGAAACTTCATAGGAAGCATCCTCTCAATGTCCTCTCTTAAATTCCTTCAATTTTGTTTGATCCATCCATAATTCTGGTTTCCATGGCAACCAAAAGAAAAAAATAGTGAAAACTTAAAAAATCTTCTTCTCTGAAAGTGTCAGGCCGATTTTCAAATAATTTTGTAGAAATGTTCCTTGGGTGACCCTTTATAAGATTCCTTCAAGAAATGTTGATTGGTCGAAAAACATGGTCGCCAGAGGGCGGGGCTATTTTGCCTTATATGACCATAGTGAAAACTTAAAAAATCTTCTTCTCTGAAAGTGTTGAGCAGATTTTCAAATAATTTTGTAGAAATGTTCCTTGGGTGACCCTCTATCAGATTCCTTCAAGCCATGTTGATTGGTAAAAAAACATGGCCGCCGGAGGGCGGGGCTATTTTGCCTTATACGGCTAAAAAGAGAATTAAAAAAATCTTCTCCTCCGAAAGTGTCAGGCTGATTTTTAAATAATTTTGTAAAAATGTTCCTTGGGTGACCCTTTATTAGATTCCTTCAAGAAATGTTGATTGGTCGAAAAACATGGTCGCCAGAGGGCGGGGCTATTTTGCCTTATATGACCATAGTGAAAACTTAAAAAATCTTCTTCTCTGAAAGTGTTGAGCAGATTTTCAAATAATTTTGTAGAAATGTTCCTTGGGTGACCCTCTATCAGATTCCTTCAAGCCATGTTGATTGGTTAAAAAACATGGTCGCCAGAGGGCGGGGCTATTTTGCCTTATACGGCTAAAGAGAGAACTTAAAAAATCTTCTCCTCCGAAAGTGTCGGGCTGATTTTCAAATAATTTTGTAGAAATGTTCCTTGGGTGACCCTTTATTTGATTCCTTCAAGAAATGTTGATTGGTGGAAAAACATGGCCGCCAGGGTCGGGGCTATTTTGCCTTATATAGCTATAGTGTAAACTTAAAAAATCTTCTTCTCCGAAAGTGTTCAGCCAATTTTCAAATAATTTTGTAGAAATGTTCATTGGGTGACCCTCTATCAGATTCCTTCAAGCCATGTTGATTGGTCGAAAAATATGGCCGCCAGAGGGCGTGGCTATTTTGCTCTATATGACCATAGTGAAAATTTAAAAAATCTTCTTCTCCGAAAGTGTTGAGCAGATTTTCAAATAATTTTGTAGAAATGTTCTTTGGGTGACCCTCTATCAGATTCCTTCAAGCCATGTTGATTGGTTGAAAAATATGGCCGCCATGGGTTGGGGCTATTTTGCCTTATATGGCTATGGTGAAAACTTAAAATATCCTCTTCTCCGAAAGTGTCAGGCCGATTTTCAAATAATTTTGCAGAAACATTCCTTGGGTGACACTCTACAAGATTCCTTTAAGCCATGGTGGTTGGTAAAAAATATGGCCACTAGGGGACAGGGCTGTTTGGAGATTTGATTTTTGCCTTATGGCCGTGGAGCGATACTGGCCCTCTTGGGCCTCTTGTCTTTCAAACTTAGTAACAAGGTTAAATGCCTTAAGGGCTATGACAAGTTTAATCGTCACTTTCGGCGGACTTTATTTAGTGGAGTTATGGCCCTTTATTTAACAAAAAAAGTCGTTTCTTGCTGTTTCCGTGCAATTACTGCCACAAATGTGAACCGTTTTTTTTCAAACTCGGTAACAAGGTTAAATGCCTTAAGGGCTAGGCCAAGTTCGATCGTCACTTTCGGCGGACTTTATTTAGTGGAGTTATGGCCCCTTATTTAACACAAAATGTCGTTTGTTGCTGTTTCCGTGCAATAACTGCCACAAATGTGATTTTTTTTTTTTTCAAACTTGGTAACAAGGTTAAATGCCTTAAGGGCTAGGCCAAGTTTGATCGTCACTTTCGGGGGACTTTATTCGGTGGAGTTATGGACCCTTATTCAACAAAAAATGTTGTTTCTTGCCGTTTCCCTGTAATTAATGCCACAAATGTGATTTTTTTTTTTTCAAACTTGGTAACAAGGTTAAATGCCTTAAGGGCTAGGCCAAGTTCGATCGTCACTTTCGGCGGACTTTATTCGGTGGAGTTATGGGCCCTTATTTAACAAAAAATGTTGTTTCTTGTTGTTTCCGTGCAATAACTGCCATAAATGTGAACCAGTTTTTTTCAAAATTGGTTACAAGGTTAAATGCCTTAAGGGCTAGGCCAAGTTAGATCGTCACTTTCGGTGGACTTTATTCGGTGGAGTTATGGCCCCTTAAATTTGTTTTATTATGCCCCCGGAATCACCGATTTGGTGGGCATCTAGTTTTTGGCCTGTCTGTCTCTTTGTCTGTCTGTCGAAAAAAACTTTAACCTTGACCACTACTTTTGAACCATAACAGGTACGGCTACCATATTTCACATGTGTATTCCTTGCGACCTTGACCTTTGACCTAGATGTTGCCATTCGGGGGCATCAGTGTTTCACAAACACATCTTGTTTTTAATCATGCGCTGATTAAATTCTTGATAATAACTATGTCGAAATGGTACATTATATATTTTAATTCATAAAAATTAAAACCTATATTAAAAATAAAATAAACTAATTTTGCACATCTGTTCAGGGGTGTTGACGTTTATCGGGAGGCCCAAATGGGTTGTAAAATATATGTGTATGTGTTAAATTACTATTTTTGGACGGTACCACTCCGATACCGTCTTTAGGAGTGTGGATTTTGAAAACCATACAGCAATTGGCTCCCAGATTTCAAACTGAGATACATGAGATACAGAGTAAACTCAGAAACCAACTGAAAAATTGGCTCCACCTAACATCACCTAAGAAAAGAGTACCATATAGCAGTCAAAATATCTGAATTTTGAAGAATAAGTTGTGGTTAATGAGTGGTGAAAATAAAGTTTCATGAAGAAATATGTTTTAACTTGTGCTATCAAGTTCGAATGAATGTATTTACTAGCAGTGTATGAATCCAATAAAATTATTCTATTCTATTCTATTCCATTGACCCTTTTCAAGCCTCGTGTATACGCAACACTTAGAAACATGGCGTCAAAAGGTTTACGTGACCCAGGTTGGACGAATAATTTGAGTAAGAGCGATGTTGTTTCAATAATTCAGAAACATTACAAAGTTCTTGTGAAACATCTTGATAAAGGTTACAAATTCTTCCATGGATCGTACGTTCATCCCCAACATTGAGGGTAAGTTGAAAGTTCAGATGCATGCAACCGTGTCGTAATGGTTAAATGTTGACGTGTAGTCTAAATTTAACTCGGTGGTAAAATTGTGTTCACATTGTACCATAAACATAAACGTGTGTGTATTTTTCTCTGGTATGTACTAGCCTTCCTGTGAAATGTAAGTTTTAGCAAGTTTTTGTTTTGTTTACACTGCCATTATTAAATTCAACTTCCAAATGCAATATAGTGCTTGAGTCATGTTTTAACTCCGACTGCACGCAATCTTTGAAATATGCAAGTCCGAAAGCTCCTTTTTTCATAATTTTCCTTCTTTGTTCAACCAATTATTGCATGAAAATTAGTCATTCCGAATAAAAAAAAATGTCAAGTCATGACTGACGACTCTCGCAAAGAATGAGCTGTTAACTTTTGGAAACATTGTGGCAAATGGAGAAATTGCTCATTAAGAGCAATTTCTCCATTTTCCACATTGTTTTCTATAAATTACAGTACAGGACATTTACACGGCAATGTACGAAGATCAAAAATAAAAATTGTTTATTTCTTTCTTTCAGTAAAAGAGCATGTTCGAGGGTGTCTCGTCAGAGGAAAATGCTACAAATCTACGAAGAAGAACGAAGCCCCATGGTCTCTACATGTAACTAACATTTATAATTTGTAATACCAGGAACTATAAGTACCAAGATAACCACGTTCGGTAGTGTATTTATTGGAAGTAGTCTGGCTCATCAGCTATCAGAGCCCAAGTCGGATGGAACTATTATTCATGTTCATTATGGAACAATATTTCCTACTCTGCCTATGTCTACCTATGACCCGACATGTCCGTACCATGTAGTTTTAAGTGAAAATGAACAACTGTTCATGGATGGAATGAATATTTACTAGTCTGAAGCAGAGGAAATTGAGGAAATGACTAGAAAACAAATTGATTGCCCTGAGTAGCATAAACTGAGGAAAAAAAGGACTGACATCATCCAAATTCAAGGATATATAGTGATACGTAAAAAGGACTTTGAGACATTAACTGATCGGTTAACATCACCAAGAAACATTCAAACTCATGCTATGAAACATGGTATTGATAAAGAAGAGAATGCTGTCTTGGAATACAGCACACACAAAAATATGAATGTAAAAACATGCGGCTTTTTAGTTAATCCAGCAGCCCCCTTGGAAGTTCCCCACACCGGACTGTGTATGATCAAAATGAGATAAGTTCATTTGGTGTGCTGGAAGTTAAATGTCTGCTTAAGGACAGCTACAAAGACTCCCACTGCTTTAAGTCAAATGGTGATGGGACATACGCCCTGAAGAAAACACATGCATACTATTTACAGGTGATGGGACAAATGGCTATTAGTGGCCTGACCTTGGGTGATTTTTGTGTATGGACTCGTAATGACATGCATGTTGAAAGGATAAACTTTGACAATGATTTATTGTTAAAAAATTAAGCATATTTTACTTTGACCACTTGTTGAAAAAGTTTGTGTAGACTATATGCACAGTTATAATTAACTTAACCTTTTCCCTCATAGATATGCCTTTGATCACATGGCAGACCACATCCATGAAGTCTGATCAGGATCTGCACTGTTCACTTCGTTAACTGAATGAATCATAAGGAGAACAGTGTAGAACCTGATCAGACTATGTGCAGGCTGATCTGAATATACATTAGTCACTCACATTCTACTATAGTCATGTCCAGCAAATCAAAACAGAATAGATATCTATGTTTGTCAGTTTGGGCTGTTTAAATTTATATTTCATTTAGTTGGTTTACCCTTTCCGACATACAACAAATTTGCATCAGATGACTTAAAAACATATAGGCAAATGTAGGGAAATTCTCATAAATGAAAGTTTAAACAGTGAATAGAGTTGAAAACATTGTGGCAAAAGAGGAAATTATTCATAAGAGCAAATTTTGTCCTTTTGTCACAATGTTTTCAATAGTCGTCTGTAGCAGAGGTGTATTAAATGTGTCTACATGTGGGAAAGGGTTGAATACATTTTTAGCTCGACTTTTCCGACATACAACAAATTTGCAGGAGATGACTGAAAACATATAGGCAAATGTAGGGAAAATCTCTAGAAATGAAAGTATATATATTGAATAGAGTTGAAAACATTGTGGCAAAAGAGGTAGTTGTTCATAAGAGCAATTTTGCTCTTTTGTCACAATGTTTTCAACAGTCGTCTGTAGCAGAGGCGTATTAAATGTGTCACATGTGGGAAAGGGTCGAATCAATTTTTAGCTTGACTGTTCGAAGAATATGAGAGCTATTACAGTCACTTGTGCGTCGGCATCGGGGTTGCAACTTTGGTTAAAGTTTTGCATGCAAGGCTTTTTTAGCTCACCTAAGCACGAAGTGCAAGGTGAGCTTTTGTGATCACTCACCGTCCGGCGGCGTCGTCGTCGTCTGTCCGTCTGTTAACAATTTCCTACAAATGACTTCTCCTACTAAACCAGATTTCAAAATAACTTCACAGGAATGGTCCTTAGGTGGTCATCAGAAAAGGGGAAAGTTGCCAAATCTTCAAAAATCTTCTTGTCAAAAAAAACTGGCCCGATTTGAAAATTATTTTGCACAAATGTTCCTTGGGGTACCCTCTACCAAGATTGTTCAAATATTTACAATCCGTTGAAAAACATGGCTGCCAGGGGGCAGAACTTGTTTTCCTTATATGTGCATTGTTAAAACTTTAAAAATCTTCTTGTCCAAAAGTACTGGGCCGATTTGAACATTATTTTGGACAAAGGTTCCTTGGGGCACCCTTTACCAAGATTGTTCAAATATTTCCAATCCGTTGAAAAACATGGCCGCCAGGGGGCGGAGCTTGTTTTCCTTATATGTGCCTGGTAAAAAACTTTTAACAATCTTCTTGTCCAAAAGTACTAGCCCGATTTGAAAATTATTTTGCATTATAAATGTTCCTTGGGGCACCCTTTACTAAGATTGTTCAAATATTTTTGATCCGTTAAAAAACATGGCTGCATGGGGGGCGCTTGTTTTCCTTATATATGTGCATTGTTAAAACTATCAGACATAGCAGTGCAGTAAAAATCTAGGTCACTGAGCCAAATTGAAGGAAAATATTGTTATTCTTAACTAACACTTTAGTAATAAAATTACCTGACCACAAAATGAGTTGTTGTTATTGACTTTGTGGTTGACATAACTTAGGTGAGCGATCCAGGGCCATCATGGCCCTCTTGTCTCAAATACCACAGATTGTATTGCTTTGAAACTTCACACACTTATTTGACATCCTCAAATGACCTTGCAGGACAAGTCCAATAACTCTATATCAGATTTTGATACAATTATGCACCTTTTTGGACTAAGAAATTTTGGTTAAATTTTCGTGTGCAACTACATTAAGAGTCGATATCTCTGTATTTTCTCAATGCATTGCATTGAAACTTTAAACAACACTTCCCAACTGACACACCTATGTATATTATCAAGTAAGATAACTCTATCCTGCATTTACTGCAAGTTATAGCCCTTTTTTGTCACCTGCGTAGCATGGTAGGCACTTAGGAATTATTATCCCCTCGGTTACGAAGTAAGAGAGAAAGGGATATAGTAACGGGACCGTCCGTATGTATGTATGTATGTGTGTCCTTCCGTAACAAACCTTGTCATCACTCTACACTAACCATTTCTTGACAGATCTTAACCAAACTTGGTATAAAGTAAGTATATGGTAACATCTTGAAGCCTATTGATTTTCAAGGTCATAGGTCAAAGGTCAAGCCCAAAATTGGACTTGCAATATTTTCAGCTGTGGCAACCTTGTCACCACTCTACACTGACCATTACTTGACGGATTTTAACAAAACTTGGTATAAAGTTACTTTATGATAATATCTTGAAGCCTATTGATTTTCAAGGTCATAGGTCAAAGGTCAAGCTCAAAATTGGACTTACAATATTTTCAGCTGTGACAGCCTTGTCACCACTCTACACTGACCATTCCTTGACCGATCTTTATAAAACTTATTATACAGTTAGTTTATGATAATATTTGAAGCCTATTGATTTTCAAGGTCAAAGGTCAAGCCCAAAATTGCACTTACACTATTTTCAGCTGTGGCAACCTTGTCACCACTCTACACTGACCATTACTTGACAGATTTTAACCAAACTTGGTATACAGTTACTTTATGATAATATCTTGAAGCCTATTGATTTTCAAGGTCATAGGTCAAAGGTCAAACTCAAAATTGGACTTACAATATTTTCAGCTGTGGCAGCCTTGTCACAACTCTACACTGACCATTCATTGACCGATCTTAATAAAACTTATTATACAGTTAGTTTATGATATGTCTTGAAGCCTATTGGTTTTCAAGGTCATAGGTCAAAGGTCATGCCCAAAATTGAACTTGATTGAACTTACAATATATCTCAGCTGTGGCAACCTTGTCACCACTCTACACTGACCATTCCTTGACAGATCTTATCCAAACTTGGCATACAGTTAGTTTGTGACAATATTTTGAAGCCTATTGATTCAAGGTCATAGGTCAAAGATCGAAGTCAAAAATTGGACTTAAATATTTAGATCACAAGAGAACTCAATGTGATGATTGAAAGCCGAGGGGATGCATCCGCTTTGCGGTGCCCTTGTTAATTTTTTTTGTTTGGCGTCTGTCCATCTGTCCGTCACACTTTTTCGTCACGTTTTCAAATAACTTTTTTTCTACTCAAAGGATTACATTGAAACTTCTAACAAATGTTTATGTCAATGTGTGTGATTGGTTCACAAAAGGGGGGTAATCCAAATATTTTTATATCAGAGTTATTGTCCCTTTTCTGTCCAAAATTAGAATTTTCTGACAAGGCCGGCAGGTGACACACGTGCTCCGGGGAGCACTCCATTCTAGTTTTACTTAGAAATTCTGGTAAAAGTTTTGCTTGCAACGACATTAAGAGTCCATATCCTAGTAATTAATTGATGCATTGCATTGAAACTTTATACAACTCTTCCCAACCATCATACCTATATAAACAATCAAGTTTGATAACTCTTTCCAGCATATAATGCAAATTGTAGCCCTTTTTTAGCTCACCTGAGCTTTGCTCAAGGTGAGTTATTGTGATCGCCTTTTGTCCGTCGTGCGTCGTGCGTCAACTTCTTCTCCTCAGTAACCAGTGGGTCAATTTGGATGAAACTTCACAGAAAGCATCCTCTCAATGACCTCACCAGAATTCCTTCAAATTTTTGGGATCCATGCAAAATTCTGGTTTCCATGGCAACGAAACCGAAAAAACTTCAAAATTCTTCTCCTCCCGAATTGGTTGGCAGATTTTCAAATAATTTTGTAGAAATGTTCTTTGGATGACCCTCTATCAGATTCCTTCAAGTCGTGTTGATTGGTCGAAAAACATGGCCGCCAGGGGGGGGCGGGGCTATTTTGTCTTATATGGCTATAGTGAAAACTTAAAAAATCTTCTCCTCCGAAAGTGTAAGGCCGATTTTCAAATAATGTTGTAGAAATGTTCCTTGGGTGACCCTCTATCAGATTCCTTCAAGCCATGTTGATTGGTCGAAAAACATGGCCGCCAGGGGGGGCGGGTCTATTTTGCCTTATATGGCTATAGTGCAAACTTAAAAAATCTTCTCCTCCAAAAGTGTCAGGCCGATTTTCAAATAATTTTGTAGAAATGTTCCTTGGGTGATCCTCTATCAGATTCCTTCAAGCCATGTTGATTGGTTAAAAAACATGGCCGCCAGTTGGCGGGGCTATTTTGCGTTTTATGGCTATAATGAAAACTTAAAAAATCTTCTCCTCCATAAGTTTCAGGCCGATTTTCAAATAATTTGTAGAAATGTTCCTTGGGTGACCCTCTATCAGATTCCTTCAAGCAATGTTGATTGGTCGAAAAACATGGCCGCCGGCCGCCAGGGGGCGGGGGCTATTTTGCCTTATATGGCCAAAGTATAAACTTAAAAAATCTTCAACATCTTCTCCTCAGTAACCAGTGGGTCAATTGGGATGAAACTTCACAGAAAGCATCCTCTTAATGACCTCACCAGAATTTCTTCAAATTTTTTGGGATCCATGCAGAATTCTTGTTTCCATGGCAACGAAACGAAAAAAACTTCAAAATTCTTCTTCTCCCAAACTGGTTGGCAGATTTTCAAATAATTTTGTAGAAATGTTCCTTGGATGACCCTCTACCGGATTCCTTCAAGCCATGTTGATTGGTCAAAAAACACGGCCGCCAGGGGGGCGGGGCTATTTTGCCTTATATGTCTATAGTGAAAACTTAAAAAATCTTCTCCTCCGAAAGTGTCAGGCTGATTTTCAAATGATTTTGTAGAAATGTTCCTTGGGTGACCCTCTATCAGATTCCTTGAAGCCATGTTGATTGGTCGAAAAACATGGCCGCCGGGGGGGGGGGGGCTATTTTGCCTTATATGGCTATAGTGCAAACTTAAAAAATCTTCTTCTCCAAAAGTGTCAGCCCGATTTTCAAATAATTTTGTAGAAATGTTCCTTGGATGACCCACTTTCAGATTCCTTCAAGCCATGTTGATTGGTCAAAAAACATGGCCGCCAGTAGGCAGGGCTATTTTGCATTATATGGCTATAGTGAAAACTTAAAAAATCTTCTCCTCCAAAAGTATCTGGCCGATTTTCAAATAATTTTGTAGAAATGTTCCTAGGGTGACCCTCTATCAGATTCCTTCAAGCCAAGTTGATTGGTCGGAAACTATGGCTGCCAGGGGGCGAGGCTTATATAGCTAAAGTGAAAAAAAATTAAAAATCAGGTGAGCGATTCAAGGGCCATCATGGCCCTCTTGTTTACTTAGAAATTCTGGTTAAAGTTTTACGTGCAACAACATTAAATAGTCCATATCCTAGTAACTACTTGATGCATTGCATTGAAACTTTATACAACTCTTTCTTACCATCACACCTATATAAACACCCAAGTTTAATAACTCTGTTCAGCATAAAATGCAAATTCTGGCCCTTTTTTAGCTCACCTGAGCTTTGCTCAAGGTGAGTTATTGTGATCACCTTTTGTCCGGCGTCCGGCGTGCGTCAACTTCTTCTCCTCAGTAACCAGTGGGTCAATTGGGATGAAACTTCACAGAAAGCATCCTCTCAATGACCTCACCAGATTTCCTTCACATTTTTGGGATCCATACAGAATTCTGGTTTCCATGGCAACGAAATGAAAAAAACTTCAAAATTCTTCTTCTCCCAAACTGGTTGGCAGATTTTCAAATAATTTTGTAGAAATGTTCCTTGGATGACCCTCTATCAGATTCCTTCAAGCCATGTTGATTGGTTAAAAAACATGGCCGCCAGGGGGGCGGGGTTATTTTGCCTTATATGGCTATAGTGAAAACTTAAAAAATCTTCTTCTCCGAAAGTGTCAAGCCGATTTTCAAATAATTTCGTAGAAATGTTCCTAGGGTGACCCTCTATCAGATTCCTTCAAGCCAAGTTGATTGGTCGGAAACTATGGCCGCCAGGGGGCGGGGCTTATATAGTAAAATTGAAAAACAAAATCAGGTGAGCGATCCAGGGCCATCATGGCCCTCTTGTTTACTTAGAACTTCTGGTTAAAGTTTTGCATGCAATGGGTATATCTCCGTAACCACTAATAATATTGACTTGAAACTTCATTCATGTCTTCAGGGGTGTCAGACAGTCAAGTTAAATAACTGTTGTATAAATTAAGTACAAATTATGGCCTTGTTTGACTTTTAAAATTTGATTCTATTTGTGCATGCATGGCACGATAATGCACACATATCAGTAACCACTCAGAGATTGATTTAAAGCTTCAATATAGTCTTTAAAGGTACCAAACATGAATCAGATTAGGTAATTCCTGACTGGATTTATTATAACTTATGGCCCTTTGCGAAGTTACAATTTTGGGTTCAAGTTTTGCATTGCTAGGCGTTTTCTCACAAACAGCAGATGCTATTCAAAGAAGACTTATCCAACTTGAATTACAGTTTATTGACAAGTCAGCAGAAATCTTTAGCAATGTTTCTCAGTATTTATATCATTAATATCAATCATGTCTACCATTTATGTGTTCAATTAAAAATGCCACATTTTTAGCTCGACTATTCGAAGAATATGAGAGCTATACTACTCACCCTGGCGTCGGCGTCCACGTCACACCTTGGTTAAGGTTTTGCATGCAAGTACTTAAATACTACATGTATTGCATTGAAACTTTCTACAACCCTACCAAACTATCACACCTATATAGAGTATCAAGTTAGATAACTCTATCCTGCATTTTATGCAAGTTATGGCCCTTTTTTACCTAGAAATTCTGGTTAAAGTTTTGCGTGCAACTAAATTAAGAGTCCATATCTCAGTATTTACTTAATGCATTGCATTGAAACTTTATACAACCCTACCCAACTATCACACCTATGTAGATTATCAAGTTAAATAACTCTATCCTGCATTTTATGCAAGTTATGGCCCTTTTTAGATCACCTAGAGCCAAAGGCTCAAGGTGAGCTATTCTGATCACTTTTTGTCCGTCTTCTGTCGTCCGTCGTTAACATTTAGACATTTAGATCATCTCCTCCTTAACCACTTGACCAATTTCAACCAAACTTCACAGGAATGTTCCTTTGGTAGACCTCTTTCAAAATTGTTCAAAGATTTAAATTCCATCGAGAACTTTGGTTGCTGCGGCAACAGAAAAGGGGAAAATTGCCAAATCTTAAAAAATCTTCTTGTCCAAAAGTACTGGCCCGATTTGAAAATTATTTTGCACAAATGTTCCTTGGGGTACCCTCTACCAAGATTGTTCAAGTATTTCCGATCCGTTTAAAAACATGGCCGCCAGGGGGCGGAGCTTATTTTCCTTATATGTGCATTGTTAAAACTTTAAAAATCTTATTGTCCAAAAGTAGTGACCCGATTTGAAAATTATTTTGCACAAATATTCCTTGGGGCACCCTTTACCAAGATTGTTAAAATATTTCCAATCCGTTGAAAAACATGGCCGCCAGGGGGCAGAGCTTGTTTTCCTTATATGTGCATTGTTAAAATTTTAAAAATCTTCTTGTCCAAAAGTACTGGCCCGATTTGAAAATTATTATGTCTCCCCCATTACATGGGGGTGACATATTGTTTTTGCCCGTTCCGTCTGTCCTTCCATCCTTGCGTCCTTCCGTCTGTCACACTTGTTTCCGCTCAATAACTAAAGAACGCTTGGGCGTAGGAACTTCATACTTGGTATGCAGGTTGGTCATGACCAGTAGCTGACCCCTATTGATTTTGATAACAGAAGGTCAAAGGTCAAGCTCATGGTGACCTTGTGAGGTAAAAAATTGTTTCCGCTCAATAACTGAAGAACACTTTGGCAGAGGAACTCCATACTTGGTATGCAGGTTGGCTATGCCTAGTAGAAGACCCCTATTTATTTTGAGGTCAGTACGTCTAAAGTCAAGGTCACAGTGACAATGAGCTGATAAATAGTTTTTGCTTGGGCCCAGGAACTTCATACTTGATGTGCAGGTTGGTCACCACCAGCAAATGACCCCTTTTAATTTTAAGGTCACTAGGTCAAAGGTCAAGGTCACAATGGTCAAGGTCACATCCGTCGCACTTGTTTTTGCTCAATAACTGAAGAACGCTTGGGCATAGGATCTTCATACTTGGTATGCAGGTTGGTCATGACCAGTAGATGACTCCTATTGATTTTGATGTCAGAAGGTCAAAGGTCAAGGTCATGTTGACCTTGTCAGGTAAAAAATGATTTCTGCTCAATAACTGAAGAACGCTTGGGCCGAGGAACTCCATACTTGGTATGCAGGTTGGCCATGCCCAGTAGAAGACCCTATTCATTTTGAGGTCAAAGTCAAGGTCACAGTGACAATGAGCTGAAACATTGTTTTTGCTTAATAACTGTAGAATGCTTTGGCCATGGAAGTTAATACTTGGTGTGCAGGTTGGTTACCACCAGTAGATGACCCCTATTGATTTTGAGGTCACTAGCTTAAAGGTCAAGGTCATGGTAACCTTCAGCTGAAAAATGGTTTCCTCTCAATAACTAAAGAATGCCTATGTTATGGCCCTTGAATTATCCAAAGTTTGGCTTGTCCGCTATCTTGGTCAAACAGTTTTCATCCGATCTTAAGGAAACATGTGTGTGGACATTATGTCTCGGCCAAGTTCAATAACCAGCCAAATCTAGCAAGGCACTTTTGGGATATGACCTTTGAATTATCCAAAATTGACGAAATAAGGTTGAACATGTGAGTGGGCATAATGTCTTGGCCAAGTTTTAATAACCATCAAAACTTTTGGGTTATGGCCCTTGAATTATCCAAAATTGACGAAATTAGGCTTCTCTGCTGTCTTAGTGGGATCTTCACAAAACATGCCAAAAAAAATTGTGGTCTCATAATGGGTAGGCCAAGTTTAATAACCAGTTAAGTTGTGCGAGGCATTTTTGGGTTGTGGCCAATGGATCTCCAATAATGCCAAAAATAAGCTTTTCCGCCATCATTATCAAACAGTTTTCAGCCGATCATACAAAAACTGTTGTACATGTTTACGGGTATAATGTCTCTGCCAAGTTCGATAACCAGCCAAATCATTTTATGCATTTTTGAATTATGGCCCTTGAATTATGCAAAATTGTCCACATTATAGTCTTCATAATGCTTGTTGAACATGTTTATGGGCATATAGTTAGGGCCTAGTTACATAATCGGCCAAATGATGCAATGCAAAGTGGCCAAGTTACTCAAGTCATACCAGAGTAATGCCTCTATGACGGGCGTATTTTGTGACAGTTTGGCACTCTTGTTAGATTCTAGGGATATTTGTCCTTCAATGAATATTTACAAGTGCAGTGGATATTTATATTCTCTTTTCTTTTTAGCTCACCTGAGCTTTGCTCAAGGTGAGTTATTGTGATCGCCTTTTGTCCGGCGTCCATCGTGCGTCGTCCGTCGTGCGTCAACTTCTTCTCCTCAGTAACCAGTGGGTCAATTTGGATGAAACTTCACAGAAAGCATCCTCTCAATGACCTCACCAGAATTCCTTCAAATTTTTGGGATTCATGCAAAATTCTGGTTTCCATGGCAACGAAACGAAAAAAACTTCAAAATTCTTCTTCTCCCAAACTGCTTGGCAGATTTTCAAATAATTTTGTAGAAATGTTCCTTGGATGACCCTCTATCAGATTCCTTCAAGCCGTGTTGATTGGTTGAAAAACATGGCCGCCAGGGGGGGCGGGGCTATTTTGCCTTATATGGCTATAGTGAAAACTTAAAAAATCTTCTCCTCCGAAAGTGTAAGGCCGATTTTCAAATAATTTTGTAGAAATGTTCCTTGGGTGACCCTATATCAGATTCCTTCTAGCCATGTTGATTGGTCGAAAAACATGGCCGCCAGGGGGCGGGGCTATTTTGCCTTTTATGGCTATAGCGAAAACTTAAAAAATCTTCTCCTCCATAAGTGTCAGGCCGATTTTCAAATAATTTTGTAGAAATGTTCCTTGGGTGACCCTCTATCAGATTCCTTCAAGCATTGTTGATTGGTCGAAAAACATGGCAGCCAGGGGGCGGGGGCTATTTTGCCTTATATGGCCAAAGTGAAAACTTAAAAAATCTTCAACATCTTCTCCTCAGTAACCAGTGGGTCAATTGGGATGAAACTTCACAGAAAGCATCCTCTTAATGACCTCACCAGAATTCCTTCAAATTTTTGGGATCCATGCAGAATTCTGGTACCATGGCAAAGAAACGAAAAAAACTTCAAAATTCTTCATCTCCCAAACTGCTTGGCAGATTTTCAAATAATTTTGTAGAAATGTTCCTTGGATGACCCTCTACCAGATTCCTTCAAGCCATGTTGATTGGTCGAAAAACGCGGCCGCCAGTGGGCAGGGCTATTTTGCATTATATGGCTATAGTGAAAACTTAAAAAATCTTCTCCTCCAAAAGTGTCTGGCCGATTTTCAAATAATTTTGTAGAAATGTTCCTAGGGTGACCCTCTATCAGATTCCTTCATGCCAAGTTGATTGGTCGGAAACTATGGCTGCCAGGGGGCTGGGCTTACATAGCTAAAGTGAAAAAAAAAAAAAATCAGGTGAGCGATTCAAGGGCCATCATGGCCCTCTTGTTTCAGGTAACTTTCAACATGGAGGGTAGTAAATGTACTATCTGTTATGACAGGCAAAAGTCATCGTTTATAATTCCATGTGGGCACACATTGTGCACCGTTTGTGCTGTCGCGCAACAAAACAATATGAATGGTGTCTGTCCATAATTCTGTCGTTCAACAATTCACAGTATTGGACAATTGAGGATTTAAGGGTTGTATTATGTTATTGGCCCGTCATTGATCAAGAATTAAAAATAGTACACAATTGATGATATAAAGGTGGTATTATGTAATGGGCCGCGTCATTGATGAACTATCTTCCAAACTGTAGGAGTTGCTTGCACAAGAAATTGCCAATGGTCTGTCTGTCCTTAGGTCCATTATTTATTTATTGTGCAAGCAACTTCAACAGTTTTCAAGATATTTCAATGAAACTTTCCACAAATGATTGCAAAGATGATTAGTGGTTCAAAACATTTTTCAAATCTATGTCAGACATTTACAAGATTTATCTGCCCTTGGTAGTATAGTGCATATAATTCCTCCTACAGTTTTCAAAGGTTTTGAGCAAAACTTTCAGAAAATGTCATGACCATGAATTTTAGGAGTGTATACTTTTTGTCTCCCCTACTATAGTAGAATGAGACATATCAGTCACTTTTCTGGAGGCGACTGCCACTTTTTCAAATAACTATTTCTCGAACTTTTTTAAACTTTGTCAGATTGTTGGGTTGTCGTCTGTCCTGTCCCTCTGCTCACATTTTCCTGCAAATGACTTCTTCTCAAGAAAGTTCCTTTCAAAGTTGTCTAAAAAAATTAATTCCATAGTTGCTTCAGCAAAAAAAGGAAGACGATTGCAAAAATTTAAAAAAAAAATTGTCCAAAAGTACTGGTTTGACTTGAAAATTATTTTGCAGAATTATTTCTTGGGACCAAGATTTGTCAAATTATACCAATCTGTTGAAAAACATGGCCGCCAGGGGGCGAGTTTGTTATCCCCTCGGTTACGAAGTAAGCGAGAAA
This sequence comes from Serripes groenlandicus, assembly GCA_031761405.1. Lineage (NCBI taxonomy): Eukaryota > Metazoa > Mollusca > Bivalvia > Cardiida > Cardiidae > Serripes > Serripes groenlandicus. The sequence continues at coordinate 213,799 of JASEVX010000212.1, forward strand.
GGGATATAGTAACGGGACCGTCCGTATGTATGTGCGTCCGTCCGTCCTTCCGTCCGTAACAAACCTTGTCATCACTCTACACTAACCATTTCTTGACAGATCTTAACCAAACTTGGTATAACGTAAGTATATGGTAACATCTTGAAGCCTATTGATTTTCAAGGTCATAGGTCAAAGGTCAAGCCCAAAATTGGACCTGCAATATTTTCAGCTGTGGCAACCTTGTCACCACTCTACACTGACCATTACTTGACGGATTTCAACAAAACTTGGTATAAAGTTACTTTATGATAATATCTTGAAGCCTATTGATTTTCAAGGTCATAGGTCAAAGGTCAAGCCCAAAATTGGACTTGCAATATTTTCAGCTGTGGCAACCTTGTCACCACTCTACACTGACCATTACCCGACGGATTTTAACAAAACTTGGTATAAAGTTACTTTATGATAATATCTTGAAGCCTATTGATTTTCAAGGTCAAAGGTCAAGCTCAAAATTGGACTTACAATATTTTTAGCTGTGACAGCCTTGTCACCACTCTACACTGACCATTCCTTGACCGATCTTTATAAAACTTATTATACAGTTAGTTTATGATAATATTTGAAGCCTATTGATTTTCAAGGTCAAAGGTCAAGCCCAAAATTACACTTACACTATTTTCAACTGTGGCAACCTTGTCACCACTCTACACTGACCATTACTTGACAGATTTTAACCAAACTTGGTATACAGTTACTTTATGATAATATCTTGAAGCCTATTGATTTTCAAGGTCATAGGTCAAAGGTCAAGCTCAAAATTGGACTTACAATATTTTCAGCTGTGACAGCCTTGTCACCACTCTACACTGACCATTCCTTGACCGATCTTTATAAAACTTATTATACAGTTAGTTTATGATAATATTTGAAGCCTATTGATTTTCAAGGTCATAGGTCAAAGGTCAAGCCCAAAATTGCACTTACACTATTTTCAGCTGTGGCAACCTTGTCACCACTCTACACTGACCATTACTTGACAGATTTTAACCAAACTTGGTATACAGTTACTTTATGATAATATCTTGAAGCCTATTGATTTTCAAGGTCATAGGTCAAAGGTCAAACTCAAAATTGGACTTACAATATTTTCAGCTGTGGCAGCCTTGTCACAACTCTACACTAACCATTCATTGACCGATCTTAATAAAACTTATTATACAGTTAGTTTATGATATGTCTTGAAGCCTATTGGTTTTCAAGGTCATAGGTCAAAGGTCATGCCCAAAATTGAACTTGATTGAACTTACAATATATCTCAGCTGTGGCAACCTTGTCACCACTCTACACTGACCATTCCTTGACAGATCTTATCCAAACTTGGCATACAGTTAGTTTGTGACAATATTTTGAAGCCTATTGATTCAAGGTCATAGGTCAAAGATCGAAGTCAAAAATTGGACACTATTTTCAGCTGTGGCAACCTTGTCACCACTCTACACTGACCATTACTTGACAGATTTTAACCAAACTTGGTATACAGTTACTTTATGATAATATCTTGAAGCCTATTGATTTTCAAGGTCATAGGTCAAAGGTCAAACTCAAAATTGGACTTACAATATTTTCAGCTGTGGCAGCCTTGTCACAACTCTACACTGACCATTCATTGACCGATCTTAATAAAACTTATTATACAGTTAGTTTATGATATGTCTTGAAGCCTATTGGTTTTCAAGGTCAAAGGTCATGCCCAAAATTGAACTTGATTGAACTTACAATATATCTCAGCTGTGGCAACCTTGTCACCACTCTACACTGACCATTCCTTGACAGATCTTATCCAAACTTGGCATACAGTTAGTTTGTGACAATATTTTGAAGCCTATTGATTCAAGGTCATAGGTCAAAGATCGAAGTCAAAAATTGGACTTAAATATTTAGATCACAAGAGAACTCAATGTGAAAATGGAAAGCCGAGGGGATGCATCCGCTTTGCGGTGCCCTTGTTTTCCTTACATTAGCATTGACAAAATCTTCTTGTCAAAAAGTACTGGTTTGATAAGAAACTTATGTTGCACACATTTTCCTTGAAGGACCCCTCTACTAAGATTGTTGAAATTATTCCAATCCATTGAAAAACATGGCTGCTAGGGGACGGGGCTTGTTTTCCTTACAAGTTTATTTAATGAAAACTTAAAAATCTTCATGTACAAAAGCACTGGCTATATAAAAATAATTTGGCAAAATCGTTTTTTGGGTGACACTCTACCAATGTTGTTGAAATATTTAGGATTCTTTAAATAATATGGCCACTAGAGGACGGGCTTTTTTTAAAACTTTCTTGTTTGACCCTGTACAAAGATTGTTAAAATTATTCTGATACGTTGATAAACATGGCCACCAGGGGGTGTAGCTTTTTATGCTTATATGTATAAAAATATAAATTTTGACAATTACTGTAGTTCTATTCAATAAGGGGAGACATATAATCTCTTGTATGGCCATTGACTTTTTTTAGGGTAGTAAATTTGTGCAATTTTTAGGACATTTCAAGTTTATATTAGAAATTCAGGATTAATTCTGGCTGTTTTGGCATGTAAGCCTATATAATTCTCTGCTATTCGTATGGCAATGAAACACAGTAAATGTCTTTTGGATGAAAATCTACCCATACTGAGAATGATCTATGAATTATATAAATATTTGGCAGTTTTTGAACTTACACAATTAATCTCAACACAGACAACTTTCGAATAGTCAGGCATGATTTCATGGATAAGTTTTCAATTTACCCCTTTCCCACATCAACAAATCTGCAGCTGATGACTTTAGAAGTATCCAGGCAAAAATATAAAATTTCTATAAATGAACATAAACATATCTAATATAGTTGAAGGCAGTAATTATGAGCAATTTCTGCTTTTTACCACAATGTTTTCAAAAGTTGTCTGCTTTACAGGCGTCAGAAAGTATCTATACAATGAATGTGGGAAAGGATTAAGGTCAACTTTTATGCATAATTAATCGACAGCTTTGGAACTTGGAACACTTTTTCAAGCGACAACTCTTGTTTTAAGGACAATATGTGTAACTATTTAGACAAGACATTGGAATATCTTAAATTTATGCAAGAAGTTAAAACTATTGTGGCAAAAGGGGAACTTGTTCACCATGAGCAATTTTTCCTTTTGCTACATTGTTTACACAACTTGTCTGCTGAAACGGCTCCAGAAAATGTCTTATTTAAGGGAAATATTTTGTCCTGGTGGCATTAGAAAAGGGGCAAAAAAACTAAATTTGTTTGATTTCAAGAAAATTTCTAAAAATGTTCTTTATGTTATACACTACATTATTTGTTCATGCTAGGAATAGATAGATGCCATAACAGCATTAGAAAAGTGATAAAATGAACTTAAAACTTTAAATGATATTTCATTAAGCATTATACACATATTAACCTTGGTTAAAAAAATACAAATTTTAGTTACAACCGTTTCACACCAAGCCTTCGAAGTGTTGAGAAGATTCCAATCAAAATGGCAAAAGCAGAAGTCTCTTATTAACCCTTTACCTCATATAGACGCTTTCTAAAAACATAGCGACAAAAGAAGAAATTGCCCAAAACGTGCAATTTCTCCTTTTGCCACAATGTTTTTCACTCTAAGTCCTATGTTATCCATTCAATTATTTAGATTTTCCAATTTTTGTCAAAATATGTTCAAAGTTGTCTGCTGCAGATTTGTCGTATGAGGGAAAGGGTTAAGGGAAATTTCTCCTTCTGTTATAATGTTTTCAAATATTGTTGCTGCAGATGCCTAAAAAAAGTGTCTGTATGTGGAAAAGGTTTTAATTCAATTCATGAGGTACTATTTTGTTTACTATTAAGAGATTGTATGGCTTTCAACTATTTCTCAGGTAAGTTGCTTCTGGTAATTTTACCTTGTCACAAATATATTAAGTGGGTAAGCCAGTATTTCCATAATTCATAAGTCTTTGGCATGATGCTCATAATGTGGAGGTTCAAACCTGTGACCTTTGCACCTTAGACATAATATTATGTTCCATCACTTCATTACAAAAGCTGTCATCAATGTTATGACATAATTCAGGCCTGAACAAAAGAAACTCTATGTTTGGTCATAGCTGTTAGAATTTAAATTTAAAATGCAGATCTTTCCATGATGACAATATGGCAAACAGGGTAATGATCCAATCAGACAGCATGAAGGTGCATGCTCATCTAGATATATTTTATTCCATTGTCAGTTGCATGTGTCGAGGCTCTTAAATCTTACTAAAAAACAGAACTAAGGCAGTATTCTAAAAACAAGCTTGCCTATTTCGTGATTTAGCATGATAAACAATTTCTCGCTTTTCAACAATGTTTTCAAGTCAAACAGATTGATACTTTTTTCAAATTTGGAAAAGGATAGATTGTTCGAGAGATCTCCAGCTGCATTATTTATATCCACTACTTACTGGACAAATTGATTTACAAAATCATATCTTGTTTTTGTAGGTTCATATGTGGGGAGGTATATCTTACAGAGGGAGAACTAGATGCTGTTTATTTACCGGCATCATGGATTCAAAGATTTACCAAGAGATTTTGACAAACAATCTCCTGCCAAGTGTCGAACAAAACCGATGGTTTCAGGTTGTATCAGGTATACAATTTATTCTGACAAATATGCTTTTTCCAAACCATGTTTTCATCCTGTAACATTTAGTTTGTCCAAAATCCAGATATATCAAAGTGAAACAGTGGTGGATTTTGACACATTTACACCAATTGATGTTTTCAAGCTTATTCAATTATGATATGTCTGCTGCTGTTTTGTTGTATATGGGTTTAAGATTATCATAGCAATTGATTGATTGGGGTTTAACGACGTATTCAACAAGTCATATCACGGCGTCCAGTTCACCTACTCATGTTTCCTCACACAACATACTTTCCAAGCAACTGCCTGTTTTTCGCATAGACTGATAGCTCATTGGTGAAAGACGTCGGATGCTTGTCACAATGTCGTTTGTAAAACATCTGAAAGAATGTAGGCAGAGCTGGGATTCAAATTCGCAACCCCTGGATTGACAACCTATCTCGCTACTGACTGAGCTACCAGGGCTCATATCAAGTGAATAATAAAGATCTTCTGTCTGTCTTTTCGTAACCCATTATAACATATCTGCTGTTTCAAGCCTTTTCAAGATAAGACACTCCAGCACCCCATTTTTAATTGGTAGATGAGTCATCTGAGGATTTACACATAATTTAGTCCTCAGTCTTATTGTTGATACTGTAGATGCAATGTTTTTATCAAATATTCAGAATTTTCAATTCAGAAGGGTCTACAACCGACATATTCACCCTTTCCCGCATATCAGAAATTTGTATCAGAAACTTCAAAATCATCTCGTTAAATGAATAGAAAATCTCTATTTTATCAATTAATTGCATTCAATGAATATTTCATGCTGTTCTAATTACAGGATAATGACTCGAAGCACGTGAGCAAATCAACCAAAGAATGGATGCAGTCTGTGCAAATTCTTGATAGTGTGATGTCAACTCCAGCATCATCACCAGATTTAAACCCAATTGAAAATGTATGGGCTGCATTGAAAGACCACCTTTTGAGAAAAGTAAAGCCTAGAACGAAGGAGAAATTAGTAAATGGGATAGTGTCTTGGTGGGAGAATTTAACTCCAGAAAAATGTGGAAGATACATTGACCATATTCACAGTTATTCCACAAGTAGTGCTAAATTATGGTGGCCCTACAATTTTTTAGGTTTGTGTAAGAAATGAAAAAAAGGAAGTTAAAAGTAAATAACATTTAATTGAACAACAGAAAAATTATCATAACAAATATTTGAAATTTATTTGAGTCATGCTCGGTGAAAAAAAGTGACTCAATTTTAAGGCGAGTGAATGTCCAGATCAGCTGCAGTCTGATCAGATTTTTCATTCAAATTGTTTTGTGTACATTTGTTTGTTTGTTTGTTTTTGGAGTTTAACGCCGCTTTCAACAGCTTTGGTCATATCACGGCGGTCAGTGCACCTACCCATGTTTTCCTGGCTTTCCCACACCAGTACTTACACAACATTCTTTCGAAGCCACTGACTACTTTCTCACATAGATCAGAGGTGAGAGGCAATGGAAAACATCGCCCGAAAGAATGTCGCCGCAACCGGGTATCGAACCCGTGACCTCCAGATCACGAGTCAGATACGCTACCAATTGAGCTACCCGGCCGGGTACGTGTACATTTGTAGTAAGTACACTAAGGTCATATGAAAAATGAACAAATTTTTTTCTGACATGTATACTAGCAAATCAACATTATGGGATGAAGAGGTATTACTGTTGTGCACATTTTTTAAAATGTTGTGTCTGCAGCAGAAGAAATATGGAGTTTCGTTTAATTAAAGTCATTGAATAGAATTAAAAACATTGTTGCAAAAGTAAACATACATTGCCACTTATTAGCAATTTCTACTTTTTGCCACAATGTTTTCTGATGTCTGCATGTTGGAAGATGTTGATTAATTATTCTCATATCAATGAATACACCCATAAACAGACATGTAGAAGAACAATACACTTCTGGCACCAACCCTTTCCAACATACTATGGAATTGAATGGATGAAAGCTATGACTAAAATTGGAAAACATTGAGGCAAAAGGAGAAATGTTTTCTTTTGTCACTATGTTTTCAAAGGGTTAAGAAAAACTTTCCTATTTGACTATACTTTTGTCACTATGTTTTCAAAAAGCCGTCTGCTGCAGAGGCGTCAGCAAGTGTCTTAATAAGTGAAAGGGTTTAAGATTATATCAGATTCTTTACTGTTTATAATACACTTATAAACCTTTATTATGACCAAGGCATCTTTATAATAATACTTCACTTTTTGGAAGTATTAAATTATAATCTTGGCATAACAATGTTAACAATTTATTTGCCCTGGCCTGTACAACAATTCTGCAGATGTAAATGATACATGTTTTCACTCTATTCAATAAATTTCTCTGCAGCAGAAGCCAATTAAGTAACTCATTATTGTTTTAATTCATTTTAACCCTTTCCCTCATATGCAGCAGACAACTTTGAACATATGTTGTCAAAAGAAAGGTTATCCATTACTAAAAGTGGAAAACATTGTGGCAAAAGAAGAAATTGGTCGTTTTGAGAAATGTCTTCTTTTGTCACTATGTTTTCAAAGGGTTAAGAAAAACTTTCCTATTTGACTGTATACTGGTGGTGAATACTCAGATGGGAACTTGTATTAAGAGAAAGTAGACTAGTATGTTGCTTTTTTGCAAGTCTTTATACAATTTCAGAAAACACCATATTCATTCAGACCACTAGGAATTTTATATCTTTAATTCAATAATTATGTGCAATTACATTGTTCATCCTAAATAAAGGTCTTCGAATTGCCACGGGTTTCCTCTGTCGTTTGCTGTTTCGAATTCCGGTATTTATACCACTTACAGCCTGTCGAAGAAAGTCGACATTATCTCCAAAAATGTCCATGATTGAATGCTCAATTGCATGGCGTCTTCTTGGTGATAATGCCTGCTTTCCAGACCTCCCATAATAGTTATGATTAACCATTTCCCTCAAGCTGTAAATTTTCTGAGCAGCTTGCCATGCAAAGTTTCCGGGCCATGTGAAAAATGGTTTTAGTTCCTGTTGATCGCGGCCAGCAATTCTGACCTCAGTTTCTAAAGGAACAAAAACCATATCTCTATCGCAACTTATCTCAACAATGGGACCATCATGGCACCGGAGATTGAAGGACAGACTCTTCTCCGTGGCAACATTTAGATCTACAGGGTAAGCATAAAATTCAGGTTGAACATTTTCCTCTGCTGGCCTTTCTGGTAGGTCGATTATATCGAATCGGACTTGTTCTTGGTCTTCCTGGTCTTGTTCCTGAAGTTGTTCCTGGACTTGGTCCTGGAAGACTTCGGGAAAGTTGTCTTCTTCAACGGTCTCTTCTTGATCCAATTCTATTTGTTGGTCTTCCTCAGAAGGAGCAGCCCCAAGAACATTAATAGGCTGTGGTAAGTCGTCTGTCCTAGCTGGGGTCGAGAAATCCAGTAATCCGTCGTTGATCAATTTGCTTATATTCATTTCTCTCTCATCCTTAAGTGCCCTAACACATGCTAAAATATCCGGTAACACTTGGACAGCTTCTTTCAATTCATTGATCGATGCTTCCTGTGCAACTAACAAGCGAAACAAATCTTGCAAAGATCTTCCCTTGGGGTCATATGCCGCTAATAATTCATCCTTATTTGTGTAAATGAGCACTTCATCTGTTTGTGAACTGAAAGTTCTTTTCTGATTTTCTGATTCAGTCACACGTCCTATCAAACAGTCCTGCTCATTATTTGTAAGGTCGTTAGTGTAGACTGGAGGTCTTTTTGGGGTCGCTATCTCATTTGTTGCTCTCCACATCCTTGAAAAAGGACATTAATAGATCTTCCTCTGAAACCCTACGTTGAAAATTAAAAAATATATATAAATGCTTTTTCAAATCAATATAACAAATCCGATGATGTTGAAACTTGTTTTTTACCCCTTATGTCATCAAGATACTGATAAACAAACTGATTAGTGGCTTAAAGATTGTAAGAAAACATGCCTCTAGGGTACATGTATTAACCCTTTCAAACATACAGATGCTTTTTGACAACTCTGAAGCAGGACCTTTGAAAACATTGTGAAACAAGAGTTGTCGGAGGACAATATAGCTCACCTATCAGGGCCTACTTCAGAACAGTTATAGCATTAGGTAAAGTCACACAGTATCACCTATTGCAAGATAATACACCTTTTCAATACTTCCATGCAAATGTTAACCAAGTCCATACAGGCCTTTTAAATCTGTAAATTGGTTTATATACGATGTATGCCAATAGTGAACATAATACCGAAGACTTACAGTATCATCAGATAAAACCACACACTATTATTTATTGCAAGATATCACAAATTTTCAATACTTGCATGCAAATCTTAACCTGGCAACGCTGATACCAACGCCATACAAGGTCCCCTAATGATCCTGAATAAGTGTGTGAAGTTTCAAAGCAACAGCATACACAGTTTCTGAGAAAAGGCCTTGCACGCAAAGGTTTGACCAAAATTCTAAGTCGAAAAAGGGGCACAATTCAGTCAAAATCCATTCCAGAGTTATGGGACTTGACATACAAGGTCCCCTAATGACCCTGAATAAGTGTGTGAAGTTTGAAAGCAACAGCATACACAGTGTCTGAGAAAAGGCCTTGCACGCAAAGGTTTGACCCAATTTCTAAGTCGAAAAAGGGGCACAATTCAGTCAAAATCCATTCCAGAGTTATGGGACTTGACATACAAGGTCCCCTAATGATCCTGAATAAGTGTGTGAAGTTTCAAAGCAACAGCATACACAGTGTCTGAGAAAAGGCCTTGCACGCAGAGGTTTGACCAAAATTCTAAGTCGAAAAAGGGGCACAATTCAGTCAAAATCCATTCCAGAGTTATGGGACTTGACATACAAGGTCCCCTGAATAAGTGTGTGAAGTTTCAAAGCAACAGCATACACAGTGTCTGAGAAAAGGCCTTGCACGCAAAGGTTTGACCAAGCTGGCAACGCGGACGCCAACGCCGACGTGATAACATAAGCTCCCCTATTTCTTCGAATAGGCGAGCTAAATATGCTCAAAACGAGCAGTTTTCCTTTTGTCACCATGTTTTCCACTCTATTCAACTATTGTACTTTAATTTTAAGGGAATTTCCAATTCTTTTCGGGTATGCTTTCAATGTGGTCTGCTGCAGATTTGTCATATGAGGGAAAAGGTTGACCAACAAATTGGTAAGGATGAAAATAGGACACAATGGGATCACAATAGCTCAACTTTAGCGTTTGGTGCTTTACCCTTTCCAACTTATAGACACAACGACTTTGGATAACATTGCGACTAAAGAAGAAATTGCCCGAAACAAGCACTTTTATGTTTGGCCAATGTTTTAAACTTTTTTAAATTATTAAACCTACAACTTAAAGAGACTTTCTATATGTTTGAGTAAACATTTTCCAAGTCATATGCAATTCCTTTGTTATATTACTTACTTGTGCAACCTTCATTAAATAAAGATTTTATTATTATTATTATTATTATTGTTGAAGGAATATATTTCATCTTAATGAAATTCATTGAATTTAGCCAGGTTTTTCTGACAAAGCGATATGGCATGAATGTTTTTGAAGTGGATTGAAAGGAAAAAACATTTTAAAGATTTTTCCTGTTTCATGCCGCAGCAACTTATAATTCAACACTTTGGAATGAGAACGACCGGACGACAAAAATACTTACATCAATTTTCTCTGTTCTGTTAACTGCTGGTGGCTTCCTCCCTTGTACAGTTGCTGTAGATTTCTGAAATCAAAAGTAATTGTTTAGATAGATGATCCAATAGCTTATGTATCCCTATGCAGTTCATTATAATCAATAGGGTCATCTACTGATCATGCCAGTATCAATCAGGTTAACCTTTTGTATTCAAAGTCACATTGACTTTTGACTAGATGAATTCAAAATCAATAGGGGTCATTTATACGGTCTGGTCTTGCCCGAGCGCCCTGCAGAATATTGAGACAAGTTTGCAGTTATCAATGGGACAAGCTACCTACGTCCATGTGCAAATAAATATACCCCCTCTTCTTCAATTGGGGCATAACGTATTCTATATATTCTATACCCTTGCATAAATATAAAAAACCTACAGCAGATGTCTTTGAAAATATGTTTAAACTACAACTTTAGAGATTTTCTATATATTTGAGTAAACATTCCCAGTCATTGTGGCAAAAGGATGAATTATTTAAAGTCAGTATTGTCATCTGATATCAATAAATACCCGTAATCAGACATGAAGATAGACAGTAAACTACTGGCATATTAACCCTTTCCCACATACAACAATTTTGAGTGAGAATGACCAAGGGAACATTCCTGTTATCTCTGGTTAGAGTTGATCCAGTGGTTTAGTACGAGATGTTGTTTGAAGCTTAATGTTAAAACCGGATGACAAGTGATCAAAATAAAACCTTGAGCATTAAGCTCAAGAGCAGAGATGGAGCCCTGGACACAATCACAGAAGTTCAATAGCAAAATTACTTAAACAGTTTTCGCTTTCTTGGTTCTGTTTACTGTTGGAGTTGGTGGCTTCCTCCCTTGTACAGTGGCTGTAGATTGCTGAAATCAATAGTTATTGTTTAGCTAGATGGTCCAATAGCTTATGTATCCCTATGCAGTTCATTAGAATCAATGGGGGTCATCTACTGGTCATGCCAGTATCAATCAGGTTAACCTTTTGTATTCAAAGTCACATTGACTTTTGACTAGATGAATTCGAAATCAATAGGGGTCGTTTATACGGTCTGGTCTTGCCCGACCGCCCTGCAGAATATTGAGATATTAGGCCCGTGTTTGCAGTTATCAATGCGACAAGCTACCTACATCTATGTGCAAATAAATATACCCCTCTTCTTCGATTGGGGCATAACTACTGTAATTCTTAACCCATGCACATATATTAAAAACCTGCAGCAGATGCCTTTGAAAATGTGTCTAAACTTACAACTTAAGGGAATTTTTATGTATTTGAGTAAACATTTCCAGAGTCATTGTGGCAAAAGGAGAAAATGCTCTGCATGTTGGAAGATGCTGAAATTGTTTTTTTTTATTTATTATTTAGAGTCAGTATTGTCATCTGATATCAATAAATACCCATAATCAGACATGTAGATAGACAGTTAACTACTGGCATATTAACCCTTTCCCTCATACAACAATTTTGAGTGAGAATGACCAAGGGAACATTCCTGTTATCTCTGGTTAGAGTTGATCCAGTGGTTTAGTACGAGATGTTGTTTGAAGCTTAATGTAAAAACCGGATGACAAGTGATCAAAATAAAACCTTGAGCATTAAGCTCAAGAGCAGAGATGGAGCCCTGGACACAATCGCAGAAGTTCAATAGCAAAAATACTTACAACAGTTTTCGCTTTCTTGGTTCTGGTTGCTGGCTTCCTCCCTTGTACAGTGGCTGTAGATTGCTGAAATCAAAAGTTATTGCTTAGATAAATTATCCAATAGCTTATGTAGCCCTATGCAGTTCATTAGAATCAATAGGGCTCATCTACTGATCATGCCAGTATCAATCAGGTTAGCCTTTTGTATTCAAAGTCACATTGACTTTTAACTACATGTAGATGAATTCAAAATCAACAGGGGTCATTTATATGGTCTTGTCTTGCCCGACTGCCTGCAGAATATTGAGACATTAGGCCCAAGTTTGCAGTTATCAATGGGACAAGCTACCTACGTCTATGTGCAAAAACTGATCCCCCTCTTCTTCGATTGGGGCATCACTCATTCTTAACCTTTGCATAAATATAAAAAACCTGCAGCAGATGTCTTTGAAAATATGTTGTGACAATATTTTCATCAGGATCACAGATACTCCAGCCTTCTCAGACTTTTTGCAGAACTCTTTAAATGAAACACATATTGTTTTGATCCAGAAATAATCTTAACCGCTTACCACATACAGACACTCCTGCATAAGCAGACATTGGAAAATATTATGACAAAGTGCTCAATGTGTCCTTTTGTTAATTTTGTTTATACTTTTTCAATAGTTATACTTTCATTTATATATATTTTTGCCTAGATGTTTTCAAAGTCGTTTGCCAAGATATGGTTTATGTGGAAGAGGGTAGTAATCAAATAATTTCAATCGAAACTAGAACTGTGAGTGAACTCACAATTGGATACCCCCGGTTGGACTTACAAGACATATGGACAGACAGACAGACGGATATATTTCCGACCGATAATCTTACTTCATGCACATCCTCAGGTTGTGTACTGCAACTGTGTAAAGTTTCATCAGAATCAGTCCAGCCGTTAAGGAGGAGTTGCGCTTACAGTCATATGGACAGACAGACGGGGGATTCCTATAAACCCCCCCCCCCCCTGTTTGCAGGGGGTATAATAACAAAAGACTTTCCACCATTTCAACCCATTTTGTAGACAAACTGTTGTTTAACTATTCTAGAAAGAAAGCTTATACATCCAAATACTGTCATGTCAAAACCTCTTTAATATATAGTAAGCTGTTACTTACATTTATTGTTTCTGTCTCTGCTGTAAGGGGGACGTGGTTTACTCGGTGTGTCCTTTGATTTGATTGTTGCTGGAACAAAAAATAAATTTCAATAGTACATTTCGTACATGGCGGAGAGGAAAAAATTGCGTTCATCATAAGCCTAGACAGTTTAGATTTCCATAAAACCAATTAGGATTGAAGATGTGGCTTAGCTTATTTGAAATGTTAAAATAAGGTCATTTAATAACCATGCTTTTTTCATTTAACCCTTTCCAGCAAAAAAAAAGAATACAATTGTGCAACAGAAGGCTTTGAAAACATTGAAAAATGTAAAACTAGATGCCGATAGGCAACATGTCAAGCCTGCTCCAAAGGTTGTCTCAGACATGCGAATGCAACACAGACTGATAAAGACTTGACCTGATTACGAGCCTGGTTAATAATGTGTCAAAACGTGTCTACAAGTGGGAAAGGGTTAAAAGAAAACAGTTTCCTTTTTTGCACTTCTGCCATCATCACCTCATCATAATGTCCATGTAACTTGGGAATCCTCTGATGCAAGGCTTCTCATTTTGACAATTGGCCTCTTAGAGTGACCTTGACATTTGAGGTTTTTGACACACCTATATGGTGAACATGTGTGCCTAGTAACTTTGGAAACCTATGATTCACAGTTCAGATGCGAGCCAAACAAGGTACAGTACGATGAAATGGTACTCATTTTGACCTTTTAAGTGTGACTTTTGAGGACCTGGTTTTTGTGCAAAGATTCTTAAATATCATTTGATGCAGGCCGGATAAGGTTCGGAACTGTGGGCTCACAGACGCAAACATGTACATACACTGAAACACCACTGTGACAGCTGGTCGAAATATTTACAGTGATGCCCACAAAGGTTGAAATTATGAATCTTAAAATGTTGTGCTTAATGATAGACAAAATCTCTTCTTTTCATAACAAAGAAATTGACCAATTACTGAGTCTCGCACCAGTTCTAATAATTTCCTCACGCTCAACTTAGAGTTACCTTCCTAAGGACTTTTTCATTTGAAGCCTTTTTATAGTCAATCACCAGAGATGAACAATGGAGTTTTTGAAGATGGCATTCAACTAAATTTCAAATCATATGAGATGGAAATGTAAAGTTTATTTTGTATTTTCTAAAAATATTTTTGACTACCTGTACATATAAATAAATAGTCACATTTGCTTACCTTTTTGTTCTCTTTGACTGTTAAGTAGCCAGTTTCCATCCCTTCTTTCATGGCCTTCATGATGGCTGAAGCTCTTGCAGTAAGGGACCATTCTATCTCAAAAATATTGAGGTCTGGTTTGGCATCTGTAATAATTTCATATGTTAATGTCATTCATATCACGCAGTTTATATGCTGTTACACTATTCTATTTCTCTGTTCTCTGAATTGAAACAAGGATTATTAAACTTTTTAAATCTCTCTTTATCAGAAAAGTTTGAGTCCATTTAAAAACTGTATGTTTATGCATATTTAAAAGGATTTAAGGTAGAAACACTATTTGACTCTTTTATAATGTGTCATATTCACCGGCTATAACAGTGAATGCAGCATTTACATGATGAATACATGATAAATGTTGACAGACAGACAATAAGCACATGATGATCACAATACATGTAGCTCACCTTGATCCCTTCATGCTCAGGTGAGCTTAAAATTAAAGTAGTAATCACCAGAAACATGCAGAAGAGAAGAATTATATATGGTCATTCATATACATTAAATTTATCTATAATTGCCTCAAGCAGAACACCATAATCTTAAGATTTAAAGTTAAAGTTAAAACATGTTAAACTTACCAGATAGCATCAGAATTTCACATCTGTATTCTGTTCTACAGTGGTTAAACACACACTTCAAATTTGGCTTCAATTCGGTTTCACTGATTAGTTTCTTCGTTATAACTATGGATGTACATCCATCACAATCAAACAGTATAAGAGCATGTTTTGGTACATTTGGCTGTTCCATGACTGAAATAATGTTTAGAAATACATACTTGAAAAGTAAAAGTAACAAGAGCAACGCTCGTCTGATACTATCCTTCTACGGTTTATTTAGTTCTAATAAAGAACCTTCAAGAAATATATAAATATTATATTGACTGCACACAACTGCTACTTGTATCTTTCAAGCTTTGATAGAAGATTCACCATGTGGAAATAAATGCAAAGTTCATATACATGATATCACAATCCGTCAAGATCATAAGATTAGTCTTGTGTATGGACAGGCTAATTAGACGGTTACATTAAATTAACTGTAACTAAAAATATTACTTATTAACATTATGTTTTTATTGTTTGAGAAAAATTTGAAATCAATGTTACAAAAAATGACGAAACAACTATGTCCAGTTCTCAAAATCAACCAAAATACATCAAAATTTATGTTTTTTGGGGTAAAAACAGGCCCTCTCAGCATCTTTATCATACAATGTGCAGAAGGGTATTAGATGAACAAGTTTTCCAAGTTTCAAAGTAATAGGTTTGATAGTTTCCATGTAAGTGACCTAAGGCAAAACTTAACCAATGCCGCCGAAGACGATCAAGTGTTTCACAGAAACAAAGAAATAATTATTTTGATGTATTGTTACCTAGTGCTTTTGGCAGGAAAATATTAAATCAAATTGGTGTTAGGGGCAAATATTATAGCATTCTAGGGTGCTTTACGGCATGGAATACAGTCAAATTGCTTGAAATTGCTTTAAACTGGTTGCTTCACTCACATGAGTGGTATTTAGGCTCATGGGGGCATTCAGCCATTAGGTAATAACAACCTTTACATTTTTCCATAAATAATAAAGTTGTTCAAATTTTTAAAAACTTTTCTTTGATAGTTTAATGGACAAAAACAGGCATAAACATGAAAAAAGTATGATGCGGGAGGTTTGGGAGGCATTTGAATATTGAAATGTCTCTGAAAAGAATTGCCTGATTGTCCTAATAGTTGCTACATGTACTTTGCTTTTATCTTATATCATGCATTTTTTTATCCAGTCAAACTGATGGTTGTGGTTGCCTAAAATACCTGAGAATAATGCATAATTATTAAGTTCTATGAACATATTTGACACAGTAAAATTTAAAATATATGTGATGCATACCTTATTTTTACTTTGCGAAGACCTCTGTTATGCATGAAAGCATAACACTAGGTCGATTCAGCTGAAAAACCTAGGTTTGGGTGGTATAGAAACATTTTCTTAGATAATCATTGCTTAATTTACATAATAATGGCTTTTGTGCTTTCATTTTAGTATATCATACTTTGTAAATAAATAGAAACTAGAACTAATATGACTGAAGATGATAAATCCCCCCAAAACAGCACCTTGACCTACACTATAACTTAATAAGTAAAAGGGCCATAACTCTGTAAAATAACATGCAATTGTAAGACCTTTAGGATATGCACATCTCCTTTTGGTATAGAAGCTTCATGTAAAATTTTATTGAATTCCACCCAGTGGTGTGTAAGAAATAGGCCAGACAAAATATGGCTTCCGACTGACTGACCGACCGACAGCCAACCCGACACAGTGACTCCTATATACCCCCTCTTCTTCGAAGGGGGTATAAAAACATATCGATAAGGACAAAGAAATTGTCTTAAATGTCAAATTACGCCACATATATCTTCTGACATGCTGATCTACACCCAAATAATCCCAAAAACCTATGTTTGCGTAGAAAATGAGTGTATACCATCACCAGAATGCATTGACTATATGACATCGAGTTTAAAATCATTGTAAATGTGTATAGGTTGCTCTGGAAATTATTGATTTGATCACTTTTAGTAGTTTGACCTTGTTTGAAAGAGAAAGTAGAGTATGCTAAACACAGGTTTTGTCAGGGCCTGATTTGGTACAAAATGACCGTAACCAGCTGGTTAGTTTTAAAGCTAACTTAAAAGTAACTCTTTAGGACTGAAACTGGTTGATTAACACGGAAACAAAGAAGGAATTCATTTGGTGTATTGTAACCTAAACCCCCAACAAACCTTACATATATTTTTGTAATTCCTGGCTCTCACACCAGTACACACAATTTTCTTCACATTAAAAAAATTCCTTTCTACATAAGCTACCTTCTTCTAGAATAACTTGAACAGGATCACCAAATTATGACCATATATTTTCAAATAAGGCCAGTGCTTTTCGACAAAACTATTGTAAAACCATTTTAACATACAACAAATCAGCATCTACATGATGCATAGAAAATCTCAATAAAATTTATAAATGAAAGAACAATTATTTAATGAAGTTGATAACATTTTGGCAAAAGTAGATATTGCTCACTTTGTGCAATTTAGCCTTTTGTGCAATGTTTTCAAAAAGCTGTCTGCTGCAGGAGTTAGAAATTGTATATGTGGAAAAGGGTTAAAGTTTTACTAATCAAATATAAAGGAAACAAGCCCAGACCTCTGGTGGCCACATGTTTCCAATAGATCAAATAATAGTGTTGGTCTTGGGTAAGCCATTTTTCCTTTTTTCAGATTCAGAAGCAACCGTAAGTTCTACATATAATTCAATTCAATTCTTAGAGCAACGTTCCAAGAAGGTCACCCTAAAAACATTCTTCTGAAATTATTTTCAAATTAGTAAATGTGAAGAACAGACCAAAGTTATACAAAGACAAACTGCCAGTGTAAAGTCTAACAATCTGGAAAGAAATATATGCAATTCTCAAAATGCATGACATTGAAGCCGGCGATGTTTCCCGTCAATAGGTAATGTGTATGAACTTTGCAAAACTTTGCTATACCGGTCGTCTTTCCAAAAATTGTGTCCAGAGTGGATTTTTCGATACAGTCACGATTCTGCTACGTTTTGATTGGATGAAAAGAAAATATCGAAACAAAAAAAACTTCTAGAGGAAATAATTAAATATGATAATACATACTCGATAAAGGAACGAGCACAAGTAATTTTATGTGTGATAATTTCCGTTTAATAACCCTCGTCGTCTATTTCTAAAACGAGTTCAAATAAAACTTGTAAGGGTTTTTTGACCTTTGACATACTGGAAGTTATAAATCCAAATTCCTGTAATATGACGTCATTCTATTAGTGGTGCAGAGGTAGAGCGTCAGCCTCTTGTATCAAAGGTTCCTGGTTCGAGTCCCGTGATGAGCGGGTCCTGACTTTGGGATTTTTTTTTTGTTTGTTTCACAATCGATGTAAAATAAATAAGTTTAAACTAAATGAACCGAAAGGAAAATGACAGAAATTATAGGAAACGTTAGTTTGGCTTGTCACAAATGTAGTTCCGTGAATTATGGAATCGTTTTATTTGAAGTACTTTATGAAGGGCAAGTTGATTATTTGTTGTACCTGTTGGCTATATTTTAAAGTTAAATATAAGCTTAACCTGATGATGATTTTTATTTTCTTTGCTTAGGTCGGTAAGACTCGTAATTGACGTAAACAACTGATCGTGCTGCAAGCAAGGGGCTAACTGAAGTTCGCGGGGAATTATTCACCGATCACAACATATAATAAATGTTTACCTGAAAATAGGTAGCACCTATACTCATATTAGGGGTTTTACGCCACTTTCAACATTATTTCAGTTATATCCCGGCGACAGTTCACTTATTCATTATCCCTGTGTACACAAACCAGTACTAGTCTAGAAAATGTGCCTTGCCCAAGGGCACTCCACCATGACTGGGGATCGAACCCTGGACACCCAGTTTCGAAATCCCCAACGCTAACCACTCGACCACAGCAGATTCATTAGGAAACACTATATAAATCGAAGAAAAAGATATTGAATTAAGTTGAAAATAATACGAAAAAAACCCATAAATGTTTTTTTTCGTTTATAGGTAACAGGTGTGTGATTTTCAATAACCCATGAAGCTTTCTGAAATGAAACTGGCCAAATCTATGGGGGGCCGCCATTTTGGGTATGTATAAAATGAGACGAAAAACACGGATTGAAAATTGTTGTCGTCTTTTTAATATTTTTTTTTAATCGACATTTTGGGTATGTATAAAATGAGACAAAAAACACGGATTAAAAAGTATTGTCGTCTTTTTAATCATTTATTTTAAAATCGATATTTAAGAACATTAAAGTGCTGTGTTATGTGGGAATTAACATTAGTACGAAAAGTTAAAAATAAATGGAACTCTGTAAGAAATATGTTTTCCCATTCGTCAAAAAAACGACAGCATTAGTCTTTTTACGCCCGAACTTTAATTTTGACTGTATCATTGCCAAAGACGTGACGTGACGTCATTTCCGTAACACTTCATCTTGGCGTAACGTCAATGGAGCGACGTTGTTTCCCGCAAAAAAAGTCGATCAACATGAAAGACCCCAAATTCCTATACATGAGCTATTGACTCACTCATTCAAAGTATAATTATTTATCAAACATTGTGGTAAAAGGATAACTTTCTCATAAGGAGCAATCATTCTTTTGGCGACAATTTTTTCCTAAATCGTCTGTTGTAAAGGCCTCAGAAACCGTCTCTAATAGCAGAAATATGACCCCTTACATAATTTGTTCCAGTCATATTGACTGGTTGAAAAAGGCAGTCGCAAGGTTGCATCAGAAAAGGGCTGATCTATTTGCTTCTTTACCATAATGCAGGTGATCGATTAAGGATCATGTTGGCCCTCATATTTTAACCTCGTTCATTATAAATGTATTCCTTGATTTTCTTAAAGTCTTTACTTTATTATTTTCTGTTCGTAATAATAGACGACAGCAATACAAATTCCAAATATGTTTTGATAATGCAAGAAACATGACATTAACATTATTATTGACTAGTCAATTACGTATAAATCCTTTTTTATGAGCAATTTTTGATTATAATTAGCTTGTGTTTTTTCGTAAATAGGTAGCACCTATAGATATATTATGGCTTGGGAGAATTTGCTCATCAGGAGCAATTTTTCCTTTAGCCAAAATGTTTTCAAAAGTCGTCCACTGCAGAGGTGTCAGAAATTGTCTACATGTGGAAGAGGGTTAACCCTTTCCCTCATACAGACGCTTTCTGACGCCTCTGCAGCAGACAGCTTTTTGAAAACATAGTGACAAAAGAAGAAATTGCACAAAACATGCAATTTCTCCTTTTGCCACAATGTTTTTCCACTTTTTGTCATAGGTTATCCATCCAGTTATGGAGATTTTCTTTTTTATGGAAAAAAAAACGTTCAAAGTCGTCTGCTGCAGAATTGTCGTATGAGGGAAAGGGTTAACTGGTATTTCAGTAACATCACTGCGATAGAACACTTACTCATGATCCCACTAATCAAGCTGTTGTGAAAGATTTCTCTCTAAAAATGTTATTCATTATATCAGGCACTGTTAATTGACGGTTTGATTTTGAGCATTACGCCATTTTGAAAAGCATTTCACAGTAGCAGGTTTACCCTACCATGTCGCAGCTCTAGATAAGGGGCGTTTTGCATGTTCTAAAATCCTTATTTGACCTTCTAACCCTATGTTGTGGGTACTCAAAAGAATCGTCTCACAGAGACGATTCTTTTAAGTACCCACAACATAGGGTTTGTTTTAATAATAAGAGAGAAATTGTGGTAAAAAGAGCTGAATACTCCTCTTTATCTGGACCTCTGCATGTGTTTCCAAACTCTCTCATACAGCTATGCCTCATATCTCACCTCTAACCCTTTCCCTCACACGACAATTCTGCAGCAGACGACTTTGAACATATTTTGTGAAACAAGAGGCCCATGAGGGCCTATGCTCTACTGGTATGGTTCTTTGGTCATTTTCAATCCAGAGCATGTATGTATGGTGAAGATCGGATAGTAAATGGAGGCTCTTTTGTGTTCACAAGCTGTATTATATCAATTTTTACAATTTCATGGGCCATAATCCAGTCTTGCATGGGCGGATCTAGCTGGTTTTCAAAAGGAACCAAGCTCTCATCAATATTTAACTACTATCTAAGTTTGGTGAAGATCAGATAGTAAATGGAGCCTCTATTGTGTTCACATGCTCAATTATAGCAATTTGGACAATTTCAAGGGCCATAATCCAGTCTTGCATGGGCGGATCTGGCTGGTTTAGGAAAGGAACCAAGCTCTCATGGATATCTTACTACTGTATAAGTTTGGTTGAGATACAATCAAAAGTGAAGACTGTATCGTGTTAAAAAGTTCTTTTATAGCAATTTTGACCATTTCAAGGGCCATAATCCAGCATGCATGGGCGGATCTGGCTGGTTTTCAAAAGGAACCGAGCTCTCATAGATATCTAACTACTGTATAAGTTTGGTTGAGATACAATCAAACGTGAAGACTGTATCGTGTTACATGTAACAAGCTCTTTTATAGCAATTTTGACCATTTCAAGGGCCATAATCCAGTCTTGCATGGGCGGATGTGACTGGTTTTCAAAAGGAACCGAGCTCTCATAGATATCTAACTACTGTATAAGTTTAGTTGAGATACAATCAAAAGTGAAGACTGTATCGTGTTAACAAGCTCTTTTATAGCAATTTTGACCATTTCAAGGGCCATAATCCAGTCTTGCATGGGCGGATCTGGCTGGTTTTCAAAAGGAACCGAGCTCTCATAGATATCTAACTACTGTATAAGTTTAGTTGAGATACAATCAAAAGTGAAGACTGTATCGTGTTAACAAGCTCTTTTATAGCAATTTTGACCATTTCAAGGGCCATAATCCAGTCTTGCATTGGCGGATCTGGCTGGTTTTCGAAAGGAACCGAGCTCTCATGAATATCTAACTACTGTATAAGTTTGGTTGAGATACAATTAAAAGTGAAGACTG
The DNA here is from genome assembly GCA_031761405.1 of Serripes groenlandicus. Classification (NCBI taxonomy): domain Eukaryota; kingdom Metazoa; phylum Mollusca; class Bivalvia; order Cardiida; family Cardiidae; genus Serripes; species Serripes groenlandicus. The sequence goes on from JASEVX010000212.1 coordinate 235,776, forward strand.
TATCGTGTTAACAAGCTCTTTTATAGCAATTTTGACCATTTCAAGGGCCATAATCCAGTCATGCATGGGCGGATCTGGCTGGTTTTCGAAAGGAACCGAGCTCTCATGGATATCTAACTACTGTATAAGTTTGGTTGAGAAACAATCAAACGTGAAGACTGTATCGTGTTAACAAGAAATTGTTTACGGACGCACGGACGCACGCACGGACGACGGACACATCGCCACGACATAAGCCCTTCTGGCCTTTGGCCAGTAGAGCTAAAAATGGAAAATCTCTATAATTGAATGGATAACCTATGACAAAAAGTGGAAAACATTGTGACAAAAGGAGAAATTGCACGTTTTGTGCAATTTCTTCTTTTGTTACTATGTTTTCAAAAAGCCGTCTGCTTCAGAGGCGTCAGAAAGCGTCTATATGAGAGAAAGGGTTAATATCTTTTTGTGTTTTTCCTGTATTAGGTATTTAAAATACATTCTACAGTTCAAAGGTCTACGCTTGAATTCATCTTGCAAATAAACTTCCAATTCAAACCCAAATATCCCTCTTTGAGATAATAAGAAAATAAACACCCTTTTTATTGACAGAAAAAGTTGATCACATTATGTGTGTGTGAAAATAACACTTTTTTAAAATTAAATCTTAAGTATTTTCGTATGCCATACCTTACTCCCAGAAATTTGGGACGTTCCCCGGGCGCAGTACAAGTTGATTCCCTCTTTAAACTCATGACATGGTTAATGGAGAGGACAGTTGCAGCGACAAAAAACGGCAGGCCAAGTATCGAGTTGACGATTATAAGTACAGCTACAATCAGTAGATCTAGATGGTAACCACACCCTTTCTGCAATATTAAAATACAATGTTCAGGGCAAAAACATAAAGAAGAACCTGATATAGAAATTTGAGAGTATTTTTTTTTTCAAAATCATTTAACCCTTTCCCTCATACGACAATTCTGCAGCAGACGGCTTTAAACATATTTTGTCAAAAAATGGAAAATCTCTATAATTTAATAGATAACCTATGACTAACAGTGGAAAATATTGTGGCAAAAGGAGAAATTGCTTGTTTTGAGCAATTTCTTCTTTTGTCACTATGTTTTCAAAAGCTGTCTGCGTCAGAAAGCATCTGTATGCAGGAAACGGTTAAAGATAAATCAAAGTACTCAGGAGTACTGAAAGTCAGGTTCACATGGAAGCGACAAAGATTGAATCAATTCAAAGTGGAAATAATAGATGCTCATTGTTTCTCCTTTTCTCACAATGTTTTCAAAAACCATCTGCTGCCGATGAATCAATGTGTATAAAATGGGTTAAGAATAAGATTAAGCCTTTCCCTCATACGACAATTCTGCAGCAAAAAGCCGTCTGCTGCAGAGGCGTGAGAAAGCGTCTATATGAGGGAAAGGGTTAAGCACGTAATGCATAATGTTCTAAAAAGGGGTTATATGTGAGAATAATTAAGCACCTACCTTTAGTTTGTTTTCGTTTCTATTTACAATGACGGCTGTAATCTGTTGATCCATGAAGAGCAAGATGGTCGCTAACAATGCGGGAAATACGGCCGCCACAGGCAGCCAAATTGGGTTCTTCTCGTGGAAAGGCGGGATTAACCAGTCACGGTTTAAATGATTGGTTGGCTAGAATAAAATATGTATGACAAAGTTAACCCTCTTCCCACATACAACAATTCTGCAGCAGACAACATTAAAAAGACCTGCTTAAAATTATGGCTAATCTCAATAAATAAACCTTTAATCATTAATAAGATTTGAAAACATTGTGGCAAAAGTAGAAATTGATCATCATTGGTTTTTTTGTGGGAGAAAGACTAAAATGCTAGAAATGCTGGAATTATGGCCAGGGTTTAAATAATTGTGACAGAAGGGAAAATGTCTCATTATGACCTTTTGCCACATTGTTTTAACCCTTTCCCTCATATAGACGCTTTTTGACGCCTCTGCAACAGACGGCTTTTTGAAAACATAGTGACAAAAGAAGAAATTGCTCAAAACGAGCAATTTCTTCTTTTGCCACAATGTTTTCCACTTTTAGTCATAGGTTATCCATTCAATTATAGAGATTTTCTATTTTTCGACAAAATATGTTCAAAGTCGTCTGCTGCAGATTTGTTGTATGAGGGAAAGGGTTAAAAGGCTTTTTACTGTATATGAATCAAAACGCAGCTGCATGTCGAAAGGGGTTAAACAACAGTAAAGTGTATTAAAAACATGTATGTTATGTAATGACATTTACTCCTTTACATATGAAACAAAACGTTTTCGAGTATAAACTAGAGATTGCTTTTTTGAAAAAGCGCTTGTCTCCCCATTTGTGTGGTCGTAGGGGAGGAAAAGAAATGATGGAGATGATTTTTTTAGTTTTGGACTGGAGATGAAGCAACAGTGACAATCCTCAGTTATTGAGCGGAAACCATTTTTCAGCTGAGGGTTACCATGACCTTGGTCTTTGACCTAGTGACCTCAAAATCAATAGGGGTCATTTGCTGCTGGTGACCGACCTGCACACCAAGTATGAAGTTCCTGGGCCCAAGCAATCTTCAGTTTTTGAGCGGAAACCATTTTTCAGCCAAAGGTCACCGCGACCTTGACCTACTGACATCAAAATCAATAGGGGTCATCTACAGGTTAGGACCAAGCTGCACACCAAGTATGAAGTTCCTGGGTATAAGCGTTCTTGAGTTATTGAGTAAAACACATTTTTCAGCTGAAGGTTACCGTGACCTTCGACATTTGACCTTGTGACCTCAAAATCAAACAAATTCAATAAAGGTCATTTACTGGTTAGGACCAACCTGCACACCAGGTATGAAGTTCCTCAACATAAGCATTCTTTAGTTATTGAGAGGAAACTATTTTTCAGCTGAAGGTTACCATGACCTTGACCTTTAAGCTAGTGACCTCAAAATCAATAGGGGTAATCTACTGGTGGTGACCAACCTGCACACCAAGTATTAACTTCCATGGCCAAAGCATTCTACAGTTATTAAGCAAAAACAATGTTTCAGCTCATTGTCACTGTGACCTTTCAGCTCTAGGTCACTGTGACCTTGACTTTGACCTCAAAATTGATAGGGTCTTCTACTGGGCATGGCCAACCTGCATACCAAGTATGGAGTTCCTCGGCCCAAGCGTTCTTCAGTTATTGAGCGGAAACCATTTTTTACCTCACAAGGTCACCATGACCTTGACCTTTGACCTTCTGACATCAAAATCAATAGGAGTCATCTACTGGTCATGACCAACCTGCATACCAAGTATGAAGATCCTATGCCCAAGCGTTCTTCAGTTATTGAGCGGAAACAAGTGTGACGGATGTGACCTTGACCACTGTGACCTTGACCTAGTGACCTTAAAATGAAAAGGGGTCATTTGCTGGTGGTGACCAACCTGCACATCAAGTATGAAGTTCCTGGGCTCAAGCAAAAACTATTTATCAGCTCATTGTCACTGTGACCTTTCAAGCTCATGGTCACTGTGACCTTGACTTTAGACATACTGACCTCAAAATCAATAGGGGTCTTCTACTAGGCATGGCCAACCTGCATACCAAGTATGGAGTTCCTCAGCCAAAGCGTTCTTCAGTTATTGAGCGGAAACCATTTTTTACCTCACAAGGTCACCATGACCTTGACCTTTGACCTTCTGTTATCAAAATCCATAGGGGTCAGCTACTGTTCATGACCAACCTGCATACCAAGTATGAAGTTCCTAAGCCTAAACGTTCTTCAGTTATTGAGCGGAAACAAGTGTGACAAACGGAAGGACGGAAGGACGGACGGAACGGGCAAAAACAATATGTCACCCCCATGTAATGGGGGAGACATAATAATAATTATAACATCATGTAACCTCGTCTTCTCAATGTGGGAAGATGAGAAATATATTGACTATATAAAAATCTTATCATATAACCCTTTCCCTCATACGACAATTCTGCAGCAGACGACTTTGAACGTTATTTGTCAAAACATAGAAAATCTCCATAATTGAATGGATAACCTACGACAACAAGTGGAAAACATCGTGGCAAAAGGAGAAATTGCACGTTTTGTGCAATTTCTTCTTTGGTCACTATGTTTTCAAAAAGCCGTCTGTTGCAGAGGCGTCAGAAAGCGTCTATATGAGGGAAAGGGATAATACCCATGCACACTGCTTTCATATAGAATAAAAAATTCTTCGTTATTATGTGTACCGTGTTTTGTTTAGAAAACGGAAGAATTAGTTTGCTCTACAAAGCGTGTATATAACACAGACACACAATCTGACATGATGGTTCCAGTCAACATCTGCCTTACATTGTTGTGAGGATAAAATAACTTTTGAAAACATTGTAACAAAAGGAGAATGTGCTCAAAACAAGCAATTTCTCCTTCTGCCACAATGTTTTCAATTTTACCTTTAACTAGAACTATCACTGAAGATGATAAATACCCCAAAAACAGCACCTTGACTCAAAATAAGGCTTCCGACCGACCAACCTATAGGTAGTCCTATCAAACAGTACTCATTTTGACCTTTCACCATGACCTTGAGCTTCGAGGTACAAGCCACCTCATCATGGTGAACATGTGTTCCCAGTAACTTGAGAATCCTATGATGCATGGTTGAGATGCGGGCCGGACAAGGTAATCCTATCAAACAGTACTCATTTTGACGTTTGACCTTAACCCTTTCCCTCATATAGACGCTTTCTGACGCCTCTGCAGCAGACGGCTTTTTGAAAACATAGTGACAAAAGAAGAAATTGCACAAAACGTGCAATTTCTCCTTTTGCCACAATGTTTTCCACTTTTAGTCATAGGTTATCCATTCAATTATGGAGATTTTCTATGATTTGACAAAATATGTTCAAAGTCGTCTGCTGCAGAATTGTCGTATGAGGGAAAGGGTTAGTGTGACCTTGACCTTTAAGGTACAGGCCTGGGTGTTGTGCGCGACACGCCGCCTCATCATGGTGCTAAGTTTCTTTGAAATCCTATAATGCATGGTTGAAATGCAGTCCGAACAAGGTACAGTTCTATCAAATAGTACTCATTTTGACCTTTGACCTCTAAGTGTGACCTTGACATTTGAGGCACAGGCCTGGGTATTGTGCGCGACACGCCGCCTCATCATAGTGAACATTTGTGCCAAGTTTCATTCAAATGCATGGTTAAGATGCGGGCCGGACAAGGTTAGGTGGGACTGACAGACAGACAGACAGACGGACAGACGTAAAAGGGCTATAACTCTGTAAAATAACATGCAATTGTAAGACCTTTAGGGTATGCACATCTCCGCTTGGTATAGAAGCTTCATGTAAATTTTATTGAATTCCACCCAGTGGTTTGTAAGAAATAGGCCGGACAAAATATGGCTTCTGACTGACACAGCGACTCCTATATACCCCCCAAAACTTTGTTTTATGGGGGTATAATAATAGAGATATTTTATAGTTTTAGGTAGTTGTTGTTGAAAGTCGTCTGCTGCAGATTTCTTATATGTGGGAAAGGAATAATTCACATAGAAATATCACTTACATGGAATTTATCAGGGACTTCCAATTTAGGATTGTTCAGTCCTAGTCCAGCGTCTGTCCCTACTGCCACTCCAATAGCTATCACAACTGCAAAATCACTTATCACAATACGCACCTGCAAATAAAATACATAATATAACAACATAACTCCAATAGCTATCACAATTGCAGAATTACTTATCACAATACGCACCAGCAAATAGTATACATAATGTAACCAAACAGAGCTTCAAATAGTGTCGCGTTATCACGATACAAAAATACAAAATTATATTGGGAGACAATCACACCAAGATCTTGATTGCTTGGGGTTTAACGCCGTTTTCAACAATTTTTCAGTCATATTACGATAGCCAGTTCACCTACCCATATGTTTCCTGGCTTGCTCATACCAGTACTCCATACAACAATCTTTCCAAGCTGCTTTTCCACATAGACTATTAGCCCATTGGTGGAAGATGAGTGATGCTTGTCACATTTACTTTAATCAAACGTCGGAAAGAATGTTGGCAGAGCAGGGGTTTAAACTCACAACCGCTGGATTGACACCACTCGTCGCTATCAGCTGAGCTACCGGGGCCATGCCCGAGATCTTGATATGGTGTGTTTGTGAAACACAAATGCTTGAGTTGGCAATACAAGTAGGTCAAAGGTCAAGGACACAATATCAATAATATTGAAATATCCCTTTCACACATGTTGACACCGACACCTCTGCAGCAGACGACTTTTGAAAACATTGTGGGAAAATAATTACACTTTCCTTTACAGAGATTTTTTATATTTTTGCAAATATTTTTTCAAAGTCATCTGCTGCAGATTTGAAGTGTGTGGGAAAGGGATATCTGAAAAGATTTCATCACTAAGAATACACATGCCTAATACGAAAATTTAACCCTTTCCAGTTTGCAAATGCATTTTGACGCAGTTGAAGCGAATGTGTGTGGCAAAAGATAAAATTGTTCATAATAAGATAATAAGAAGTTATTTTCCTGCTTGCAGACACATTTTGACTCATTTGCAAAAGACAACATTCGAAAACAGTGTGTGTGGAAAAAGATGGAATCGTTCACAATAAAAGAAAAATCTTTTGCCATAATGTCTTCAACTATATTCAGTAATTATACCTTTATTTTGAAAACAACCTATGAAATATATAGACAAAAATATGGAAAACCTTCATAAATGAAAGTGTAATTATTCAATAGAGTTGAAACACTGTGCCATAATAAGTAATTAGTCCTTTTGCCACAGTGTTTTCAAAAGTTGTCTGCTGTAGATGCATCAAAATGGGTATGAAAGTGATAAAGGGAGGGTTAAAATACTTTGACAAAAAGAATTTTCAATTTGGATAATTGAACAGCTTTCCTTCATACAGACGCTTTCCAACGTCTCTGAAGCAGACTATTTTAAAAACATTGCGACAAAAGAAGAAATTGCTCATGATGAGCAATTTCTCCTTTTGCAACAATATTTTGCACTTTTAGTAATTGGTTATCCATTCAATTATAGAGATTTTCCATTTTTGAAAAAAAAAATCAAAGTCGTCTGCTGCAGATTTCTTGTATGTGGGAAAGGGGTAAGTAAAACTGTTAACCTAAATTGATGTAATACAAGTAAGTGAAAACTTGACAGACAACTGAGAAGTGAACACAGGCACCACTAAAAAACACTATCCCTACCTTAGCTGGAAAGAATCAGTCATTTCTAGTGGCTTTCAGTGCATATGCCACTGTAAAAGTCAATATAAACAGGAGAAGAGACAAGAAAAACACGTCGGCTTCATAGTGACATCCCGGCCCTTCAAGTCTCCCGCCAAATTCCTCACACAAATCAGGATGGACAAGGTGCAAGTCTATGGTCTCATTTGTCTCAACGTGAATTGTTTGGAGAGATTTTCCATATTTCCCCAAATGATGCTTTCAAAGTCGTCTGCTGCAGATTTGTTGTATGATGGAAAGGGTTAAATGTTTTAAAGTTTTAGCAATGTAAGAACACAGGCACCACTAAAAAATACTATCCCTACCTTAGCTGGAAAGAATCGGCCATTTCTAGTGGCTTTCAGTGCATATGCACAAATCAGGATGGACAAGGTGCAAGTCTATGGTCTCATTTGACGTTAACGTGAATTGTGTCGTTGCATTCAAACTTGTCACATTTGTGAAAATAGGATACATATAAACATAGATAGAACTCTATAGAGGCTTCCGATATGAAAGTAGGTCAAATGGCAGTGTCGATATGTATCCTTTTTTCCTTCTGAGCATAACTCTTGCAAAAATCACTCTACCGGATAATCCCTGTTTTAATAATAATAATAATACTTTATTTTACGAGGGTAAACACAGTTAGTATACACTAATCTTCCCTGAGGCCCTCAGATACATCAAATGGAAAAGTAACATACATACATGAATACAACAACTATGCTATTATGAGCATGAAGCAAAATTCATACAATTACGTCATTCATATACAACACTCAAGTAACTTTTTAAAGAACAAAAACAATGTCAATCATTTTTATTTGTTTGGAACAAACAAATTTAGTTACTGCAATTCTGAAGCCTTCCAAACAAATTTAGTTACTGCAATTCTGAAGCCGTTCGTCTTATGGAAAAGTCCATGAATTTCATACGCGTGAAAGTAGTACTCAATACTTGCTCTTACATTTCAAATGTATCACGATATTTGAAATAATGATATATTTATATCGTCTTTGTTTTCTTATGTGGTTCTTATATTCAAAGAGAATTTGGAAATAAAATGAAACATTGTATTTTAAAACATGAACGCGGAGAGATTTATAAATCTCAATGAGTGAACTGCTACAGGGAAAACTATTTCCGATTTAAGCTCCAGATACGGTATTTGAATTTTCAATCACGCATTGAAAATGTAGATAAAAACAGAATTGAAAATATTTTCTTTGTGCCTTGTCGGCCATATAAATATAGTATAAAGAATTAAAAAGCAAATATGTGCGTCATAAAATGCATTTAAAATGACACATTTGCAGAGAAATCGTGATCGTCGAATTCTATTTATAAATACGACGGTATGGGGGGAGGGTTTAAAGTGCGGACGCGATCTGCGGACAAATACATTATAGAGGGAAAATGCGGACAAATGCAATATAGAGGGAAAATGCGGACGCTATAGAATATAGAGCAAATCTGCGGACGCTATGATTTGTTGTAAAAAATGTTTAATTAAAGATGGGCAAATGTGTATAATTTGTTAACATATGATCATATCCGGGGTTTTCTTTTTAAATATATAATGTGTTTGATTGCTTTTATCAGTGATATAGATTTTCCATGTGCCATACTACGAGGCAAATGATCCATGCAACATTCTATTCTGTAGGGTACTTGGAAGGGGCAGAACAATTTAAATAACAAATAAACAATAAGTATATATATATATATATATACAACACTGTTTCTAGTAATTATATATATATACAACAATAATACTAATCTATAACAAATAAGTTAAATGTTTTTTTCTTGCTGTGTAAACAGTAAAAAGCAACATATATTGAAAACATTGTGGGAAAAGGAGAATTTGCTTATTTAAACAATTTCTTAATTCCCATAACCTTTCTTTACCGTCGTATAAACCAAATTTGTATTTGAAGGCTGTTATAAGTAAAAAACTTAAATGTTGCCAATTTAATCACATATCTTATCCTTATAATAGCCAAATAATTAACAAAAGTTACAATTAAAGTTCCGCATCTGTTGTCAACATATCCACCGGTGCATTAACACAAGATTTGTGAAACCAACTGTGCATATATCACATTGTACCATGACGGTATCGACACATCCCGGCAAGTTACAAATACATAAATGTATATGATAGGTTTATTGGGAAAAGGGGTTACATTTATAATTTGTTTGGAATGACACTCGTACACAATGGTAATTAACAGTGAATGTTCACGCATCCTTAATTAATTTGGTAAGCTTAAACACCCTTTAAAGGAAACAGCGGCTAGCTTAGGTGTATACTGTAGAGTAAAATGCGGACGGCAAAGGTATTTTTCTTGGTTTTCTCTGGAGCATTTAATCCTTTTATAATGCAAATGAATTTAAAAGCCTCTGAAGTCTGAAGCATGTTTCTTTTAAAGTGCTCATATAAATATTAGTACTGCCTTTTTCCACAATATTTTCTACATGATTTCAATTACTCTTTCATTTGGATAGATGTTTCTTTTTTTTAGCTCACCTGAGCACGAAGTGCTGAAAGTTAGTTATTGTGATCTCCTTTTCTTCTACCAAACTGATTGGCAGATTTTAAAATTATTTTAAAGAAGTGTTCCTTGGCCGCCAGGGAGCGGGGCTTTTTTGCCTTATATGGCTATAGTGTAAACTCAAAAAAATCTTCTCCTCCAAAAGTGTCAAGCCGATTTTCAAATAATGTTGTAGAAATGTTCCTAGGGTGACCCTCTATCAGATTCCTTCCAGCCAAGTTGATTGGTCGAAAAACATGGCCGCCAGCGGGCGGGGCTTTTTTGCCTAATATGGCTATAGTAAAAACTTGAAAAATCTTCTCCTCCGAAAGTGTTTGGCCAATTTTCAATTCTTTTTGTAGAAATGTTCATTGGGAGACCATCTATCAGATTCCTCCAAGCCATGTTGATTGGTCGAAAAACATGGCCACCAGGGGGCAGGGCTATTTGGCCTTATATGGCTATAGTGAAAACTTGAAAAATCTCTTGTTAAGCAGGAAGCTTTTGAGTAAGATTTTAGAAAACCCTTGGTCAATTGTGATTTTTTTTGTAACACAAATTGGTAAATACTTAAATGAGTGAGTCGGGGCCATAATGGTTATCCATTTTTATGCCCCCGGAATCACCGATTCGGTGGGCATCTAGTTTTTTGGCCTGTCTGCACGTCTGCACGTCTGTCTGCACGTCTGTCTGCACGTCTGTCAGCACGTCTGTCTGTCTGTCTGACTGTCTGTCTGCACGAAAAAAACTTTAACCTTGACCACTACTTTTGAACCATAACAGGTACGGCTACCATATTTCACATGTGTATTTCTTGTGACATGACCTTTCTGTCACTACCAACATTTTTGACCTTGCGACCTTGACCTTTGACCTAGATGTTGCCATTCTCGAAAAAAACTTTACCCTTGGCCATTACTTTTGAACCATAACAGGTAAGGCTACCATAATTCACATGAGTATTCCTTGTGACATGACCTTTCTGTCAGTACCAACATTTTTGACCTTGCGAATTTGACCTTTGATCTTGTTGTTGCCATTCTCGAAAAAAGACTTTAACCTTGGCCATTACTTTTGAACCATAACAGGTACGGCTACCATATTTCACATGTGTATTCCTTGTGACATGACCTTTCTGTCAGTACCAACATTTTTGACCTTGCGACCTTGACCTTTGACATAGATGTTGCCATTCTCAAAAAAAAACTTTAACCTTCACCACTTCTTTTGAACCATAACAGGTAAGGCTACCATATTTCACTTGTGTATACCTTGTGACATGACCTTTCTGTCAGTACAAATTTTTTTCACCTTGACCTTTGACCTAAATGTTGCCATTCTCGAAAAAAAAAATAACCTTGACCACTACTTTTGAACCATAACAGGTACGGCTACCATATTTCACATGTGTATTCCTTGTGACATGACCTTTCTATCAGTACCAACATTTTTCACCTGGCGACCTTGACCTTTGACCTAGATGTTACCAATCGGGGGCATCAGTGTTTCACAAACACATCTTGTTTTTACATGTCTTTTGAAACTTGGAAATTAAATATAATATTCACATGTATGTCTCATGATTTATTTTTTATAGACAACTAAAATGGCATTTAATTTTAACGGATGCGTCATTTATTCTTTTACCCGAAGTTGTAATATTTATAAACAATGCAGTTTATAAATCACACATCTATGCAAATGCAAATGTTTGAACAGTTTTATGTACCCAAACAAATTCAGTGCCTTCAGCGCTTTGATTAGTTAAGTTAGCATGATTTAATAGATAATCCTTAATTTTTTCTTTAAATGTATTAAGGCTTGGAGTATTACGTATTGATTGTGGCAAACTATTCCATAAAATCGGACCAGAATAGCTAAATGATTTTTTGTATAGCTCTGTTTTCACTTTTGGAACTTTTAAATTGAGATTTGTAGCATTCCGAAGTGTATATGTGTTATTTTCAGAGACAAAATTAAATTTATTTACCAAGTATGACGGTGCATCTTTCTTCAAACTTTTAAACAGAAGAAGATATTTATGGTATTTAATTCTATCCTCAATTTTCATCCATCCTAGTTCTTTGAATAAGGGCCCAGATGGTGAAAGGGGGTCTTGGTCTAGTATTAATCTTACAGCCCTTTTTTGAAGTTTTAGAATACGATTTAGTCCAACCTTGGTACAGTTTCCCCAAGTTACGCAGCAATAATCAATAAGTGGTAGAATGTAACCTGTATAGAACAATTTCCTTGATTCAAGATTTAGAAACTGCTTAATTTTAGAAAGGAGATAAATACGAGATGAGACTTTAGAGCAGACTTAGTCTAATTGATTTGCCCAGGTTAGGTGAGGGTCGATTGTAATTCCCAGTAGTTTTTCATGTGAAGAGTTCTGAAGAACAGCAGAATTTATCATTAGAAAAAACTCTTCACTTTGGGATGAGACCTTTTGTCGAGTTCCAACAATCATACTTTTAGTTTTTTGACAGTTTATGAACATATTATTATTGGTACACCATTTTTCAACTTCATATAAGTCTGCCTGTGCCTTTAATTGCAACTCACTTATTGTTTTTCCTGATATGTGCATTGTTGAATCGTCGGCATACATATCAGTATTACAGTTTTGAATACTTAATGGTAAATCATTTATATATAAAATGAATAGAAGAGGTCCCAAAATGGAACCTTGAGGGACTCCATATTTAATAGGCAGTTTATCAGATTTTGTATTGCCTATTTGCACTTGTTGTGTCCGATTACTTGAATATGACTTAAAAAAATCAATTGTTTTTAGACTAAAACCATACATTTGAAGTTTTTGACAGATAATGTCATGGTCAACTACATCAAAAGCCTTTTTAAAGTCTAGAAGTATGACTAGATTTAAATTTCCATTATTCATTTCTTGCAGCCACTTATCAATAATATTTACAAGTGCAGTTTGACAAGAGTGATTTGGTCTAAAACCTGACTGAGCAGGGTGTAGAAGATCATATTTGGACAAAAATTTGTACATACATTTTGAAACATGTTTTTCAATGAGTTTTGAAATTGTTGGTAGGACAGAGATGGGTCTATAGTTAGTAGGAAGGCATTTTTCACCAGCTTTAAAAATTGGTGACACCTTTGCATTTTTTAATATATCTGGATATACACCACTGTCTATTATTCTATTAAAGATGAATGTCAGTGGTGATGATATAATATGGGCACTTACTTTGAGTATTCTTGGACCAATGTTATCATCGCCTGAAGACTTATTGACGTCAAGTTGCATTATTTTCTCAAAAAGCTCATTTATTTTAACAGGTGGAATGATAAAAACTTTGTTTGAGGGTATCACCTGTTAAGGTGTTTATAAATACCACCTCCAGGGTATTATAGCTACCGCTATATAATTCATATATGGGCCATAACTTCCAAATATGGGCCATAAATGTACTGGGCCATAAATGTTTGGGCCATATCTTCCTGATACCAAAAGACATACATCATGTTAAACAAACACTGTTTTTAACAAATCTGAAAAATACACTTTCGCCGTTATAGTTAAACAGCTTAAAAACTAAGATATAATAAAAACACCTTTTTAAGAAATAGAACTTGCACTACATATGATTAACAAAGGCCCGACAATCTCGATAAGATTTTAAATGGGGTTGGCCGGCAATTGCCTTTGGATGAAATTACGCTGATTGTAATATGAAAAAGAGTCTTCATGATTATCGAACAATATCTCTATAAGTTATTATTGAATATTTATGTTTAATATACCAAATCAAAGCTATAAAAGTCAGCTTTAATTTGACGCCAATTTTATCAAATAAGAAATAAAGATTTTAATAGGGGGGGGGGGGCCGTGTTGGCCGGAAATTATATGACGCGAAATATCAAACAATAAAAACAGTTTTGTTTAACGAACGATAATTCTAAAAGTAATAAAGTTTTATTTATGTTTTATATACTACATGGAAGCTAGAAATGTCAGATTTAATTTGACACCAAATTTATTAAAATCAAATATGAATTAAAGATTTTAATAGGGGGGGGCCGTGTTGGCCTGAAATTATATGACGCGAAATATCAAACAATAAAAACACTTATGTTTATCAAACGATATTTCTAAACGTTTTTATGTTTTATATACTACATGGAAGCTACAAATGTCAGCTTCAATTTAACACCAAATTTATTAGAATCGGATATGAAATAAAGATTTTAGTAGGGGAGGGCCGTGATGGCCGGGTTTTAAGGTGTAATTTTATCGATATGGCCGGGGAATACACATTGCCCAATCACGTTCACTTATTCTAAGGTTGCTTTGCAACTCTCCCACAATGCATTGCAATCGACTTCCCCAAAATGGCAGTTTACACATGACAATTTATTTAAACACAAATGTAGAATCAAAACTAATGATTAGAATAGCATGAGTGCAGGAATCAATCAGATAACAACTTTATTTCTAGGTATGTACTTAATTTTACCTGACACAAAGGAACAGTGGAATAATCAGGGTTCAAAGATAGAAAGTTGATCTCCCGTAACCGATTCACTACAATATTTTGTCAAAAAATGGAAAATCTCTATAATTCAATGGTTACCTATGACTAAAAGTGGAAAACATTTGTGGCAAACGGAGAAATTGCTTGTTTGAGCAATTTCTTCTTTTGTCACAATGTTTTCAAAAAGCTGTCTGCTGCAGAGGCGTCAGAAAGCGTCTATATGCGGGAAAGGGGGCCATTGCAAACATCACAGCCATTCTATAGCAAAAATTATTTTATAAAACCAAATGTAACTTCTATTTATCTATACCTGATGTGCTTCTTGCAAAACCTTCAATTTTCTGCTTGTTGATGAATATACCGAGCAACACTTATAATTATCTAATTAATTATCAAATTATATTTATAAGGATTTTCTGAAATAAAATAGGCAAAAAACCCATTTTCTACTATTGCAATGAGACTATTGGTCTTATGAATCACCAAATGCACAGCACCTAGCATGAAAGGTGACTTCAGTGCAATCACCTGACTAGTGAATTTCTAGTAAACATAATTATAAATTCATATCTCAATATGTGTCAAAATTACTGACTTTGCAACATATTCATCTTTAGTTCATTCCTGTTACAAATATTAATAAACCAAACAGTGAACATCTGCGCAAATATATCTTTCAATAACGATGCACAAAAAGACTTACTCACGATTAATCAGTGTATTTCATAAGATCTCTTTCTTTCTAACATTGACTTCAGGGTATGCAAACTGAAAAACTGAAACATCAAGAAAACTAAACTTTTCAAAATCTGAAACTAAAACAAATGGAAATGGTTAACTGTATTAAAATGCACATGTGCCAGAACCTTTTTTTTTATACCAAACAACAATTGAACATTTTGAGTTAGTTAGTTTAAATGACAATATCAAAACGATATTTTGTTATGTACTATAAAACCTATATTTTGTCAATTTCCTTCAGTATTTAAATTAAAACCAATTTCAAGTTAGAAATAATCTGTCTGAGTGACAGCTAAAACAATGTGACATTATTTGTCACATAAATGACCAGTAACAAACTATGTATTCTTTGTGAACAAGGAATGACCTTGCAAATGTGCTTGAAAAAAATAATGACAACACCTTTAAAAAATCTTCTCCTCCGAAAGTGTCAGGCTGATTAAGAAAAATCTCTATCAATAAAAAGTATCTAAAGAAAAGTATCTGGTATCAATGAAAGGAAACAAACAACTGAATTAAGAAAAATATAATCTCAATTGAAATGTCTTGTATACTGTATATTTCTTTTTAAAAATCCTTTTTACAATTCAAGTTCAGACTTCAAGTGTGTTGTCATTTTACTTCAAACTGAAGTTATAAATTCTCAAACAAGTTCAAACAAAACAATGCAAGCATTTTCTTACATACCCTTTCATCTAAGCCACCTCTAATAGCAACCATAGTTGTCAACCTGTGGTATGCTGACAGGTTGTCATATCTGTGCTTCATAAGTACACTATAGGCAGAAGCAAGCACAGGGATGATAGACTCTTTCTGGCACCTTCCCATTTACAGGCACTGCTATGCAAAGCATCACCTTCAGAAGAAAAGGGACCCTACAATGTAATAAATAATAATAAATAAAGATAAACCGAAATGTTCTTAATAATGTGAATTTAATGTTATTATCTCATTCCTGACGGGAAAAGAAAACCGCCCAGAGAGTGCTCGTTGCGCTGGAGGAAATATACTTATTAAAGGCTTAAATTTAATTAAATTCATAACTTTTGAAGCCTTTAAAATGCATGAATAGATATTCAAATGATTCATGTTTCTTAAGGCGCTTACACAAAGAGAATTGTGCTACCCATCTAACAGTCACAGGTTTGATTCCCAACAGAGGTATATTTTTGTCTACTTATAAATAAGTACAAGTATGCAAAGTAAAAAAATAATCTAATAATGCTACTAACACGTTTCATGACAGAAATTTCATATCTTAGCCTATCCTAACAAGTGTTGTTATAAATGGACAATACAGAAATGTACACAGGGTAATAGAAATTATTAGTATGTATACACTTCACTAGAATCTTGATTCTTGTTAAAATGATTTTCATACCTTTGCATCATCTCCTCTACTTTTTTCTGAAGCAGACTGTCTGCGTTTTCTTCTAGTTGTCCTATGTTCCTGTACTTGTAGAGCACTGAACCAAACATTGCTGTTCTTGATGTCAAGGTAGATGATAGTGCCCGAAGCTCTTGCAGCATGACTGCATCGCCTTTCCTGCTGTTACTGTGTTCGGTCATGTTTATATATAAGGTCTCCAAAGCATTGAGAATAGATTGAGAAACTGTGCTCTTCACACTTGAATGTCTACTATAACCATGATCAATACTAATATTTTCTCTGTATTTTGCCGGCTCACAAACAGATGGCTCAGCTGTTGCGAAGTTAACTGGAAAATTGAGTTTCAGCTGCTTTCTGGACTTGACCGTTTGAGTTTCTGAGACCGAGTGGGGGATCAAGACTGATTTAGGAGTCACTGGAGAGGCGGCACATCGTTTCACTCGAGCAACGCTACCCGACACATAATTCAAAGCTGAGCTCTTTAACTGTATTATAAAGTCATACAAATTCTCTATCTTGACATAACAATTCTGACATACACACGCCAACTCGAATGGCATCAGCGGAACATAGATTATATGTTAAATTTCACATATATAATATGTTTGTCAAGTGAAAGCTCATAGTGATTTTTCCATATATATTATAGGTCGGCGAAATGGAGATACTGCATCGGTCAAAAGGAAATCCCATGTAATGTCTCGGATATATGAAGGGCTATAACATGGGTTGTTTTACTTTTATATCATAGGGGTATGTTTTATAAATCATTAAATATTTAGAACTTGGTGGTGCTGGAGTGGCAAAATGGAGGAAATACGCTGGATAAATGGAGAAAATACGCTGGCGAAATGGAGAAAATATGCTGGCGAAATGGAGATAATAAGTTGACGAAATGGAGGCAATAGGCTGGTGAACTTGAGACCTTGCCTCCTTTGCCAAATAGAACAGATCACTTTTATGTCATTATATTAAATAAACATCAAAGCAAAGTATATCCCGCTTTATGCAACATTTATATTACATTATTGACATTGTTTGCGGCCGCTTTTACAAATACAGTAGCTATATCTCGGCAACCCCTGCTTGAATTTTTCTGAAACTTTGTCAGATGTATTGTTTGGTCATGGGACATCTGTCAACGTCATAATTGTGCAGAACTTGACCTTTGTTAGGTAACTTAACCTCAAAACTTAACCTTTCTTATATCTCAGCAACCCCTGCTTGAATTTTTTTGAAACATTGTCAGATGTATTGTTTGGTCATGATACATCTGTCAACGTCATAATTTTCAGGGTCAAGATCATAATTGTGCAGAACTTGACCCTTTCTTATATCTCAGCAACCCCTGCTGGAATTTTTCTGAAACTTTGTCGGATGTATTGTTTGGTCATGGAACATCTGTCAACATCAAAATTTTCAGGGTCAAGATCATAATTGTGCAGAACTTGACCTTTGTTAGGTAACTTAACCTCAAAACTTAACCTTTCTTATATCTCAGCAACCCCTGCTTGAATTTTTCTGAAACTTTGTCAGATGTATTGTTTGGTCATGGGACATCTATCAACATCAACATTTTCAGGGTCAAGGTCATAATTGTGCAGAACTTGACCTTTGTTAGGTAACTTAACCTCAAAACTTAACCTTTCTTATATCTCAGCAACCCCTGCTTTTCAGTACAATAATATTTTCCCATGACTAAAATTACTATGTTGTTATTTTATGTGTAAAAACTTACTATCATAATCATAGTGATTGCAATTATTTACAATTTAATGTAGTATTATTGATCACTCTTTACTTCATGTGTGAATAAATATATTAAGATATATACACATGTAGTGAGTTTATTATTTATCATGACATGTTGATAACAGTGCATTGACAGACACTTACTTTTTCACATTTTATCAACTTTACTTTCTTTTTGCATAGTGATACCATTTAATATCTGATTTTCTTAGAAGGGCTAGACACCCTCAGCCCGAGGTCTTGTTATTCTTTTAAGTGATCACAACAATCTCACATAGCACATATAACTATTTAAATTACAAAATATACATATATACATTGTTTTTAGGGCAAATGTTGAAAAAAATGCTGTTTATCAACTTCTTACTTTTTAACTCAAAATACGTTCAATTAGTATTATTACTTTGTTGTTTTTTCATCCCAATATTTCTTCAGTATAGAGCAATCTCAATAACTGTGATACAACTCTTACATATAACTTATGTGTCCCTAGACAATCAAGATTTTTGTGCAGTCTTTTGGTTCACTTTAACTCAAAACGCAAATTTAAAATTAAACAAGTATATTACCTTTGCATTTCTCATGTTTCGAGACTGAATCTCTTTTGAGGACAGTGCATCCTATGGTGAACGTATTTGATTTTTGAATTTTTAAACAGAGGTCACAAAACATTGACTTTGAGGTTGATTCATATCTCAACCACGGATTGCTACATTTCCAGTTTTTAGTTCACCTAAGCACGAAGTGCAAGGTAAGCTTTTGTGATCACTCACCGTCCGGCGTCTGTCATCGTCGTCTGTCCGTCTGTTAACAATTTCCTACAAATGACTTCTCCTACTAAACCAATGGACAGATTTCAAAATAACTTCACAGGAATGGTCCTTAGGTGGTCCTCTTTCAAAGTTGTTTAAAGAATTAAATTCCAAGTAGAACTTTGGTTGCTGCGGCATCAGAAAAGGGGAAAATTGCCAAATCTTAAAAAATCTTCTTGTCCAAAAGTACTGGCCCGATTTGAAAATTATTTTGCGCAAAAGTTCCTGGGGCACCCTTTACCAGGATTGTTCGAATATTTCCCATCCGTTGAAAAACATGACCGCCAGGGGGTGGAGCTTGTATTCCTTATATGTGCATTGTTAAAACTTTAAAAATCTTATTGTCCAAAAGTACTGGCTCGATTTGAAAATTATATTGCACAATTGTTCCTTGGGGCACCCTTTACCAAGATTGTTAAAATATTTCCGATTTGTTGAAAAACATGGCCGCCAGGGGGAGTTTGTTTTCCTTATATTATGTGCATTGTTAAAACTTTAAACATCTTCTTGTCCAAAAGTACTGGCCGGATTTGAAAATTATTTTGCACAAATGTTCCTTGGGGCACCCTTTACCAAGATTGTTAAAAAAAATCCAATCTGCTGAAAAACATGGCCATCAGGGGGCGGAGCTTGTTTTTCTTATATGTGCATTGTTAAAACTTTAAAAATCATCATGTCCAAAAGCACCTGCTTGAACTAAAAATTATTTGGCACAAATGTTCCTTGGGTGACCTTCTTTCAAGGTTATTCAAATAAATCTGATCCATTGAAAAACATGGCCACCAGGGGGGGTTGCTTGTTTTTAGCTATTTTGCCTTATATGGCTATAGTGAAAACTTAAAAAATGTTCTCCTCCGAAAGTGTCAGGCCGATTTTCAAATAATTTTGTAGAAATGTTCCTTGGATGACCCTCTATTAGATTCCTTCAAGCCAAGTTGATTGGTCGAAAAACATTTGCCGCCAGATGGGTTGGGCTATTTTGCCTTATATGGCTATAGTGAAAACTTAAAAAATCTTCTTCTTCGAAAGTGTCAGGCCGATTTTCAAATAATTTTGTAGAAATGTTCCTAGGGTGACCCTCTATCAGATTCTTTCAAGCCAAGTTGATTGGTCTGAAACTATGGCCGCCAGGGGGCGGGGCTTATATAGCTTAAGTGAAAAAAAAATCAGGTGAGCGATTCCAGGGCCATCATGGCCCTCTTGTTCTTATATGTATAGAGTAAAAACTTTGAAAACTATTTTTGGATGACCCTCTATCAGATTCCTTCAAGCCATGTTGATTGGTCGAAAAACTTGGACGCCAGGGGTAGGTGGGGCTATTTTGCCATATATGCAAATCTTCTCCTCCAAAAGTGTCAAGCCGATTTTCAAATAATTTTGTAGAAATGTTCCTTGGGTGATCCTCTATCAGATTCCTTCAAGCCATGTTGATTGGTCAACAAACATGGCCGCCAGGGGGGGCGGGGCTATTTTGCCTTATATGGCTATAGTGCAAACTTAAAAAATCTTCTTCTCCAAAAGTGTCAGGCCGATTTTCAAATAATTTTGTAGAAATGTTCCTTGGGTGATCCTCTATCAGATTCCTTCAAGCCATGTTGATTGGTCGAATTTTTTTTGCCTTATATGGCCAAAGTGAAAACTTAAAAAATCTTCAACATCTTCTCCTCAGTAACCAGTGGGTCAATTGGGATGAAACTTCACAGAAAGCATCCTCTCAATGACCTCACCAGAATTCCTTCAAATTTTTGGGATTCATGCAGAATTCTGGTTTCCATGGCAACGAATGAAAAAAACTTCAAAATTCTTCTTCTCCCAAACTGGTTGGCAGATTTTCAAACTTCTTTGTAGAAATTTTCCTTGGATGACCCTCTATCAGATTCCTTCAAGCCATGTTGATTGGTCGAAAACATGGCCGCCAGGGGGGGTGAGTCTATTTTGGCTTATATGGCTATAGTGAAAACTTAAAAAATCTTCTCCTCTGAAAGTGTTTGGCCGATTTTCAAATAATTTTGTAGAAATGTTCCTTGGGTGACCCTCTATCAGATTCCTTCAAGCCATGTTGATTGGTCGAAAAACATGGCCGCCAGAGGGCGGGGGCTATTTTGCCTTATATGGCCAAAGTCAAAACTAAAAAAATCTTCAACATCTTCTCCTCAGTAACCAGTGGGTCAATTGGGATGAAATTTCACAGAAAGCATCCTCTCAATGACCTCACCAGAATTCCTTCAAATTTTTGGGATCCATGCAGAATTCTGGTTTCCATGGCAACGAAACAAAAAAAACTTCAAAATTCCTCTTCTCCGAAACTGGTTGGCAGATTTTGAAATTATTGTGTAGAAATGATCCTTGGGTGACCCTCTATCAGATTCCTTGAAGCCATGTTGATTGGTCGAAAAACATGGCCGCCAGGGGGGGGCGGGGCTATTTTGCCGTATATGGCTATAGTGAAAACTTAAAAAATCTTCTCCTCCGAAAGTGTCACGCCGATTTTCAAATAATTTTGTAGAAATGTTCCTTGGATGACCCTCTATCAGATTCCTTCAAGCCATATTGATTGGTCGAAAAACCGCCAGGGGGGGCTGGGCTTTTTTGCCTTATATGGCTATAGTGAAAACTTAAAAAATCTTCTTCTCCGAAATTCTCAGGCCGATTTTCAAATAATTTTGTAGAAATGTTCCTTGGATGACCCACTTTTAGATTCCTTCAAGCCATGTTGATTGGTCAAAAAACATGGCCGCCAGTGGGCAGGGCTATTTTGCATTATATGGCTATAGTGAAAACTTAAAAAATCTTCTCCTCCAAAAGTGTCTGGACGATTTTCAAATAATTTTGTAGAAATGTTCCTAGGGTGACCCTCTATCAGATTCCTTCAAGCCAAGTTGATTGGTCGGAAACTATGGCTGCCAGGGGGCGGGGCTTATATAGCTAAAGTGAAAAAAAAAAATCAGGTGAGCGATCCAGGGCCATCATGGCCTTCTTGTTTACACATGTCATATATAAAACAATGTACTTTATGTTTTGGCTTAATCATGGTGTAGTGTCTGTCATCTCTTGTGTATGTATTAACATTTTGCTTATGAACACAAGCGGATCCACCTTTTATAGGAACTTTTTAAACAATTTAATCACTGATAGTGCTGATAGCAAGGGGCTAATTGCAGATTACATTTCTATGTGGACTTAACGATTCCGAAATATTAACAAAAACACTTCACAATTGCACTTGTTATGTCCATACATGTATATTAAAAGATATAGGAATTCAACGCGAGTCACTGTACACAAAGTATTGGTGGCTACGGCGGTACTGAAATTTGACCCCATCTAATTTGCCTATTTCTGAGCATCTGCTTCTTTTTTGTGAATAAATTTGTGCAGAGAAGTCGAAGGACATTTGCACCACTGATATAAGGAATTCATGTGAAAAAAATAATAAAATATATTTTAAAAAAACCTTGCCTATTGAGCCAGTGGGTACTGAATGGGACTAAAATTGATGTGTGTTTAGATTAATTATGTGTTTTGTAGGATGCTTTGTTTTACGATTTCCATCGTGAGCAGGCCTGGTCTAGATGGTTGCGAAATGTTAAGAATGGATTGCATAAAGAGAAAGAGGATGTTTTGCTTCTGTATGTATAAATTGGAATATTGTTTACAATTGACCTTGAACAGTCACAGTAAAATTGTATTGATATAAGAATTTTAATTAGTGTAAACAAAGACATATTTGTAAATTTTTTACATTAAAGGCATAAATATAGTAATAAGTGATTATTAGTAGATCTGCTGACAAGAGCCATACAATGTGTAGGGGTATTGGAGTTGATGTTCATAAATTAATATAAACAGACAAATCAGTACCAATACCAATATATAGAAATATTAAATGAAATCAATAAATCATGACTAACTTTTATATCTCCTGAGTCATTGCCTGAGGTGGTGCCGATAATTTAATTATCCCTATTTTTGAGAACTAAGAGTATTAAATGATAATTGTAAATATTGTTTATTTCTCTCTATGTTAATGAAATAAAATCAAAGATAATCAATCACTATAATAATTAAACTAACCTTTACAGTGCTCCAGCAAAAGAGGAGGCTATTGAAAGCTGTCTAATTTCTAATGAAACTGCTCATTATAAGCTGTCTCATGTGAATTTGTCTTGTTTTCCACTCTGAAATAGGACATGGCTGTTGTACCTCTGATATGCAGCGCCTTTCCACCTACTATATTAGAGGCCGAATTCAGGCTACTTCACAATTAGGAAAAGCAAACTTTTTTCACTAATGAAAGGCAAAATTCACATAGCAAACAAATGACTTAAGTAAATAAGTCATTAACAAAATAAATTGGAATATACCTTGTTCCCAAAATTTCATAATACTTCATTTATACATAACACATCATTTTTCATCACAATTTTGCAATTTATTTTGTCAATATTTTCATAATTTAGCAATTTTGCATGTTGAATTTCACAAAACCAATAGGCTAGGGCGTCTTGGATGGACAGGGGCTGATATGGTACTTGGTTATTTCCACAATAGACTTTGGAAGAATCCATTTTTAGCTCGCCTATTGGAAGAAATAGTGGGGCTTATGTAATCACCCCGGCGTTGGTGTACGCGTTGCCAGCTTGGTCAAGTTCTTTTCTCAGACACTGTGTATGCTGTTGCTTTGAAACTTCACACACTAATTCAGGGTCATTATATGACCCTGTATGTCAAGTCCCATAACTCTGGAATGGATTTTTACCGAATTGTGCCCCTTTTTGGACTTAGAATGTTGGTCTAACATTTGCGTGCAAGGCCTTTTCTCAGACACTGTGTATGCTGCTATTGCTTTGGAACTTCACACACTTATTCAGGGTTATTAGATGACATTGTATGTCAAGTCCCATAACTCTGGAATGAATTTTGAAGTTTTTGGACTTATAATTTTGGTCAAACCTTTGCGTTCAAGGCCTTTTCTCAGACACTGTGTATGCTGTTGCTTATCGTATATAAATAAATTTACAGATTTAAAAGGCCCAAAAGGGCCTGTATGGACTTGGTTAACATTTGCATGCAAGTATTGAAAAGGTGTTTTATCTTGCAATAGGTGATACTGTGTGACTTTACCTAATGCTATAACTGTTCTGAAGTAGGCCCTTATAGATGATGGCCCTGATAGGCGAGCTATATTGTCCTCCGACAACTCTTGTTAGAATTAAGCAGTGTATAAAAAAAAGTGTGTTGTTTCATGTATGCCTTGAATGTTATGCTCCCTGCGAAGAATGTTCAAGTCATCAGGATATTCTTTTTTATGTTGCTATCCGGGGGCTAGGCTGGTCTACTATATTATAAAGTAAATAGTTGAAGGTATAATTTTAAAACTTTTTCACAGTGATTCATTTAGAGTCATAACATATGTCCCTCATGCTTGTATTTATGTCTATATTTATTCTATTTTTTTAAGATTTTATCCTCTTATGGTATATAGTTTACTTTCATTTTCTTTACAGGTTGCGAAATATTGCTAATGCCGAGACAGAAGAAGTGTATAAAAGAAATCTATCCATTACAAGGACATCAGAGTACTCGCACAAACTGAAGGATTGGTTTTGAAAAAAATGGCTTGCCAATGACAAGGTATATGGGAATGAAAAAAAAAGGGCTCATTTTATAAAAAAAAAGGTGTTTAAATGCGATGTATAAGATTTAACCCTTTCCCACATATAATAAATCTGCAGCAGTCATATTTGAAATTATCAAGTCCAAAATATAGAAAAATTGATTGGAGTTGAAATCATTTTGCAAATAGAGAAATTGCTTATGATGAGCAATTTTCTCCTTTTGCAACAATGATTTAAAAGTCGTCTGCTGCAGAGGCGTCAGAAAGTATCCATATGTGGGAAAGGATTAAAACAACATAGGCCAAGGTATTAAGTGGTGCATATGAATTTTTAAGGGCATATAATGGTGCCTTGTTATAGCCATCATATCATTGGTTTACATGCATTATCATTGCAATGCATGTTGATAATGAGCTGATTGTGGATAATTTAAAATTGTGGCATGTTTATCTCCCAAACTGTATCATCTAAAATCAGGAAGTCTTACAGCTATATATTAACACCTTATTCTACACTTTTTGAGACCTCATAGCAATAGTGGGGAAAGTCATTGAATGCTTTCGTTTATTGACAGATGTTAAATTTAAGGTTTTATGTCGCTTTCAACAATTCTGCAGTTTTATCACGCCGTATCCTGGTTTACCAGTAGTACTGGTCTATATATCCTGTGACCAGTCAGTCAGTCGTAAAGCTAACCACACAAGCCTGATCCCCAAGGAGAGCAGCCATTACTACCAAGTCTGGTATGACCCAGCCAGGGATGGAGCCCACCACCTCCTTAACCCTAGGCGAATGCTCTACTACTATGCCATTGAGGCTTTTACAGAGTTCATTAATTGAATGATTGGGTTTAACGTCATTTTCAAAAACTTTTCTGTCATATCACTACGTCCAGTTCACTAACTAATGTGTTTCTTGGATTTCTCAAATTATTACTCCACACAAAGGATTTTTCAAGCAACTGGCTGCCTTTTCACTTTGAATTTAAACTCAGAACCCTTGGATTGACAGCCCGCTTTGCTACTGAACCAGAGCTAGTCAATTTTCGAGTTCAAATGATAAGAAATTTTGCTGTGTTGAAAAAATGTTTTTAGATTAATTTTATAAAAATCATTGTTGTACAAATTCTACAAGTTTAAACAATATGTTACTAATGTCAACTCATTCATTTTCAGAGATGGGTTCATGCCTTTCGACCTCTATTGAAAATAAACAAATGGAGTAGAGCGCCAACACAGAACCTTAAAGCAGTCCTACCTGCGTAATAGCAGCCAGGGAACGTTGACTGGTCTCATCGAGATATTGGTAGAAAAGTTTCTTCTAGATGTCAAAGCAAAGTATGTACCGTATATCCGCGGCCATAAGTCGAATTTTTGAGACTCAAATTTTGGTGTTGAAGCAGGGACTCGACTTATGACTGAATGACAATCTCTCCTAAGGCTATATTTTACAAGCGACAAACAGTTTTAGGGCTAATGCAAGTCGGGTGTAACTACGCATATAACCATCGAGTTGTCCAGAGGTACCTCATTGTAAATTGTGTGTACAGTACAGTTACTACCACGTATTTGTAACTTTAAATGCAGATGTAGCAGACAGTGTTGGAAAACGTTGTGAGAAATAGAGATACTGCTTTTTATCATCGATGCATCCTTTCCTTACATTTTTTTTTATCTAGTTTTAAAGCCGTAAACAAAGGAAAAATAAATATCATACCCTTTAAAATCCTTTTTAATTCAAAGTTAATTCGTCCAATTTAAAGAAAATCAAGAGAAGTCTGCTGCAGATGCGTTTAAATGCATGTGAAAATGGGTAAGAGTGAAATCTATATAGACCTTTATTTCCGCAAACCATTTTCCCCAACAAATGAGCTACGTCATAAAAAAAAGAGTACGTGCAGTTTAATCACACACAAGTATTACTAAGCTAATAGGATCGTAGATTTAACATTAATTTATATGGGTGTTTTTCATTTGTCGCGTCTCAATCCCAGCTGGTAAATTAGTGACGTCATTTATTTGAGCCCTGTGTTTTTCACGCGACAAACAGTTTAGTTATAGGGCTAATGCAAGTCGGTTGTAACTACAGCCTGTTCCAGGGGAAATTACAACCGTTTGCATATAACTATAGAGTCCAAACTTCTTTCCATAGACCTTTACAACCCTTGTCTTCACCTGTCTGTGAATTACACACACTTTTAATAAACTTCGTCAATGCAATTACTCATTCCTGTGTTTGTTTTACTTTTAACTAATCATTTTTTGAAAACATTGAAAGGATTAATTTTCATGTGTGAAATCGGACAAATGTGTCTTAAGGGTTGACATCGACAAAACCCTTTGTTCAAGTTTCGCGCTTTTAATTTTATAGATTAAAACATATATTAAGAAATTTGGACTAGTTAGTTGGTTTGGCTTATTTGGATTTATAAAATCAGGTTTGTGCATTATTATCATAATGTATCATGATCCAGTTTTACATCGAGAACCATGTTTTTTTGAATTTTTTGCCGAAATTTTTAAAAAGTCGACCCCAGACTTATGGCTGGGAGTAACCTCAAAACCTCCGAAATTGGGGTCAAACTGGACCCTCGACTAATGGCCGAAGTCGACTTATGGCCGCGGATATACGGTAGCTTAATTATAATGTGCCATTTTTAGATCACCTGTCCGAGCCAAAGTTGTAAACAACTTCAAGCTCGATTTCCAAAATTTCACTGGTGAATCTCTGCCAAGATAGTCACTGCAGATATGGTTATAAAATATTGAGAAAGTTTTCCATATAACTGGACTTGCATACTAGTAGAATTATTGCGCCTTTTCAAAAAAATGTGTTCACCTACATCACCAACTTTCATTAATAAAGCATTATTGCAATGCTCAAATTTAAATGTAGATTTAAATTGGATGAATAAACTTACACAATTTAGGAAAGCCTTTATGATTTTTAATGTATATAAATTTAAAACAAGTTGTGACTGTCAACATGATGAAACATAATGCTGTGCCAGAGCTCTAGTAAAGAGGAGTATTCTTAGGTACTTCTAGATTTATTATTTTTACTTCTCCTGAAAACTTTATGTTGTGAGGTGTCATAAGAATTGCCTCAACAAGGTGATTCTAATTAAAGCCCACAAAATATATATTTTTTGGAGAAACAAGGAATATGTCCCCAAATTACTCATCCTTATCTTAAACCCATTCAAGTTAGTTTGGTTGGGCTCATTTATGTTAGCCATATCAACAGTATGATTGACTGCCTATGCTAAGTCATTGTACAGAGTTAGCCATTACAACAGTATAATTGACGGTCTATGCTAAGTCATTGTACAAGAGTTAGCCATAACAGCAGTATGATTGACAGCCTATGCTAAGTCATTGTACAGAGTTAGGCATTACAACAGTATAATTGACGGTCTATGCTAAGTCATTGTACAAGAGTTAGCCATAACAACAGTATGATTGACAGCCTATGCTAAGTCATTGTACAGAATTAGGCATTACACAGTATAATTGAACCACGTCATTGTACAGAGTTAGCCATTACAACAGTATAATTGACAGTCTCTGCTAAGTCATTGTACAGAGTTAGGCATTATGGCTAACTCTGTACAATAACGTGGTTCAATCATACTGTTGTAATGCCTAACTGGTACATATGGCTAATTCGCTATAGTAAAAATGTTTCAAAATTCTATAACCATAGACCAGATATTAACCCTTCCCCTCATATAGACACTTTCTGACGCTTCTGCAGCAGACAGCTTTTTGAAAACATCGTGACAAAAGTAGAAATTGCACAAAACGTGCAATTTCTCCTTTTGGCACAATGTTTTTCACTTTTAGTTATAGGTCATCCATTCAATTATTGAGATTTTCTATTTTTTGACAAAATATGATCAAAGACGTATTGTGATCGCCTTTTGTCCGTCGTCCATCGTGCTTCAACTTCTTCTTCTCAGTAACCAGTGGGTCAATTGGGATGAGACTTCACAGAGAGCATCCTCTCAATGCCCTCATCAGATTTCCTTCAAGCTTTTGACATCCATACAGAATTCTGGTTTCCATGGCAACAAAATGAAAAAAACTTCAAAATTCTTCTTCTCCCAAACTGGTTGGCAGATTTTCAAATAATTTTGTAGAAATTTTCCTTGGATGACCCTCTTATCAGATTTCTTCAAGCCATGTTGATTGGTTAAAAAAAAAAAAACGCCAAGGGTGGCGGGGCTATTTTGCCTTATATGGCTATAGTGAAAACTTAAAATATCTTCTTCTCCGAAAGTGTCAGGCCGATTTTCAAATAATTCTGTAGAAATATTTCTTGGATGACCTTCTATCAGATTCCTTCGAGTCATGTTGATTGGTCGAAAAACATGGCCGCCAGGGGTGTGGGGCTTTTTTGCCTTATATAGCTATAGTGAAAACTTAAAAAATCTTCTCCTCCGAAAGTGTCAGGCCGTTTTTCAAATAATTTTGTAGAAATGTTCCTTAAGTGACCCACTATCAGATTCCTTCAACCCATGTTGATTGGTCGAAAATCATGGTCACCAGTGGACAGGGCTATTTTGCCTTATATGGCTATAGTGAAAACTTAAAAAATCTTCTTCTCCCAAACTGGTTGGCAGATTTTCAAAATATGTTGTAGAAATGTTCATAGGGTGACCCTCTATCAGATTCCTTTAATCAAAGTTGATTGGTTCGAAACTATGGCCGCCAGGGGGCGGGGCTTATATAGCTAAAGTGAAAAAAAAAAAAAAAATCAGGTGAGCGATCCAGGGCCATCATGGCCCTCTTGTTTCATAGACTCATATAGGGGAAAGAACACTGAATTTTTTTTAAGTTTGATTAAATCAGGTGAGCGATATAGGACCATCATGGTCCTCTTGTTATCATTTTTGAATCGTCCAAGGCTTTTGTATCCTCTGGCAACGTGTCCCCAAACAACTTCGTTGCTGAGATGGCCTGTTGTGCCTGACAGATTGATTTAAATCGTTGATCAAGATCTGGTTTGGTCTGGTCACGCCTTACTTGGTTTGTTCACGGGTTCGATACCCGGTTGCGGCGACATTCTTTCGGGCGATGTTTTCCATTGCCTCTCACCTCTGATCTATGTGAGAAAGTAGTCAGTGGCTTCGAAAGAATGTTGTGTAAGTACTGGTGTGGGAAAGCCAGGAAAACATGGGTAGGTGCACTGACCGCCGTGATATGACCAAAGCTGTTGAAAGCGGCGTTAAACTCCAAAGGATTACTTGGTTTGTTGAAGTTGCTGAGTGACACAATGTTTTAAATGTGTCCATGACCAGACCTCGTAGTTCCTCACCTTTACATTTAGGGTATTTATGTAAGATGTCTAAAGCCTGGGCTATTGGTATGATTGCTGCATTATAGTTATTAACAGCTTTTTATGCCCTCGGAATCTCCGATTCGGTGGGCATCTAGTTTTTGGCCTGTCTGCACGTCTGTCTGTCTGTCTGCACGAATAAAACTTTAACCTTGACCACTACTTTTGAACCATAACAGGTACGGCTACCATATTTCACATGTGTATTCCTTGTGACATGACCTTTCTGTCAGTACCAACATTTTTGACCTTGCGACCTTGACCTTTGACCTAGATGTAGTTTTTGGCCTGTCTGCACGAAAAAAACTTTAACCTTGGCCATTACTTTTGAACCATAACAGGTACGGCTACCATATTTCACATGTCTATTCCTTGTGACATGACCTTTCTATCAGTACCAACATTTTTGACCTAGATGTTGCCATTCTCAAAAAAAACTTTAACCTTCCCCACTACTTTTGAACCATAACAGGTAAGGCTACCATATTTCACATGTGTATACCTTGTGACATGACCTTTCTGTCAGTACCAATATTTTCACCTTGCGACCTTGACCTTTGACCTAGATGTTGCCATTCTCGAAAAAAACATTTAACCTTGACCACTATTTTTGAACCATAACAGGTATGGCTACCATATTTCACATGTGTATATCTTGTGACATGACCTTTCTGTCAGTACCAAAATTTTTGACCTTGACCTTTGACCTAGATGTTGCCATTCTCGAAAAAAACTTTAACCTTGACCACTACTTTTGAACCATAACAGGTACGGCTACCGTATTTCACATGTGTATTCCTTGTGACATGACCTTTCTGTCAGTACCAACATTTTTGACCTAGATGTTGCCATTCGGGGGCATCAGTGTTTCACATACACATCTTGTTGATATATTGAATCTCGTGACTTTGTGTCACGTTTGAGCTGGCGCCAAAGGAAAGAATCAATTCTCCGAACCTGTAAGCTGTCCATATTGTCTTGCCTAATGTATTTTCCTCTCAACTGCCGAATCTTATCGACTTCTTTTTCTGTGCCGTCCGGAATCGCTCGGAGGGCCCGATTTAAAACACCGGCCAAATCGGGACTTATTGGTGTACCAACCTTCGATTCCTCCTTATATAAGTCATCTAGATCGCGTAAGAGGTCCTCGTCGTCCTCTGGGCAGTTACTTTCCTCATGATTGTGCGTAATATTGCTAAAAAGCCAGTCTAAATCATCATTTTCGACGTCGTTGGATACTTCCGCATTGACATTTTCCGGCTGTAGTAAAACATCTGTTTCCGGTTGTCGCTTATTATGCGGAGCCTCGCTGTCACTTGACGACACAGAGTCGGATCTTTTCCGTTTCAGACTAGATATTTGTGACTCCAAATGCAGAACGGTATCACCAAGCTTTTTTACCGTATCTGTGGTTCCCCGGAATGCCACAACACTATCCGTAAATCGGATAAGGATTGCCTCGCCCTTGCCCAAAAAGATACTAAGTCATTCTTCTGTACATCGCGTCACTTCCGCCCTGGCCTTCTGCCAAATTTACAGCTGGGGATGCTGACCCCTCTAATGCTGACCCCTCTTTGTTCTTACTGGCCATAACTTGATAAGTATATAAACGATGGCAATTCTTTTTCAAAGTGGCTTCGTCAGTCCGACGAAAGCATTAATTTCTTTAAAAGAAATGTGTCATTCAGACAAAATCACGATTTACAGTCCGTAAACCGATATTCAAAGTTCTCCGAAATATCGGGAATTTGCAGGAGTGACCACTCCTAAAAGGGGTCCGATCGATATCGATCCGAAATTCACTCAACGTTCCACAAAAGCTCCTGAATAGTTCCTGTTTTGAATTCCTCTTCCTGCGCAAAAAGTTTATAATTACTATTGCGACACTTTCGTACTAATAAGAATTATATTTATGCGATAATTAAATTATTTTTTCTCTAAATTAAAACTGTTGCACTGCATAAACGCGTTTTAGCCTCGTTATGAATCTGCATATTAATGAGCTACGTCATCTCTGTGGGATCCACTTAAGGAGTTAAGTGGGATATAAAATGTACATGTACTGTTAAAAAAAAGAAAACAAGAATGGCAGCCACAGTCTCGTTACTGCTTGAACTGTAAGAGTCGGCCCACAGTCTCGTTACTGCTTGAACTGTAAGAGTCGGCCCACAGTCTCGTTACTGCTTGAACTGTAAGAGTCGGCCCACAGTCTCGTTACTGCTTGAACTGTAAGAGTCGGCCCACAGTCTCGTTACTGCTTGAACTGTAAGAGTCGGCCCACAGTCTCGTTACTGCTTGAACTGTAAGAGTCGGCTAGATGGGCCTGAACGATTGGAGTCGATGCAACTCTTGAGCTCCAGTAGGTTTGGTTGTATTGGTTTGAGACCAAAATCATCTTTCCTGCCTGCCGTGATATTACCTAGGCTATTGAAAGTGGCGCAAATCTCAAAACAAACAAAATCGTATCGAGGGCTTGGCGTGAAACGGTTTTAACTAAAAACCTATTTTGAAAACCCTGGTTTAGGGGCAATTTTGACCCTTTTGTAAACAGTGCAAATTTAGGTGCCATTGCTCAGAACGAGCAATGACATCTAAATTTCCATTGTTTACCAAGAAAAAATATTTTAACGCTTATAAAGACTTCATGGCGAAGCGATTAACCTTGGTAAAACAATACAAATTTTAGTTACAACCGTTTCACGCCAAGCCCTCGGTATCAAGATGATTCTTATTAAAAGATTTTGATATATGACACTTCTTGTCCGATTTTCATCCGATTCATTTTGATACATGACACTTCTTGTTTGATTTTCATCCGATTCATTTTGATATATGACACTTCTGTCCGATTTTCATTTTGATCGAAATACTCAGTAATTACATTCTCTCTATCTCGTATATATATATATATATATATATATATATATGTGTGTTATCTACCCTGTTCATTCAGGCGACAATATCATTGACTAACGGTAATTCTGTAACAGGCAGTCATCATATCTACATGACACAAACGTTTTGCTGCTGCAGCAAAGTTTAAGTATGGTTTTAACGAGAGAGGTAAATCTCTTACATGGCACATCTTTGTATTTGGTTGTTTCTATTATAATCGAAAATTGATTACTACTTACAGGACAGAAGTGTTTTGGTCGAAGCAGGAAGAAAGTATCACCAGAAAAGGATTCCCTTGATGTTTTGACGACAACAAGCTTGGATATGACGTATGATGACAAGAACTTCCCCCATGAAAACGGAAATATGTCATACTCGGGTAAACTACAACCATTTAGCAGGCAAATATCGGACAACAGCGAGGGACTGTCTCAAGGTGATCCTGAAAAGATTTATTCGTGGAAGGAAGTTGCCTTAATTCTTGATAGATGATAACTTCCCCCATGAGAACGGAAATACGTCATACTCGGGTAAACTACGACCATTTAGCAGGCAAATATCGGACAACAGCGAGGGACTGTCTCAAGGTGATCCTGAAAAGATTTATTCGTGGAAGGAAGTTGCCTTAATCTCGATAGATGTTTCATGTACACTTTTATCTTCTTCGTGATTGCTTGTACACTGATTTGTTTGATCATTCTTTGCACTCAATATGCAGGGTAACAGATCTGTTGCAAAAAGGTGTGGGAGGGGGGGGGGGGGGGGGGGAGATGTCGAAATTGTACATGAAATTCCTGATTTCATTTTGAAATTCATTTGTTAAAATATAACGTGGACTTGCACAAGAGTACTAAAAGTCTAATTTTAAATAAAAAATAAGACCAACATACTTTACTGTGTGTACATTGGATCTAAAGTTCGTCTCAAATTGACCTTATATATATTCGAAAATATATGAAATCGCAAGATACAACCAACGCTCGGCCATCAACGCTTTTCTATCCCGTCCATTTACATGTGTTATCTCCCCTGATAATACCTATTGATTTTGTTAGCACAAATTTGATTGGCAAAGGGTAATTTAGGACGACCTATAACCAGATATATAAGAGTTTGCTTTTTAAGCAAAGTTAATGTCTGGTTCTAAAATCAAAGCTAATAAAACAGTATATGGATAGGTTGAGTAAAAATGGGAAATGATAATAAGAAGTACATGCAATTCCTGATTTCATTTGTTGAACTAAAACATGGCGTAAACTTGTAGAAGAGGATTATGCAAGAAAGTGGTTATCGTCATTTTGGACGAAATCGGGTTGGGACAAAACTGTTTTTTCACATTCTCTACTTTCTCTTTTAAACAAGATCAAAATACTAAAGATGATCAAATCAATCATTTCAAATGTATCCTATCAATATTTACAATGAATTTGAACTCAATGTCATATATTCAATGCATTCTGGTGAAGGTATACTCTCATTTCTATGCAAACAAAGGTATTTTAAGGGACTAGTTGGCTTAACATCAGCATGGCCGCGGATACATTTGTCGTAGTTTGACCATAGTGATATATTCCCCTGTATAAGACGATTTTGGAACCATTCTTGTTTAAGAAGACATTGCTCTAAAGGAACGTCTTCCAATTTTGCAACAATAGTTGTTACAATGAAAACTATCAAATCTCTATATATTAGTATTCCTTCTGTGTGTGTTTTCACGGTGATCTATTTGAACTATTATATATAGGGTAAAAGTTAACTCATCCCCCATACAAGCAATCTGCAGAAGACGACAGTGAAAATATTTAGTCAAACATATGGAAAATCTCTATAAATGAAAGAACACTTATTGAATAGAGTTTAAAACATAGTGGCAATAGAAAAAATTGCTGCAGAGGTATACTTAAGCGTAATATCGGAAAAGGTTAAGAAAATAGTCAACATTTTAAGTCTTCCTTTAAACGCAGGGGTGATTATATGGGTAGCGCTCTGTGAAAAAGAAAAAAAATACGGCACTTGCGACCAGTGTATATCAAAAAAAATCAGCGCATCCGTGCAGTTTGATCTTGCTCTGCACAGTTTGTCAATAAGTCATAGAATTATTACACGAATCTGTGTTGTTTAAACGCAGTACTTGTTTGTATCCTAAGCATGGATGCGCACACAGGTCTTTTTATTAACACACATGTGATAATAACGTTAATGTTGGTTTTCCTGAAGCACCGCTCATATGTAAATGTGTATTAATTACATTTAGGTTGGTTTTCCTGAAGCACCGCTCATATCTAAATGTGTATTAATTACATTTAGATTGGTTTTCCTGGAGCACCGCTCATATGTAAATGTGTATTTATTACATTTAGGTTGGTTTTCCTGGAGCACCGCTCATATCTAAATGTGTATTTATTACATTTAGGTTGGTTTCCTAAAGCACCGCTCGTATCTAAATGTGTATTAATTACATTTAGGTTGGTTTTTCTGGAGCACCGCCCATATCTAAATGTGTATTTATTGCGTTAAGGTTGGTTTTCCTGAAGCACCGCTCATATGTAAATGTGTATTTATTACATTTAGGCTGTTTTTTTCTGAAGCACCGCTCATATCTAAATGTGTATTTATTACATTTAGGTTGGTTTTCCTGAAGCACCGCTCATATGTAAATGTGTATTTATTGCGTTTAGGTTGGTTTTCCTGAAGCACCGCTCATATCTAAATGTGTATTAATTACATTTAGGTTGGTTTTCCTGGAGTATGTCATGTCTTAATGTGTATTAATTACATTTCTGTTGGTTTTCCTCGGGTACCGCTCTTGTCTTAATGAGTATTAATTACGTTTAAGTTGGTTTTCATGGAACACCGCCGATATATTTATCAAAAGTACATCCTCCTATACTACGAAAGACCGGTGGAGACTTCCAAACTTCACATTTCAAACTTCACACTTCACACTTCGGACTTCACATTTCAGACCTCACACTTCATAGATAATATGTGTGAAGTTTGAAATTTGAAATTCATACTTCACACTTCATAGATACTATATTTGAATTGTGAAGTTGAAGTCTGAAGTTTGAAGCGTGAAGTATGAAATTCAGACTTCACACTTCAAACATATTATCTATGAAGTCAGAATTTCAAACTTCAGACTTCAGACTTCAAACTTTACACTTCAAACATATTATCTATGAAGTATGAAGTTTGGAAGTCACCATTGGTCTTTCGTACGAAAGACCGGTGGTGACTTCCAAACTTCATACTTCACATTTCACACTTCACACTTCACACTTCATAGATAATATGTTTGAAGTGTGAAGTTTGAAGTCTGAAGTCTTTGAAATTCAGACTTCATACTTCACACTTCATAGATAATATGTTTGAAGTGTGAAGTATGAAGTCTGAATTTCACACTTCACACTTCAAACTTCACACTTCACACTTCAAACTTCAAACTTCACACTTCATACTTCACACTTCACAATTCATGTGTCATACTTCATACTTTATACTTCATACTTCAAACTTCAAACTTCAAACTTCACATTTTATTTCAATTTGCGAATGACGTAAGAAGATTTTGAAGTTTGAAGTGTGAAGTATGAAATGTGTAGTTTGAAGTGTGAAGTATGAAGTGTGAAGTATGAAGTGTGAAGTGTGAAGTATGAAATGTGAAGTATGAAGTTTGGAAGTCACCACCGGTCTTTCGTACTTTCGTACTAGTCTCATTTTGCTTACTTTGTTTCTTGTAGTATCCAAGTTACATGTAGGTGCATTTAATTGTCCATTTTACAATTAAGTTACAATGTGTTTAGATACATATTTACAGTGTGTCTTCCATTGACATATGCCGTGATTACTTTGCTATGTACTAATCAAGTGGAGGGAGGGAGGGAGTTAACACAGAGATAGAAAGTTGTTGAAACAAATGAGACATAAAAGGGGAAACATTCCGCGTTATTAACATTTTTGTCTTTTTAGATCACCAGAGCCGAAGGCTCAGGTGAGCTATTCCTATCACTTTTTGTCCGTCGTCCGTCGTCTGTCGTCTGTCGTCCGGCCGGCGTTAACTTTTAGCTTTAAACATCATCTCCTCCCAAACTCCAAGGACAATTTCCGTGAAACATCACAGGACTGTTCCTCTGGCCTCTTTCAAAGTTGTTCAAAGATTTAAATTCCATTGAGAACTTTGGTTGCTGCAACATCAGAAAGGGGACAAAATGTCCAAACTTTAAAAATCTTCTCCTCCGAATCTGCCTGTCAGATTCAAATATAATTTGGTAGAAATGTTCCTTGGGTGACCCTCTATAAAAATTGTTCAAGCCATACTGATTGGGCGAAAAACATGGCAGTCAGGCGGCATCAAAAAAGGGGCAAAATGACAAAATTTGAAAATTCCATTTTTATGAAAGTGCTTGTCTGATTTTAAGAAAATATAATATGAATCTTACTGTAATGATCCTCTATTTAATTTGTTTAAGCCGTTTTGATTGGTTACACAATCATAGCAACCAGGCGTCATCTCAAAAGGGGTAAATTGAACTTTTAGCTACAAATGACAACCAACTCCTACCATTCCAATAGACCAATTTCCACAAAACATCACAGGAATGTTCCTTTGGTGGTCCTCTTTCAAAATTGTTCAAAGATTAAAATTCCAATGAGAACTTTGGTTGCTGCGGCATCAGAAAGGGGACAAAATGTCCAAACTTTAAAAATCTTCTCCTCCGAATCTGCCTGTCAGATTCAAATATAATTTGGTAGAAATGTTCCTTGGGTGACCCTCTATAAAAATTGTTCAAGCCATACTGATTGGTCGAAAAACATGGCAGTCAGGCGGCATCAGAAAAGGGGCAAAATGACAAAATTTGAAAATTCCATTTTTATGAAAGTGTTTGTCTGATTTTAAGAAAATATAATACGATCAAGAATGTTCCTTTGGTGGTCCTCTTTCAAAATTGTTCAAAGATTTAAATTCCATTGATAACTTTGGTTGCTGCGGCATCAGAAAGTGAGAAAAATACCCAAATTTTAAAATCCTTTTCCTCCATAATCTACTTGTGCGATTGCAAGATAATTTGGTAGAAATGTTCCTTAAGTGACCCTCTAAATAAACTGTTGAAGCCATATTGATTTCGTTGAAAAACAGGGCAGCCAGGCGGCATCAGGAAAGGTGCAAAATGACAAAAACTTTATAATTCCATTCTTATTAAAGTTCTTGTTAGATTTCAAGATATAAATGGCCTTTACTGATAAGCTGTTTCTTGAGAAGTGTCCACTCCTTTGCAGTTTCATTTACACTCCCTGATAAAATTTTCCCAGATATTTGCAGTTAAATATTTGCTACTAATTTACTATCAATTAGGTGATCGATTTAGGGCCATCTTGGCCCTCTTGTTTAACAAAGATTGTAAATTGTCTGCTGAAGATTCATCAAATGTCGTCTACATGTAAGTGGGACAAAATAAAACACAATAACGATATAACGAAGTTCGAAGTTAACACTTTCCCTCTTACGACAATTCTGCAGCAGACGACTGAACGTATTGTGTTTGTCAAAACATAGAGAATCTCCATAATTGAATTGACGTTTTGTGCAATTTCTTCTTTTGTCACTATGTTTTCAAAAAGCTGTCTGATGCAGATGCGTCAGAAAGCTTCTATATGAGGGAAAGGGTTAATCTAAAATTGTTTATTTTCTTGATCAAACTATTGTTACAACTCAAAGATCTTTCTTTTTAATAAAAGTAGATACATATCTTGCATGTGTTGAACTTATATATTTATCCAATACAATGAACCAGGGACGATTGGACATATACATGTAGTGTTGAATAAATTAGGGTTTAACGTTGTTTTCAACATTATTTCAGTTATATTGCAGCAGCAGTTCGCTTATATTCATGACTTAGATTGACTGACATCATTGTGAATACCAACAATTCGGAGGTTTTGAAATCTATTACCATTACGGTCAGATTGCATTCTTCAACGATCGGTTGTAGTGGGACAAGAGAGCGAACAGGGAAAGTCCTAACAACACTGCGGGAAGGCAAAGGTTTATCTTGATTGTGGCTTGTTGCAAAGTCCGTAATAATGATTTCTGTGTGTAACATGGCCCGTATGCACGGCGCTCTCAAAACCCTCTGTAAGGCACTTGCGACAAATGTAGATCCAGATCAGTAATCGCAACCGCGCAGTCTGATCTGGCTCTGTACTGTTCGCCCATAAACTTGGATCCTTTAGGACGGTGCACAGGCAGATGTTTTCTTCCATACATGTATATATCAAGCTAAGGATGGTTTTCGTGGCGCACCGCTCATTTCTTTAAGGTCAGGCTATAGAAAAGGGGTTACTTCTCTATTTCAATGTTAATCAACAATATTTTAATCGTCCAATTAACACTTTTTTTCATTTTCCCAGGTGATACATATATATACCTTTGAAAAATCCAATAAAAAGAGGTGTCATGTATTATATAAAATATATTAAGTGCCCATTCCGTTTTAGCAACCCGTCGGTACACGCTATCCATTCGTTCACTTTGCACGTCAGGTCAAATTATCAAGAATGTACATCACATATGCATCGAGAATGCTTCAGTAATTCAATGTTACACTCTGGAATATATACCTACCCATGATCTTGCTTTCTTTCTCCCAGAAATGTTAATATTTGAGAAAACATCCTGAATTTCAGATCGGTTGTGTTTGCAATCATAGTCGAGTCCCCTTGAACAAGGCATATTTCCTAGCTCAGTATTGGAGAGTCAACATTGACTGATGTATTAGTGTGCTTATTGTTTATAACTGAAATATTGTTGAACACAGGGTAAAGCTTCAATTAAGCCGAAGAAAGGTTCTGATTGAGCAATACCAATTGTGATACTTCATTACAATCATATACTTAAATACTCGGCAGTCGGGATATAGTTGATATAAGAGTCAGTCCATTTGGAAAAGCCCCAAGTTGTTTTTTCTGACCGGGAAAAAGTCATCTCAGCTTGTACATCTAAACCATCTTATCAGAATATACACAGGTTGTAAGAAGCGTCTTACAAGTCAATGAAAACGTAAGTAATATGTCAACGGAGTATAGTAGTAGTAGTTTTATATTTTATTTAAGTGACACGTATTACAAGTTATATAAACAAAGAAGTTGCGTGTCAAATGCCGTGGCGGATTTAGCGGGGCCTCCCGACTCCCTCCACCCCTACGACACCCGACCCTGCTGAGTATCATACATATCAGGCGAGCGCCGGGCCAAATTCGCCGCTCAGAGCCCGACCGGAAATCGGACGGATATTGACCGCGGACAGACCGGCGTCTGGCTGACCATCCACTGTGGCTCGCAGGTTATAAAGGATGTTGGAGATTTCGTCTAACTGATACTGTAGAGTAAACGGGGTAGATATTTCGTCTAACTTATAAATAAGAAGGATTATAATGTCTTATATACATGTAATATATACTAAGAAGCTATATCTTATCATTGTTATAAACTAAACTAGAGATTGCTTTTTTGAAAAAGCGCTTGTCTCCCCATTTGTGTGGTCGTAGGGGAGGAAAAGAAATGATGGAGATGAATATGTTAGTTTTGGACTGGAGATGAAGCAACAGTGACAATCCTCAGTTGTTGAGCGGAAACCATTTTTCAGCTGAGGGTTACCATGACCTTGGTCTTTGACCTAGTGACCTCAAAATCAATAGGGGTCATCTAAATGTTAGGACCAAGCTGCACACCAAGTATGAAGTTCCTGGGTATAAGCTTTCTCGAGTTATTGAGTAAAACACATTTTTCAGCTGAAGGTTACCGTGACCTTCGATATTTGACCTTGTGACCTCAAAATCAAACAAATTCAATAAAGGTCATTTACTGGTTAGGACCAACCTGCACACCAGGTATGAAGTTCCTCAACATAAGCATTCTTTAGTTATTGAGAGGAAACCATTTTTCAGCTGAAGGTTACCATAACCTTGACCTTTAAGCTAGTGACCTCAAAATCAATAGGGGTCATCTACTGGTGGTGACCAACCTGCACACCAAGTATTAACTTCCATGGCCAAAGCATTCTACAGTTATTAAGCAAAAACAATGTTTCAGCTCATTGTCACTGTGACCTTTCAGCTCAAGGTCACTGTGACCTTGACTTTGACCTCAAAATTAATAGGGTCTTCTACTGGGCATGGCCAACCTGCATACCAAGTATGGAGTTCCTCGGCCCAAGCTTTCTTCAGTTATTGAGCGAAAACCATTTTTTACCTCACAAGGTCACCATGACCTTTGACCTTTTGACATCAAAATCAATAGGAGTCATCTACTAGTCATGACCAACCTGCATACCAAGTATGAATATCCTATGCCCAAGCGTTCTTCAGTTATTGAGCGGAAACAAGTGTGACAGATGTGACCTTGACCACTGTGACCTTGACCTTTGACCTAGTGACCTTAAAATTAATAGGGGTCATTTGCTGGTGGTGACCAACCTGCACATCAAGTATGAAGTTCCTGGGCCCAAGCAAAAACTATTTATCAGCTCATTGTCACTGTGACCTTTCAAGCTCATGGTCACTGTGACCTTGACTTTAGAGGTTCTGACCTCAAAATCAATAGGGGTCTTCTACTAGGTATGGCCAACCTGCATACCAAGTATGGAGTTCCTCAGCCAAAGCGTTCTTCAGCTATTGAGCGGAAACCATTTTTTACCTCACAATGTCACCATGACCTTGACCTTTGACCTTCTGTTATCAAAATCAATAGGGGTCAGCTACTGGTCATGACCAACCTGCATACCAAGTATGAAGCTCCTACGCTCAAGCGTTCTTCAGTTATTGAATGGAAACAAGTGTGACAGACGGAAGGACGGACGGAACGGGCAAAAACAATATGTCACCCCCATGTAATGGGGGAGACATAATTAATAAATATCACTTACGATTTATTGTCCAATGTGTTCTTATATTAATAAGTTAATAGTATTGTTGTTATTCATTACAGAACAAAATAGAATAGGATTTGTAAGTAGGCAACTTGAAAAAAACATGTGTTCCAGAAAAAATTAAATTTCCTCGATAAGATGGTTTTATTTATTCGTTACCTTGCTAATGTTTTTTGTCATAACATTTTCAGTTATATTTTTTATTGCAATTTATTTCAATTAACTGTTTGCCGACTTGTGTGTCGACTGTATGAACTCAATTGTTACGTAAATGAGTGACGGCATACTTCTAATTGTGTTTTGTTGTAATTAATTATTAATAAAATAAATGTTTTCTATTGATTGGACAGACAGTCGGCTTTAATCATACATGTTTAATGCTTATTAAAAACAACTTGTGAATTAAAGAGTTCATGTTTGTCTTTAGTTAAACCTCTGTTTGTTACGCTATTTGTATCCATGTTCCAGTAGGGTCAGTGAACGAATGCACGCAACATGGTACATACATACATACATACTCGTTTTATTTCTCTAATCTAATCATGACAGTTGCGCCGGATGGCAACATCGAGTATGCAAAAACCGGTTATATT
The DNA here is from genome assembly GCA_031761405.1 of Serripes groenlandicus. Classification (NCBI taxonomy): domain Eukaryota; kingdom Metazoa; phylum Mollusca; class Bivalvia; order Cardiida; family Cardiidae; genus Serripes; species Serripes groenlandicus. The sequence continues at coordinate 278,138 of JASEVX010000212.1, forward strand.
TATTAATTCTCTCCCTCCCCCCCCCCCCCCCCCCCCCTCTCTCTCTCTCTCTCTTTCTCTCTCTCTCTCTCTCTCTCTCTCTCTCTCTCTCTCTCTCTCTCTCTCTCTCTCTCTCTCTCTCTCTCTCTCTCTCTCTCTCTCTCTCTCTCTCTCTTTGTATTCACCGTAGTTCTTCTTTTCCCACAATTTTGATTGTTATAGTCAAAAATATGGAAAAGGCTGCATACAAGCTCCGTCTATAAAAGATGAACCCATACTGTTGATATATAAGAAGTCGATTGCTTGGGAAAGATTACAAAAAACGTTGACATTTTTATCCGTAATTCTTCTTTTCCCACAATGTTGATTGTTATAGAGTCGTAAACATGGAAAAGGTTACATACAAGCTTCGTCTAAAAGATGAACCCATAATGTCGAAATATATGAAGTGAGGAGTGACTGAATGTGATATAATTATTCTATTCCCGTAATCTTGATTGAGTCGAAAACTTGTAAAAGGTATTATTCATGTTAGAAAAGGAGCCGTCACTAATTTTTAACGACTGCTATTTTTCTTCTTTGAAATGGCGAGTGATTGAACAGAGACATATAAACACACATGTGTTTATATGTCTCTGGATTGAATGATATATAATAATTCTATTCCTGTAATCTTCATTGAGTCGAGAACTTGGAAAAGTTATAATTCATGTAAGAAAAGGAGCCGTCGCTAATTCCAGAGACATATACATGTGTTTATGTGTTTATATGTCTACTAATTCTTAACAACTTCTATTGTTCTTCTTTGAATTGACGAGTGACTGAATGTGATATAATTATTCTATCCCCGTAAGATTGACTGAATGTGATATGATTATTCTTTTCCCGTAATTCTGATTGAGTCGAAAACTTGGAAAAGGTATAATTCATGTAAGAAAAGGAGCCGTCGCTAATTTGTAACGACTTCTACTTTTCTTCTTTGAATTGACGAATGATATATAATTATTCTATCTCCTTAAACTTCATTGAGTTGAGAACTTGGAAAAGGTATAATTCATGTAGGCCTAAGCTAGAAAAGGAGCCATCGCTAATTTTTAACGACTTCTACTTCTATTTAAACCATTGAGGACAAGTATTGAATTTACTTTAAATAATAAATTATATGATAACAAGTACAAATTAAAATTACAAATTAAAATTACAAATTAAAATAATAATAATCACTATAAATAATCGGTCAATTAACACCTTCATATCGATATAGATTATATTGTACTATAATCGATAAGTTAGACGAAATCTCTACCCCATTTACTCTATAGTATCACTTAGACGAAATGGTAGTAAGACGAAATCTGCAGAATCCGGTTATAAAAGCCGACTCATCGCATTCGTCACAGAAGGCAGCAATTTAACACACAATTTATTATGACTAAAAATTCGTGCTGGTCCCCTTTGGCAGTACCCATAAGAGAGGGAGAGTGGCTGTGAAGTGAATGAGACCATGCCTATCCTATTCAGCCACCAATACACAAATAAATAAGTTGTAGCGGTAGCGTGCAAACGCAAACCTCTCGCTCAACCTGGCGACCCGAAAGCGCTGTGCAGGTGCCCAATGTTTGTCTGGATGATATGTTGGCCAGGCGTGAATATTGGTCATGTCTGTTAGAAAACTAGGTAACTAGGCCAAATTGAAGGAAAGGAAAATCAACTGCCTGTGAGTTAACTATATTGGACTAAGACTGATATCAATAGTTTATATTAAAGTTAACATGGAATTACAAAAAAAGTAATGTTCATTATGACTGCATCAAATTTGAAATATTCATGTTCCTTATGACTGTATAAAAATAACTAGTATTGATGGATTGATTGGGGTTTAACGCCGTTTTTAACAATTTCTCAGTTATATCCCGGCGGCCAGTTCACCCACTCATGTATTTCCTGGTTTTCTCACACCAGTACTCCACACAAACATTTTCCCAAGCAACTGGCTGCTTTTCCACATAGACTTAACCCATTAGTGGAAGACGAATGACGCATTGACTTTTGTCAAACATCGGAAAGAAAGACTATTGGCCTCACAACCCCTGGATTGACAGCCCGCGTCGCTACCAGGGCCACGGCAAAATTACTAGTAACATGGACAAAAAGCAAAAGTCATGTTCCTAATGACTAGAATATATGTAAACCAACATTAACAAGAAGCTCAAGAAAACCTGGTGCTCTACTGGCTCAGATATGCTAAAAACGTCACCAGTATGCAAGCAATTTCCCCTTTTGTTTCAATGTTTTCAATTTATCAGTTATTATATCTTCATATATAAAGATTTTCCATGTGTTTGTCTATATGTTTACAAAGTACTCAGCTGCTAATTTGATGTTTGAGGAAAAGGGTTAAATCACATTAATCATTACATAAAAACACTGTATACAGTCAACAATATCCTGATATATTATATACTCAATGATAAAATATAGAGATTTCCCAACTTGAGAAAACCTATAACATGCTTTTTGTCTACTGAGCAATATCGCCTAGTGTGCGATATAGCTCACTAGCCGGATTTTCGGAACTACTTTTTTTAATCTCTTTTAAAACACTTTTAAGCTCCGTTTTCACTACTTAACACTTTATTTCCATGATGAACAGTTAAAATAATCCACAACTGCACTTTTAAATCCGCAAATAAGAGCTTGAATCACCTGGCACATTTATTAGTCGCCGGGCAGAAGCCCGCGACTTCTATTTTTAATAGCTTTTCGGAAATCACATGGGAGGGCGGATTATTATTAGAAAGAAACAAATCTAGATGATTTGAACATATTACAATTGTGGTTGTTTACGAACACTAATAAATGACACATCTAAAATTAAATAAATATTCCGATTTTTTAATGTTTGCAGTTTTTTTTATTTCACTCGCATTTAAGTTTTTTGTCTTATTTACGAAGACAAAAGTGGTCCCTTCAAGACGTGAACCAACACCCCCTAATGCAGACTCTTATGTGTCATCATTGAGGTCAATTTCGGATTCTCCTTTTAATAGCAATTTTAACTTACTAAATGTTGTTTTCATGTTCAAAGAGATGTCTTGATTTGTGTAGAATTCATTTAATAATGTTAATCCATGAATATCTAAAGTAGGAACTGTTTCTAAGCTAAATATAGACCCTATTCTGTTGTGTAGTTTCGTGACCTTTAACATCGATTTTCGCGCATGCGCATTTCGATATGAAAAAGCGAGTGATATTGTAACGTGCCGGGCTAAAGACGCAGAAGATCCCTTCAGCGAAAAGTATACTCAACCCTGAAGGGGTCCACTTGCCTTATATATCTAACCCTAAGACCATCACTTCGAACCGGTGATGCTAATTTGCATATTCGTTACAATATTATTTTATTTTAGACAAGTACAAGACGAATGTTTGATGCAAAGCGTCAAAGAGAAGCCGCAATATTTCGTTGTACATGTAGAAATAAGAAAAAAAGAACATTTTTAAATCCACAAACAATAGAACAATTTAAACTGTAGACGGTAATGCTGATATATTTCTCCTTTTGAAGACTTTTGTGTGTTTTCTTCAAATTACCTCCCTTTAAAGCAATACCAGGATATTTACCTTGTGATTCGAATAAGATTGACAAACATTGAAATTATATGAATGAATACTATTATTTAAATAAGTAACAACAGCAAAATTAAATTTAAGCCAGATAAATGTGTACACATTTCGTTAATTTTTTATAGATACCCTAATGTATAGGTATGAATATAAACTTTATAAGCAAATGTTTTCATTTCAACGTTCCTAATGTTTGAATAGACTAAGGAAAGTCAAGAATACATAAATAAATCAATGCAGTCTTTTCCGGCGACATTGATGCCTTGCATCAACTTTCTCTTGTTTCAATCAATGTACACATTTGTCGGTGCGCACGTAGTGACGTCACTGCAAAACTGGCAGATTACGTCATTCAGATCTCTCCGCGTCTGAGCACAGATGTATTGTCGTTTAAAAACGAACATTATCGCCGAGTATATAATATATAATTTAATAGACATTGTTTTCATGATTTGGGAATTAAATCCCTCGTGAAAGAGATTCTTGCATATAAAAACTAGTTCTCTTAACAAATTCCCACATACAACAAATCCGGAGCAGATGACTTATATAAAAGTTTGGCAAAGAGAACATTGTGAGAAAAGACGAAATTGCTAATTACGAACCATTAGCTATGTGCTGCAGATGTGTAAGTGGGAGAGGGTTAACCCTTTCCCATATATAGACGCGTTATGATGCTTCAGCATATTAAAGATCTTTCGAGATTTGTGTGGCAAAAGGAGAACTAATGAGCAATTTCCCTTTTTGCCACAATGTTTGCAACCGTATCTAATCAAATCTAATTTATGGAGATTTTTCACGTTTTTGCCAATATATTTTCAAAGTCGTCTGCTATAAATTTGTTGTACGTGGGAAAGGGTTCATATTCTCCTATGCTGACAATAATGCACTTAAGCATGGAGCAGTTATGACTTATGAAGTATAATAATAAATTGCCACAGGTTGATTTATACCTATTTTCAACAAGTGAAAGTATAATAAAATAAAATACAATGTCTATTTAGGGAACGCTTTCTATCTATGCATTCATTTCATGATATCTGGATAACTGTTATTTTCTAACATGGACTAGGTGTACTTTAAACCCTTTCCCACATACAACAAATCTGTAGGATATGACTTTTCAGGCAAAATTTGGTAAATTTCTATAAATTAAAGAAACATTATAGAATGGAGTTATGATCATTTTTTGGTAGACTTGCGCATGCGCAGAGGCTGCCATAGTCATAGTGAGTTTGAAGTCACGTGATGTATATGCCCTTCACCACCAACAATTAAGTGCAATTTTTGGTTTGACTAATTTACGAATGCTCACAAAAGCAAACATAGAGTAACGAAAAAAAATCCGATTATTCAAGCTTATAATAGAAAATAACAAGTCGTGTAAGTGTAAATATCATATTTAAAGTGTACACAATTATTTAGATATCACTACGCCAATATAGCACTGCACCGCGCAATTACCCTTTGTAAATTGTAACCCTTTTTTCCCTCTCGGCAGAGATGTAAACATCCACTCGCCCGCTAGCATAAGCGAGTGGAATGAAGGATCGGCTAGTACGAAATTCTAGGCGCTAGTCCATACATATTCGTTCATGTCCTTATTCATAAAGATAGTATGCATTGCTAAGCCTTTTCTTTCTCTTTCTCTCAGTCCATCTATTCCTTCGACAACGATTAACTTTGCATTTTGGATAGGTGCTTTCGACAAGGTCCGCGTCTAAAGAAACACATTTCATCAAATGATTTGAGCGCTTTAAATCACTTGTTTATAAAGCGTTTAGAATACTTTGATTTCGTTATGATTTTGACGCAATTCAAGATTTTGACGCGATTATTTCGTTCATAGAGTCAAAGACCTAGTGTGTTATTAGGTCTTTGATAGAGTTGATTACTAACAGATGACTAAGTTGATGATGGAAAGAACATTAACAAGTTAAGTTAAGCTAAAACATGCACAGGCAGGCGAATGTTTCATTAGGATAAGTGCAACACTCAATTCCCAATCCTGCTTGCCCTTTAACAAATCACAACCCACCCCACAATATAAAAACTCTGCAGCAGACGAATTAAAAAAAATATGAGCAAAGATACAGAAAATCACATTTATTGGAAGTGTAATCATTGAATATAGTTGAAAACATTGTTGCAAAAGGAGAAAGCTTGTTATGAGCAATTTCTTCTTCTGCATCAATGTTTTCAAAAGTCGTCGGCTGCAATTACGTATGCAAGTGGGAAAGGTTTAAATAAGAAACACTTTTTCAAATGATAGTCAGTTGGCTATTCTAGTATATAATGTCCGTCTTAAATAATAATGACAAAACTTTCAAAAAACAAGAAATTTTTTACAATTTAATTGAAAACATATTTAATCAAAGTTGGGAAAGTTGTCCCTTTCCGTGCTTTTTTTTTATGAGAGTTCAAATCACAAGCAAAACTTATGGGACAGAGTTGACAAATAACACATTGACACAATTTCAGATTTAGGCTTTGTTTCTGTCAAACTGCTGAAGAAGACAACACTGAGACACACATTTTGATTAAAAGTTTATTTAAAAAAAGGAATAATTTTATTTATGATAAACAACATTACAATGATGGTGTAGAAAATACATGTCAACAATACATTTTTCAATTTGTACATTCATTGCACAGACCAAATCTTAGCAAGTTTGAAATTATGGACCTCTCAGCACATTTTTTTCTCAATTCATTACTTCTTGGTAGGATTTTACTGCTAAAATGGATGATTTTTTTTAATTTTTGGCCGGATTGCTCTAGCAATTCCGGTCTATAGATTGGCGATGTCTGTCTCTCCGTCTGTCTGTTCGTCAACATTTTGGTTAAAGTTTCAGGTTGAGGCAAAATCTCAGCACTGGAAAGGGTTACACACTTGAAACTTTGCCTGAAGGTAACCGGTAAAATAAATATTCATATATGCACTTCTGTATCTCTTCTTAAACGATCGCAATTCTACCTTCAGTACTTTGTACTTTGATTTGTTTTTGCCATTATGTTTTCAAAAGTCATCTGCTGCAGAAGCGTCAGAAAGTGTATGTATGTGGGAATGGGTTAAATAAACAGAAAAAAACATCAAGAACATAAAATTCTATCCTACAAAGTATATTAATATACCCATTGATGCGGTCCGGATAAGAAGGGGGTATTCATGTCTTTTCCCACCAATTTCTCAAATAAAGCGATCTCTATGTCGTGGGTACTCAAAAGAATCGTCTCACTTAGACGATTCTTTTGAGTACTCACACAATAGGGTAAGAGGATCAAATAAGGATTTTAGAACATGCAAACTTATCTAGAGCTTTGTACATGTATATGTTTTACCCCCTTTCCTCATATAGAGGTTTTCTGATGCCTTTGCAAATTGAAAAAATTGTAATAAAAGGAAACCAAGCAATTCCCCCTATTGTCACACTGTTTTCAACCTATACTTTTATCTATAGAGATAAATACATTTTGGGCGGTTCTCCTACATGCCCAAGGTGTAGGGTACGAAATACCACAGAGCATTTTCTGTTACATTGCAAGGACACAATTATCCAATATCATATAGGGGTCTGGTATGCAATTATCAATAAATGACATTCTTTTTCCATCTAAAGCACTCCAGACTTCCTCTTTTAAGGCATTGGAGACATATCTCATAGATTGCCAGATGACAGACAAAATATAGCTGTCATCTGGCAAAATCACAACATTTAAAAAAAAAAGTTTTTCTATCATCTTACTATCAAAAAATTTATTTTTCAAATTACACATTTTTGTAACGCTGGCTCAGTACTGAGGTAGATAATTCACAAGAAATGGGCCTCCTACCCATATTTTTATGATTTTTTCAATTACCCATATCGTGGAAATGACGTCAAACATCTCTGTCGTCTGCTCCAACGACAATATACATTAGGAAGAGAGACAACTCGTCTTTCCCCATTTTTAACTGACCAAAACCCGTTAAACCGGTCTTATTTACTCAGCCATCGCACGCCGATCACGTGCATACATATGTGTATTCGCATATTCTCCACTTTACTGCGTACCGAGAAAAACTTTGAAGTGCGCTCAGCCATGATTGTCACGTGATATAATAATTTTCTCAAAGAATAATAAACCCTTGGAAAAATGTAAATTATTTTAAAGCTGAACTTAATAAGTGCTGGAGGAATTCATCTTTTAAATTTTAAATTTGTGTACATAATAATGGACCGGAAGCGGGAAAGAAAAATCCAAAGACAAAATGGACGTTGGAAGCGGCAGACTAACGTGGTCTCTAATCCAAGGTATAACTACTCGGATTGTTGAATCAAGTACCCCTGATTTTTTCAGAGCTCACTTCTGGTAATGAAAAAGGTAAGTTGAAAGTTAATGATATTTATTTAGTTTTTTAGAATATAAAGAGGATATTATTTACAATTATGTATGATCCAGTTATATAAACTCAACACCTAGATAAGAGGGAGTGAACAGGTCTTTTCCCCACAATATTTCTCTCAGTGCTCAACCAAAACCTATGTTGTGGGTACTCAGTAGAATCGTCTCACTGAGGCAATTTTTTTTTTAAATTGGTCAACTTTGAAAACTTTGTGATAAAAAATTGCATACTGTTGAATTGATCCATTTGCTACAATGATTTCATGTTCATTGAAATAGATAAAAAATCGTACAGGCACAGAACTAAGTTTACCGATGGCACCGCGTGCTTCAGCTGAAGAGTTATGTAGAATGTCAGCTAGTATTTGTCCCGGTCGACCTCTGTTTGCTGTAAGACTTTCTTTCATTGTTGAAATGGAATTGGCTACTTCTATTGCACCATTTTCATTCTCGTGAATGTGGGCTGTGGTTGATAAAACTTCCGTCACATCAAGGTCAGTTGTTAAGGAACCTTTACAAGTATATGCTATTCCCATCTCATTTTGGTCTTATTTGCGCTCTTCTTTGTGTACATGTAACCAGTTCCATTATAGCACAATAACATTGGCACAGAAATAAATCCAAATTCTGCTAATGCAGTTAAAATCCAAGATATAGTGTCACAGTTTACACAAATCCAAGAAGCAAAGAAACATGAATGTCTCAAAAAAAAAATTGTTATATATATATAGTCTTCACGGATTTGTAGACCAATTCATATAGCTTTACTTAAAACATATGCACTGTTTGTATCAAACAAGCATTTACTTTGATTGCCAAAACTAATTAAAACACACTTTCATAGCTGTATCAAACAAGCATTTATTTTGATTACCAATCAAACGTTTTGCAGTAATACACTCATTGGTGTTTTATAGTAATATATCAACTCACTGTTATTAAAGATATTTTGCAAATTTCTCTTTTTGAAGTAATTTAGTATTACATATATATGATTGAATTTTTTTTAAATTCAAATTAACCCTTTCCTACATATAGACGCGTCCTCTGCAGCTCTCCAGAGTGTTTGACAGAGTAGCAACTATTGAAAACAAGTGACAAATGAAGAAATTGTTGAAAACAAGCAAATTTCTCCTATGTCACAATGTGTTCAACTCAGTCAGTAGCGACGCGGGCTGTCAATCCAGGGGTTGTGAGTTCGAATCCCGGCTTGGCCAACTTTCTTTCCGACAATTGACAAAAGTCAATGCGACATGCGTCATTCGTCTTCCACCAATGGGCCAAGTCTATGTGGAAAAGCAGCCAGTTGCTTGGGAAGATTGTTGTGTGGAGTACTGATGTTAGAAAACCAGGAAATGCATGAGTAGGTGAACTGGCCGCCGTGATATAACTGAGAAATTGTTAAAAACGGCGTTCAACCCCATTCAATCAAATCTTTGCAGTCATCATACTATCAATTTTCTATGCTTTTGTTATAATGTTTTCAAAGTAATTTGCTGTATGTGAGAAAGGGTTAAGATGATACAATAACTGATCATAGACCAATTTATAAAAGAAAATGCTGTAAAATTCCAACTTAAAACATGTTTTCAGAATTGTATCCCCTATCCCTTGAGTGAAAAGTTGAAATTATCCCTTATCATTAAACAAAATTGTTATTATTTAAAGAAATTATCACTTCAAGCAGTATAGACTCAGATCGGAGGGCTCAATTACCACATATATTTACTACGCAAACATTATAGACTCGGATCAGAGGGCTCATCTATCACATGTATATCATTATTATTATAAGCCATTGCATTTGTGAAACAGACTTCTATGCAAGCAGTATAGACCAAAAACATACAGAAGGGAAATAATTGATGTTTTATTAGGGTATTGCAGACCGTGATCAGAGCCCTCTGTTCTGGGTCTAGACTACATACACAAGCAGTATAGACTCGGATCAGAGGGCTCATTTACCACACTTACTCTTACTGTAGTCTAATCTTTTTAGCAATGATAGCTGTTTATATTCTACATTTATAAAAACATATAGGGCTCATTTAACCCTATTCAATTAATCAAATTGAGCAATTTCTCCTTTTATCACCATGTTTCAATTATTGTACCTTCAATTTTAGCTCTTTCCCTTATAAACATACTTTCTGTCGCCTCTCCAGTGGATAGCTTTTTTTCAACATAGTGACAACAGAATAAAGTTCTCCTTTTGCCACAATGTTTTTCAAGTTTAGTCATAGGTTATCCATGCAATAAGAGATTTTCTTCTTTTGACAAAATATGTTCAAAGTTGTCTGCTGCAGATTTGCAGGGAAAGGAAAGGGTTAAGCGAGTTTCCTAAAAAATTTGGGTATGTTGCAGCAGAGACATATAAACACATATGTCTCTGGTTGCAGATATGCTGTATGTACACTCTAGATCTATTCTTAAGATGTTGTAAACAAGTACTTATTATTTTCAGATTAAGATGCCTAAAAAGAAGACAGTTAGGCTTTGTCTCCCAAAGAAGCGGTTTTGGAAGAAACCCGTATCTGATGAAAAAGGCCCTAGGAACAAATTATTTGATAACGGTCCCTAAACATAATATTGACGGGAAACGGACATATAACTAGTATTTTATATGGGGACAAATAAGACTTCGCTTAGAACTGTATACAACCTACGAAGTAAAAGAAGGTATTCCGAGTGAAAAATTGGGATCGTCAGACGCTTTTCATTTTACATAAAGCGCTTTCAATACACGGATCATATTACACAATATTATTGATTTTTTTTTTGGCTATACCCGTTCACTGAATCGTGATTTCGCTTGAAAATCTAGTGTCGCTTATCTCTGTGTTTATATGTCTCTGATAATAATGGACCGGAAGCGGGAAAGAAAAACCCAAAGACAAAATGGACCTTAGAGGCGGAAGCCTAACGTGGTCTCTAAACCAAGGTATAACAATGCTGTTCCGCGTACTCGGATTGTTGAATCAAGTCCGCCCCTGATTTTTTCAACTCAGAGCTCACTTCTGGTAATGAAAAAGGTAAGTTGAAAATTAATGATATTTATTTAGTTTTTAGCTCGACTATTCGAAGAATATGAGAGCTATACTACTCACCCTGGCGTCGGCGTCGCTGTCTGCGTCGGCGTCCACGTCACACTTTGGTTAAGGTTTTGCATGCAAGTACTTAAATACTTCATGTATTGCATTGAAACTTTCTACAACCCTACTAAACTATCACGTCCAATGTAGATTGTCAAGTTAGATAACTCTATCTTGCATTTTATGCAAGTTATGGCCCTTTTTTACTTAGAAATTCTGGTTAAAGTTTTGCGTGCAACTAAATTAAGAGTCCATATCTCTGTATTTACTTGATGCATAACATTGAAACATTCTGCAACCCTACCCAGGCATCACACCTATGTAGATTATCAAGTTAGATAACTCTATCCTGCATTTTATGTAAGTTATGGCCCATTTTTAACTTAGAAATTCTGGTTAAAGTTTTGCGTGCAACTAAGTTAAGAGTCCATATCTCTGTATTTACCTGATGCATTGCATTGAAAATTTCTACAACCCTACCCAACTATCACACCTGTGTAGATTATTAAGTAAGATAACTCTATTCTGCATTTTATGCAAATTATGGCCCTTTTTTAACTTAGAAATTCTGGTTAAAGTTTTGCATGCAACTAAATTAAGAGTCCATATCTCTGTATTTACATGATGCATTGCATTGAAACTTCTTTCTACAACCCTACCCAACTATCACACCTGTGAAGATTATCAAGTTAGATAACTCTATCCTGCATTTTATGCAAGTTATGGCACTTTTTTACTTAGAAATTCTGGTTAAAGTTTTGCGTGCAACTAAATTAAGAGTCCATATCTCAGTATTTAGTTGATGCATTGCATTGAAACTTCATACAACCCTACCCAAGCATCACACCTATGTAGATTATCAAGTTAGATAACTCTATCCTGCATTTTATGCAAGTTATGGCCCTTTTTTTACCTAGAAATTCTGGTTAAAGTTTTGCGTGTAACTAAATTAAGAGTCTATATCTCTGTATTTACCTAATGCATTCCATTGAAACTTTCTATAACCCTACCCAACTATCACACCTGTGTAGATTATCAAGTCAGATAACTCTATCCTGCATTTTATGCAAGTTATGGCCCTTTTTTAGATCACCTAGAGCCAAAGGCTCAAGGTGAGCTATTCTGATCACTTTTTGTGCGTCCGGCGTTGTCCGGTGTCCGTCGTCCTTCGTCCGTCGTTAACATTTAGACATTTAGATCATCTCCTCCTTAACCACTTGACCAATTTCAACCAAACTTCACAGGAATGTTCCTTTGGTGAACCTCTTTCAAAATTGTTCAAAGATTTAAATTCCATCGAGAACTTTGGTTGCTGCGGCAACAGAAAAGGGGAAAATTGCCAAATCTTAAAAAATCTTCTTGTCAAAAAGTACTGGCCCGATTTGAAATTATTTCCACAAATATTCCTAGGGGCACCCTTTACCAAGATTGTTCAAATATTTCCGATCAGTTGAAAAACATGGCCGCCAGGGGGCGGAGCTTGTTTTCCTTATATGTGCATTGTTAAAACTTAAAAAATTCTTCTTGTCCAAAAGTACTGGCCCGATTTAAAAATTATTTTGCACAAATGTACATTGGGGCACCTTTTACCAAGATTGTTCAAATATTTCCGATCGGTTGAAAAACATGGCCGCCAGGGTGCGGAGCCTGTTTTCCTTATATGTGCATTGTTAAAATTTTAAAAATCTTCTTGTCAAAAAGTACTGGCCCGATTTGAAAATTATTTTGCACAAATATTCTTAGGGGCACCCTTTACCAAGATTGTTCAAATATTTCCGATCAGTTGAAAAACATGCCCGCCAGGGGGCGGAGCTTGTTTTCCTTATATGTGCATTGTTAAAACTTAAAAAATCTTCTTGTCCAAAAGTACTGGCCTGATTTAAAAATTATTTTCCACAAATGTACATTGGGGCACCTTTTACCAAGATTGTTCAAATATTTCCGATCGGTTGAAAAACATGGCCGCCAGGGTGCGGAGCCTGTTTTCCTTATATGTGCATTGTTCAAATTTTAAAAATCTTCTTGTCAAAAAGTACTGGCCCGATTTGAAATTATTTCCACAAATATTCCTAGGGGCACCCTTTACCAAGATTGTTCAAATATTTCCGATCCGTTGAAAAACATGGCCACCAGGGGGCGGAGCTTGTTTTCCTTATATGTGCATTGTTAAAACTTAAAAAATTCTTCTTGTCCAAAAGTACTGGCCCGATTTAAAAATTATTTTCCACAAATGTTCATTGGGGCACCCTTTACCAAGATTGTTCAAATATTTCCGATTGGTTGAAAAAACATGGCCGCAAGGGGGTGGAGCATGTTTTCTTTATATGTGCATTGTTAAAATTTTGAAAATCTTCTTGTCCAAAAGTACTGGCCCAATTTGAAAATTATTTTGCACAAATGTTCCTTGGGGCACCCTTTACCAAGATTTTTCAAATATTTCTGATTGGTTGAAAAACATGGCCGCTAGGGTGCGCTCGGAGCCTGTTTTCCTTATATGTGCATTGTTCAAATTTTAAAAATCTTCTTGTCAAAAAGTACTGGCCCGATTTGAAAATTATTTTGCACAAATATTCCTAGGGGCACCCTTTACCAAGATTGTTCAAATATTTCCGATCAGTTGAAAAACATGGCCGCCAGGGGGCGGAGCTTGTTTTCCTTATATGTGCATTGTTAAAACTTAAAAAATCTTCTTGTCCAAAAGTACTGGCCCGATTTAAAAATTATTTTCCACAAATGTTCATTGGGGAACCCTTTACCAAGATTGTTCAAATATTTCCGATCGGTTGAAAAAACATGGCCGCAAGGGGGTGGAGCATGTCTTCCTTATATGTGCATTGTTAAAATTTTAAAAATCTTCTTGTCCAAAAGTACTGGCCCAATTTGAAAATTATTTTGCACAAATGTTCCTTGGGGCACCCTTTACCAAGATTGTTCAAATATTTCCGATCCTTTGAAAAACATGGCCGCCAGGGGGCGAAGCTTGTTTTCCTTATACGTCCATTGTTAAAACTTTAAAAATCTTCTTGTCCAAAAGTACTGGCCCGATTTGAAAATTATTTTCCACAAATGTTCATTGGGGCACCCTTTACCAAGATTGTTCAAATATTTCTGATCGGTTGAAAAACATGGCTGCCAGGGGGCGGAGTCTGTTTTCCTTATATGTGCATTGTTCAAATTTTAAAATCTTCTTGTCAAAAAGTACTGGCCCGATTTGAAAATTATTTTGCACAAATGTTCCTAGGGGCACCCTTTACCAAGATTGTTCAAATATTTCCGATCCGTTGAAAAACATGGCCGCCAGGGGGCGGAGCTTGTTTTCCTTATATGTGCATTGTTAAAACTTAAAAAATCTTCTTGTCCAAAAGTACTGGCCCGATTTGAAAATTATTTTCCACAAATGTTCATTGGGGCACCCTTTACCAAGATTGTTCAAATATTTCCGATCGGTTGAAAAAACATGGCCGCCAGGGGGTGGAGCATGTTTTCCTTATATGTGCATTGTTAAAATTTTAAAAAAATCTTCTTGTCCAAAAGTGCTGGCCCAATTTGAAAATTATTTTGCACAAATGCTCCTTGGGGCACCCTTTACCAAGATTGTTCAAATATTTCCGATCCGTTGAAAAACATGGCCGTCAGGGGGCGAAGCTTGTTTTCCTTATAAGTACATTGTTAAAACTTTAAAAATCTTCTTGTCCAAAAGTACTGGCCTGATTTGAAAATTATTTTCCACAAATGTTCATTGGGGCACCCTTTACCAAGATTGTTCAAATATTTCCGATCGGTTGAAAAAACATGGCCGCCAGGGGGTGGAGCATGTTTTCCTTATATGTGCATTGTTAAAATTTTAAAAAAATCTTCTTGTCCAAAAGTACTGGCCCAATTTGAAAATTATTTTGCACAAATGCTCCTTGTGGCACCCTTTACCAAGATTGTTCAAATATTTCCGATCCGTTGAAAAACATGGCCGCCAGGGGGCGAAGCTTGTTTTCCTTATACGTCCATTGTTAAAACTTTAAAAATCTTCTTGTCCAAAAGTACTGGCCCGATTTGAAAATTATTTTCCACAAATGTTCATTGGGGCACCCTTTACCAAGATTGTTCAAATATTTCCGATCTGTTGAAAAACATGGCCGCCAGGGGGCGAAGCTTGTTTTCCTTATACGTCCATTGTTAAAGCTTTAAAAATCTTCTTGTCCAAAAGTACTGGCCCGATTTGAAAATTATTTTGCACAAATGTTCATTGGGGCACCCTTTACCAAGATTGTTCAAATATTTCCGATTGGTTGAAAAACATGCCCGCCAGGGGGCGGAGCCTGTTTTTAGCTCGCCTGAGCATTGCTCAAGGTGAGTTATTGTGATCGCCTTTTGTCCGGCGTCCGGCGTGCGTCGTGCGTCATCCGTCGTGCATCGTGCGTCATGCGTCAACTTCTTCTCCTCAGTAACCAGTGGGTCAATTGGGATGAAACTTCACAGAAAGCATCCTCTAAATGACCACACCGGATTTCCTTCAATTTTTTTGGATCCATGCAGAATTCTGGTTTCCATGGCAACAAAATGAAAAAAACTTCAAAATTCTTCTTCTCCCAAACTGGTTGGCAGATTTTTAAATAATTTTGTAGAAATGTTCCTTGGGTGACCCTTTATTAGATTCCTTCAAGAAATGTTGATTGGTCGAAAAACATGGTCGCCAGAGGGCAGGGCTACTTTGCTTTATATGAGCATAGTGAAAACTTAAAAAATCTTCTTCTCTGAAAGTGTTGAGCAGATTTTCAAATAATTTTGTAGAAATGTTCCTTGGGTGACCCACTATCAGATTCCTTCAAGCCATGTTGATTGGTTAAAAAACATGGCCACCAGAGGGCGGGGCTATTTTGCCTTATACGGCTAAAGAGAGAACTTAAAAAATCTTCTCCTCCGAAAGTGTCAGGCTGATTTTCAAATAATTTTGTAGAAATGTTCCTTGGGTGACCCTTTATTAGATTCCTTCAAGAAATATTGATTGGTGGAAAAACATGGCCGCCAGGGTCGGGGCTATTTTGGCTTATATAGCTATAGTGTAAACTTAAAAAATCATCTTCTCCGAAAGTGTTCAGCTGATTTTCAAATAATTTTGTAGAAATGTTCATTGGGTGACCCTCTATCAGATTCCTTCAAGCCATGTTGATTGGTTGAAAAATATGGCCACCAGAGGGCGGGGCTATTTTGCTCTATATGACCATAGTGAAAATTTAAAAAATCCTCTCCTCCGAAAGTGTCAGGCCGATTTTCAAATAATTTTGCAGAAACATTCCTTGGGTGACACTCTACAAGATTCCTTTAAGCCATGGTGGTTTGTCAAAAATATGGCCACTAGGGGGCAGGGCTGTTTGGAGATTTGATTTTTGCCTTATGGCTGTGGAGCGATACTGGACCTCTTGGGCCTCTTCTTTTAACTAGAAATTTGGTTAAAGTTTTGCATGCAACTACATTAAGAGTCGATATCCTAGTATTTACTTCATGTATTGCTTTGAAACTTTATTCAACCCTATCCAACTATCACACCTATGTTGATTTTCAAGTTAAATAACTCTATCCTGCATTTTTAGCTCACCTGAGCACGAAGTGCAAGGTGAGCTTTTGTGATCATCCGGCGTCCGTCGTCGTCGTCGTCAGCGTCTGTTAACAATTTCCTACAAATGACTTCTCCTACTAAACCAATGGAAAGATATCAAAATAACTTCAAAGGAATGGTCCTTAGGTAGTGTAGTCCTCTTTCAAAGTTGTTCAAAGAAATTAATTCCAAGTAGAACTTTGGTTGCTGCGGCATCAGAAAAGGGGAAAATTGCCAAATCTTAAAAAATCTTCTTGTCCAAAAGTACTGGCCCGATTTGAAAATTATTTTGCACAAATGTTCCTTGGGGTACCCTCTACCAAGATTGTTCAAATATTTCCGCTCCGTTCAAAAACATGGCCACCAGTGGGCGTAGCTTATTTTCCTTATATGTGCATTGTTAAAACTTTAAAAATCTTCTTGTCCAAAAGTACTGGCCCGATTTGAAAATTATTTTGCACAAATGTTCCTTGGGAGACTCTTTACCAAGATTGTTCAAATATTTCCAATCCGTTGAAAAACATGGCCGCCAGGGGACGGAGCCTGTTTTCCTTATATGTGCATTGTTTAAACTTTGAAAAATCTTCTTGTCCAAAAGTACTGGGCCGATTTGAAAATAATTTTGCACAAATGTTCCTTGGTGCACCCTTTACCAAGATTGTTCAAATATTTTTGATCCGTTGAAAAACATGGCCGCCAGGGGGCGGAGCTTGTTTTCCTTATACGTGCATTGTCAAAACTTTAAAAATCTTCTTGTCCAAAAGTACTGGCCCAATTTAAAAATTATTTTGCACAAATGTTCCTTTAGGGCACCCTTTACCAAGATTGTTCAAATATTTCCGATCCATTGAAAAACATGGCCGCCAGGGGGCGGAGCTAGTTTTCCTTACATGTGCATTGTTAAAACTTTAAAAATCTTCTTGTCCAAAAGAACTGGCCCGATTTAAAAATTATTTTGCACAAATGTTCTTTGGGGCACCCTTTACCAAGATTGTACAAATACTTCCAATCCGTTGAAAAACATGGCGGCCAGGGGGCGGAGCTTGTTTTCCTTATACGTGCATTGTTAAAACTTTAAAAATCTTCTTGTCCAAAAATACTGGCCCGATTTAAAAATTATTTTGCACAAATGTTCCTTGGGGCACCCTTTACGAAGATTGTTCAAATATTTTTGATCCGTTTAAAAACATGGCCGCCATGGGGCGGAGCTTGTTTTCCTTATATGTGCATTGTTAAAACTTTAAAAATATTCTTGTCCAAAAGTATTGGCCTAAAAATAGTAAAAACTTTGAAAACTATTGAAGTTCTATTAAATCAGGTGAGCGATATAGGGCCATCATGGCCCTCTTGTATTCAAGTTATGGCCCTTTTTGGACTTATAAATTCTGGTTAAAGTTTTGCATGCAACTACATTAAGAGACCATATCTTAGTAACTACTTCATGCATTGCATTGAACTTTATACAGCCCTTCCAAATCATCACACCTATGTAAACAATCAAGTACAATAACTATCCAGCATTTTATGCAAGTTATGGCCCTTTTTGGACTTAGAAATTCTGGATTAAGTTTTGCATTTAAAGTGTAATCTCATTAACAACTTGAAGCATTGTATTGAAACTTTATACAACCTTTCCCAATTTCACAACTATAAACACAACCAATTAAGATAACTCTATCCTGCATATGGTGCAAATTGTTGCCGTTTTTTTACTTAGAAATTATGGTTAAAGGTTTGCGTGCAACTACATTAAGAGTCCATATCTTATTAACTACTTGAGGCATTCCATTGCCTTCCTAACCATCACACCTATTAAAATAATCAAGTTAAATAACTCTATCCTGCATATAATGCAAATTATCACCCTTTAAGATATTGTGGTTAATGTTTTGCATGCAACTACATTAGAGTCCATTATCTCAGTAACTTAAATAAGCAGTGGAATAGTCGAGCATGCTGTCCTCCGACAGGTCTTGTTTAGAATATAAAGAGGATATTATTTACTATTATGTATGATCCAGTTATATAAGCTCAACACTTTCCAACTTGCAGAGGACTAGATAAGAGGGAGTGAAAAGGTCTTTTCCCCACAATATTTCTCTCAGTGATCAACCAAAATCTATTTTGTGGGTACTCGGTAGAATCGTCTCACTGAGGCAATTCTTTTAAATACCCACAACAATGGGTTTGAATGTCAAATAAGGATTTTAGAATTTGAAAAATGCCCTTTTCTAGATCTGCATTTAAATACGCGTTTTGGCTTGTCTCTGGCAGGCAACATTTGAAAACTAAAAGATCAATTTCTCTGTTTGCCACAATGTTTTCAACATTATTAAATAATTATACTTTCAATCAGACAAATTTGTCTTTTTTTCCCAATTTGTTTTCAAAGATGTCTGCTGCAAATTTGTTTTATGTGGGTGCCTGGGGAATGTATTTCAACAGTTTTGTAGCCACTAGTGGGAAAAAAAGATTGAATTCAGTCCCTAATTTGTCAGGAGATGATTCGTTTGAGTGTCCATAACATAGGGTGAAAGTCGGTAGTAAGAGAAATGTTTGAGTGAATACCAGTTGTCCTTAACCCTTTCCCACTTGTTGATGTATTCTGATGCTTCTGCAGCAGACGACTTTTGAAAACATTGTGAATAAAAGATAAATTGCTCAAAACAATCAATTTATCCTTTGCCACAATGTTTTTAACTTGTTTCAGTAATTATAACTTTATTTATAGAGATCTTCTATGTTTTTGAGTGCATGTTTTCAAAGTCGTCTGCTGCAGATTTATTGTATATGGGAAAGGGTTAAACTAGGCCCTGATAGCAGGTTCTCAAATTGTTGCCACCTAACCCTTTCCAACCTGCAGACGCATCTGTAACGGGAGACAGTTACTTCGTACCCTAGTTATTTTGTACCCTGTCATTTTCGGTTGTCTCGTACCCTAGTTATTTTATACCCTGTCGTTTTCGGTTGTTTCGTACCCTTGTGTCATTTATAACAGATAACCTAAATATAATCATATTATATATATACTTTCATTTAGTAGGTAACTTAGTTAGTGTTTGAAATATAAAAATATGAAGTAGTACAATAAGTTGAGAGCTCTAGATAAGGGGCGTTTTGCAAGTTCTCAAAGCCTAATTTGACCCGCCAAACCTTTGTTGTGGGTACGCAAAAGAAATCGTCTCATTGTACTTTTTTATATGTTCGAACTTTTTTTTATTTTTTTGTCGTGATGTGTACATTTGTTCTCTTGTATAATTCTATGTGTTAGGCATTCTGTTTGTATTCTATGTATTGTAATGCTCTTCGTTATTGTACCCTGTCATTTTCGGTTGTCTCGTACCCTAGTTATTTTATACCCTGTCATTTTCGGTTGTTTCGTACCCTTGTGTCATTTATAACAGATAACCTAAATCTAATCATATTATATATGTTTGCAAAATGTATTTCAAATTATTTGGTGGTATTGTACTTGTTAAAAAAGATTAGTTTAATGTTTTTTATGTCATTTCATCCAACTTTTGTTATAATAACAATGTGTTATGTTTGACAAAGGTGTTAACAGATTGGCTTTTAATTGTTTCTCAGAGTGCTGTTTTAACCCTTTCCCTCATATAGACGCTTTTTGACGCCTCTGCAGCAGATGGATTTTTGAAAACATAATGACAAAAGAAGAAATTGCACAAAACGTGCAATTTCTCCTTTTGCCACAATGTTTTCCACTTTTTGTCATAAGTTATCCATTATGGAGATTTTCTATGTTTTTACAGAATAAGTTCAAAGTCTTCTGCTGTATAATTGTCGTATGGGGGAAAGGGTTAATTAAATCATGAATACGCTTGTTTTTAGATCACCTAAGGTGAGCTATTCTGATCACTTTTTGTCCGTCATCCGGCATCCGTCCGGCGTTAACTTTTAGCTTTAAACATCATCTCCTCCCAAACTCCCAAGGACAATTTCTGTGAAACATCACAGGACTGTTCCTCTGGTTGGCCTCTTTCAAAGTTGTTCAAAGATTTAAAGTCCATTGAGAACTTTGGTTGCTGCGGCATCAGAAAGGGGGCAAAAGGTCCAACCTTTAAAAATCTTCTCCTCCGAATCTGCCTGTCAGATTCAAATATAATTTGGTAGAAATGTTTATTGGGTGACCCTCTATAAAAATTGTTCAAGCCATACTGATTGGTCGAAAAACATGGCAGTCAGGCGGCATCAAAAAAGGGGCAAAATGACAAAATTTGAAAATTCCATTTTTATGCAAATGCTTGTCTGATTTTAAGAAAATATAATACGAATCTTACTGTAATGATCCTCTATTTAATTTGTTTAAGCCGTTTTGATTGGTTACACAATCATATCAACCAGACGTCATCACAAAAAGGGTAAATTGAACTTTTAGCTACAAATGACAACCAACTCCTACCATTCCAATAGACCAATTTCCACAAAACATCACAAGAATGTTCCTTTGGTGGTCCTCTTTCAAAATTGTTCAAAGATTTAAATTCCATTGAGAACTTTGGTTGCTGCGGCATCAGAAAGTGAGAAAAATACCCAAATTTTAAAATCCTTTTCCTCCATAATCTACTTGTGTGATTGCAAGATAATTTGGTAGAAATGTTTCTTAAGTGACCCTCTAAATAAACTGTTGAAGCCATATTGATTTCGTTGAAAAACAGGGCAGCAAGGCGGCATCAGGAAAGGTGCGAAATGACAAAAACTTTAAAATTCCATTCTTATTAAAGTTCTTGTTAGATTTCAAGATATAATTGGCCTTTACTGATAAGCTGTTTCTTGAGAAGTGTCCACTCCTTTCAGTTTCATTTGCACTCCCTGATAAAATTTTCCAGATATTTGCAGTTAAATATTTGCTACTAATTTACTATCAATTGGCCTTCTTGTTAATCTTGTTTAATGTGACATCTGTGAATTTACATACCTGAATAACACAATAAATCGTGATCGGACATTTGATAACTATTATAAATTGATCTAAAACATGTTTTTATGAATTACATTGTTTATTAACGTGACTGTGAATTTACATACATGAATAACACATAAAATATATACATATTATTTACTCATAAATATTTAACTTAGCATTTTAATCCTCCACTGGACACAAACAAAAATCAAAAAAATTCTGGTAAATATATTATTTCGAACATCAAATGCTTATTATAGGCAAAAACGGAAATTCTCAAAATAACAAAAACATTTACCTGTGTTGCCACAGCCACGATGTTGCCATTTCCGACAAGAATCACAATCCACAGCCTGGTTATGCTTTAAAACCAGCCTTAAAAAATGTAAACAGGGGTATTGTGTACTCATGAGGATTCAGAATGCAATGATGAACATATTATTATTCACCTCAACTTAACGTGTTAAACGACACTGGAATCTGAAAATTGAAAATTATATATCTAGTTCCTTAAACAATACTAGTGTCTGGTTGCCAGTGTCGTTTAGTGTTAAAAGACACTGGAGTCTGAAAATTGAAAATTATATATCTAGTTCCTTAAATGACACTAGTGTCTGGTTGCCAGTGACGTTTAGTGTTAAACGACACTTGAGTCTGAAAATTGAAAATTATATATCTACTTCCTTAAGATACTAGTGTCTGGTTGCCAGTGTCGTTTAGTGTTAAACGACACTGGAGTCCGTAAATTGATTCTGAAAACTATGTTGAAGAAAGTAAAAGTTAGATCTAGTTCCTTAAACGACACTAGTGTCTAGTTACCAGCGTCGTTTATGATAAACGAAACTAGATTCTGGTTGCCAGTATCATTTATGATAAATGATACTAGATACTAGACACTAGACACCAACTTCACCTTACCAAGTACTTGCCCAATTTGAAAGTTATTTTGCACAAATGTTCCTTGGGGCACCCTTTACCAAGATTGTTCAAATATTTACGATCCGTTGAAAAACATGGCCGCCAGGGGGCGGAGCTTGTTTTCCTTATATGTGCATTGTCAAAACTTTAAAAATCTTCTTGTCCAAAAGTTTTGGCCCGATTTGAAAATGATTTTGCACAAATGTTCCTTGGAGCACCCTTTACCAAGATTGTTCAAATATTTCCGTCCGTTGAAAAACATGGCCGCCAGCGGGCAGAGCTTGTTTTCCTTATATGTGCATTGTTAAAACATCCGTTGAAAAACATGGCCGCCAGGGGGCGGAGCTTGTCCTTATATGTGCATTGTAAAATTAAAAAAAAATCTTGTCCAAAAAGATTTAAAGATAATTTGGCACAAATGTTCCTTCGGGGACCTTCTACCAAGATTTTTCAAATTAATCCGATCCATTGAAAAACTTGAGACAAGCATTTGATAGAGTTTGGCATAACGGGCTCTTCTTTAAGATGCAACAGTTTGGCATCGATGATGGAGTCTTAAACACTTTTATAAGCATGTACAGTTCTATGTCAAGTTGTGTCCTTAATGGCACACATATGTCTGAATTCGTCTATTTGAAGCAGGACACTAGGCAAGGCAGGAAAAGTTACCCCCTGCTGTATTTACTGTTTATCGATGGGCTTATTAAGGAGATCGAGTTATCTCAGCATGGAATGTGTATATATGGGATGAATGCGGCATGTCCAACCGTTGCTGATGATATGGTACTAATCAGTTTCTCGAAAAAGGGCCTTCAACATTTAATGGATATGTGTTACCGATACTCGTTGAGGTGGCGGTTTGGATATATTCCCAGTAAATGTTCCGTATTCGTTTTCAATGAGAGTCGAGTAGCATTCGAGAGGAGTGATAGAAGCTGGTGTTTAGGAAAATATGTAATTCCAGAATCGACTAAGTATACGCATCTTGGTTGTGTTATTGACAAATTTGGCGCTATTAAGGATTCCATTCGTAATTCATGCGCAAAAATCAGACAGACTATGCTTAGCATAATGAATTCGGGTGACTTTAATCCTACATCATTAATAAAAATGTACAAAGCTATAGTTTTGCCGGGGGCCCCGTATGGTTGTGAACTATGGTGTCAGATGTCCCCATCAAATATTTCAGAACTTGAGAGAGCTCACTCATTCTGTTACAAAGTAATTGAAAGATTGCCTTTAAATTCAAACAATATGGTATCCAGAGCAGCAATTGGTATTAAACCTATCCTTTTAGAAATTGAGTATAAGAAGTGTTTTATTGGTCAATTATGTAGACTACCTTGTCACTATTTCTCAAAAACACTTTTTGTTAATCGATTGATTAGGTTCGGCAATAATCCGGTAACGACCTCGGGCATTATCCCTGATTTATACGGCATTTTAGCTAAATACGATCTTACTGGATACATTGACAAATATCAAGAGTCAAGTGTATTTCCATCAAAACTGGCATGGAAAAATGTTATCCGCATCCGGATAAATAACTTTGATGATTCCGTACTCAAAAGTAAAAATACGAAGTTATCCCATCGTCAGTGGGATGCGTTATTTAAGAGTCACAGACCGTGTTATATTTGGACACTGCAATCTAAATACCCCTGGTTAAAAAGGTATTTACAGAAGCTAGTTTATATACTATGCAAACTGTTCTCATTTGAAAAACCTCGTATCTGTTCTAAATGCACACTATTGACGGAACGCCCAGTTGCGCATCTTATACTTCACTGCATTTGCAACAACAGTATTAGGTATCATTTGTGGAAGTCAATCATTGGTGTTACAGGTATTGCAGTATTCAATGAACTAAAATCTCAATCGCCTGTGTGACAGGTCGTAGATCTGTTAGGCGGACCGTCCCATTATCCAAAAAACTTTTGCTGGTAGTTGCTAGAGATATGTATGAGATGGTATATGGACATGTAACAACTATGTGATATGCTTTTCTTAATAGTTATGTTGTCTGTTATTGTGGCTGTGGCCTTTAAAAAGCATAGACACAAGGTGTCTTTATCGAGACTATACACATTTCTAGTGTAGTTATATTAACATTTATGTTAGACATAATACTCATTAATTTATTCATTCACTCACACAAAGCTACTTCGTTCATTCGCGTAAACCATGTGAGTCACTCACTCATCCACCCACGATCCAACCAATCAATGTATATCAATCCATCAACTTATCCATCCAGGCACCTATCTACCTAATCCATCCAGCCGTCCATCTACAAATCCATCCATGTATTCATCCATATATCCATCCATCCACTTATCATCCATCCATTTATCCATGAATTCACTTATCCATCCATTCACCCATCCCCATATATCCATCCCTTCATATGCAGTGTGAATTCTCGACAATTCGTTTCGGACGAGAATTCCAATCATGCATTACCTGTTCATATATCTAGTCATGCAATCAAAAATACTTATCTTATAGTCGAAAAGTTCTCTTTGAATTTGTGTGTGTGTCTGACTTAACTATGTGTAATATGTTATTAAGTATGATTATCCATCCTCATTGTTATGTGCATGTTCTTTTGTGTTTGATATGTGATGTATGTATATAGTTAATTTCCGATGTTGTTTTGACCTTTTCACTCATCTATGCGACTTTTGACCCAACAGCAATAGTAGGCATTTTAAAGCATTGTGACAAAAGGTGAAATTGCTCGTAGTGAACAATTTCGCCCTTAATCACAATGTTTTCAACGTTGTCTTAAGATATAGCCGGTAGTTTTCGTAAATTATGTATTATTATCTATACGTCCCTAAAGCATCCATCAATCTGCAAAGTAATTTCTCGTCATCTTGTCTCGGAGGGAGCTCAAATTCAGCATTACTTCATCATTTTACTTCTGGAATGCGGGTTATATTATACTTAGGCCTGCAATCAGAAACATTCTCTTTTTTCATTAGAAAAATGATTACCGTTGTTGTGTTTTTCCTTTAAACAAAAGTGCTTTCATCTATATTCAATAAGTATACTTTCATTTAGTAGGTAACTTAGTTAGTGTTTGAAATATAAAAATATAAAAATATGAAGCAGTACAATAAGTTGAGAGAAAGAAATCTTCTCAATGTACTTTTTTATATGTTCGAACTTTTTTTTATTTTTTTGTCGTGATGTGTACATTTGTTCTCTTGTATAATACTATGTGTTAGGCATTCTGTTGTATTCTATGTATTGTAATGCTCTTCGTTATTGGAGGAATAAAGAATATATATATGTTGTGGGTACTCAGTAGAATCGTCTCACTGAGGCAATTCTTTTAAGTACCCACAACAATGGGTTTGAATGTCAAATAAGGATTTTAGAATTTGAAAAATGCCCTTTTCTAGATCTGCTGTGGATTTATTGTATATGGGAAAGGGTTAAACTAGGCCCTGATAGCAGGTTCTCAAATTGTTGCCACCTAACCCTTTCCAACCTGCAGACGCATCTGTAACGGGAGACAGTTACTTCGTACCCTAGTTATTTTGTACCCTGTCATTTTCGGTTGTCTCGTACCCTAGTTATTTTGTACCCTGTCATTTTCGGATGTCTCGGACCCTAGTTATTTTATACCCTGTCATTTTCGGTTTTTTCGTACCCTAGAGTCATTTATAACAGATAACCTAAATCTAATCATATTATATATGTTTACAAAATGTATTTGAAATTATTTGGTGGTATTGTATGTGTTAAAAAAAAATAGTTTAATGTTTTTTATGTCATTTCATCACAGCTTTTGTTATAATAACAATGTGTTATGTTTGACAAAGGTGTTAACAGATTGGCTTTTAATTGTTTCTCAGCGTGCCTTTTTAACCCTTTCCCTCATATAGACGCCTCTGCAGCAGACGGATTTTTGAAAACATAGTGACAAAAGAAGAAATTGCACAAAACGTGCAATTTCTCCTTTTGCCACAATGTTTTCCACTTTTTGTCATAGGTTATCCATTATGGAGATTTTCTATGTTTTGACAGAATAAGTTCAAAGTCGTCTGCTGTAGAATTGTCGTATGTCGATGTTGCCATTTCCGACAGGAATCACAATCCACAGCCTGGTTATGCTCTAAAACCAGCCTTAAAAAATGTAAACAGGGGTATTGTGTACTCATGATGATTCAGAATGCAATGATGAACATATTATTATTCACCTCAACTTAAATACTTAGGAATCGATATAATTAAGATACAATTAATTAAATATGCGGTGCATCAAATAAAGTCATCTTTCACAGTTGGAAAGACATTCCGATAAAAAGTTAAGGGTTTTCGCAAACTGTTTAAAAAACAAAAACAACTTTAACTGATTAAGTGTAGCATGCGGTCTTAATTATCATTGATTATCACACTTCAAACATCAAATGCAATTATATGAATTGCAAAAATCATGCAAAAATCATGGGTGTTAATATTCCATCATATCAATAACCTTTTATAATGTGAAATGAATACGCAAAGTGAAGTTTTTATGTATTTAATGTGTATACACATATATACTTAAACAAGTTACGAGTTACATTTTTCTTGACAAATACAAGATTTGCAGGAATTAATCCAAGGCATAATGTTGGTTATACTAGGGTACGAAACAACCGAAAATGACAGGGTACGAGACAACCGAAAATGACAGGATACAAAATAACTAGGGTACGAGGTAACTGTATTCCATCTGTAACAGACAGCATTTGTAAACATTGTGGCAAAACGAGAAATTATTCACAACAAGCAATTTCTAAATTTGCCAATATATTTTCAACTTTATTAGCTCACCTAAGCACGAAGTGCAAGGTGAGCTTTTGTGATCACTCAACATCCGATCGTTCATCGTCGTCGTCGTCTGTTAACAATTTCCTACAAATGATTTCTCCTACTAAACCAATGGACAGATTTCCAAATAACTTCCAACCTGCAGACGCATCTGTAACAGACAGCATTTGTAAACATTGTGGCAAAATGAGAAATTGTTCACAACAAGCAATTTCTAAATTTGCCAATATATTTTCAACTTTATTAGCTCACCTAAGCACGAAGTGCAAGGTGAGCTTTTGTGATCACTCACCGTCCGGCGTCCGGCGGCGTCGTCGTAGTCTGTTAACATTTCCTACAAATGATTTCTCCTACTAAACCAATGGACAGATTTTCAAATAACTTCATAGGAATGGTCCTTAGGTGGTCCTCTTTCAAAGTTGTTGAAAGAATTTAATTCCAAGTAGAACTTTGGTTGCTGCGGCATCAGAAAAGGGGAAAATTGCCAAATCTTAAAAAATCTTCTTGTCCAAAAGTACTGGCCCGATTTGAAAATTATTTTGCACAAATTCTCCTTGGGGCGCCCTTTACCAAGATTGTTCAAATATTTCTGATTTGTTGAAAAACATGGCTGCTATTATGGCTGCTACATGATCTATTATCTAGTAAAACGATACTGGCAACCAGAATCTAGTTTCATTTATCACAAATGATACTGGCAACCAGTGTCGTTTAAAGAACTAAATATCCAACTTTTACTTTCTTTAACATAGTTTCTAGAATCAATTTTCAGACTCCAGTGTCGTTTAACACTAAATGACAATATCAATCAGACACTAGTACCATTTAAGGAACTGGATATATAATTAATAAACTTTCAGACTCCAGTGTCGTTTAACACTAAACGACACTGGCAACCAGACACTAGTATCGTTTAAGGAACTGAATATATAATTAATCAACTTTCAGACTCCAGTGTCGTTTAACACTAAACGACCCTGGCAACCAGACACTAGTGTCGTTTAAGGAACTAGATATATAATTAATCAACTTTCAGACTCCAGTGTCGTTTAACACTAAACGACACTGGCAACCAGACACTAGTATCGTTTAAGAACTGGATATATAATTTTTAATTTCTTTAACTAGTATGGACACAGACCTCTTGGTATAAGTTAGCTCAACATACGACATTTGACATTAAAAAAATGTGAATGTCGTGCCAGCACGACATTAGACATTGGACATTCAAAAACAAATGTTGTACTGGCACAACAGTGGACATTGGTCATTCAAAATATAAATTTCATTTGACATTGGACATTCAAAAGATGAATGTCGTGACATTGGACCCTAAGAATTGACCGAGCTATTCCACTCGCAGTCAATGCGGGTAGACTGCGGGGGACCTGCCTTATAGAATATGAGGCCACGGCTCACATTTCCCCTACTAGCAGCGGAATGCTAGCATTAAACGAGGCTCAGCAATTCGCCGTGAGCACGGGTAGACTGCGGGACCTACCGTATAGTGTATGCGGCCCCAGCTCCCATTACCCGTACTAGCTACGGAGTGCACGCCTGAAGGAAGGCCAGCAGTTCGCAGTCCACGGGAAGTCTGCAGGACCTGCCGTTTAGCATATGCGGACACGGCTCACATTTCCCTTACTAGCAGCGGAGTGCTAGCATAAAAACAAGACTCAGCACTTCGCCGTAAGCGAGGGTAGACTGCTGGACCTGCCGTATAGCATATGCGGCCATGGCTCACATATCACCTACCAGCAATAGGGTGCTAGCGTTAAACAAGGCTCATCACTTCGCCGCATGTGGGGTAGACTGCGGGACCTGCCGTATAGCGTATGCGGCCCCGGCTCACATTTCCCTTACTAGCAGCCGAGTGCTCGCCTAAACGGGGCTTAATAATTCGCCGTAAGCGAAGAAGA
The DNA here is from genome assembly GCA_031761405.1 of Serripes groenlandicus. NCBI lineage: Eukaryota > Metazoa > Mollusca > Bivalvia > Cardiida > Cardiidae > Serripes > Serripes groenlandicus. Next base: position 307,400 of record JASEVX010000212.1, read on the forward strand.
CTGCGGGACATGCCTTATAGTGTATGCGGCCCTGTCTCAGATTTCCCTGACTAGCAGTGGAGTTCTTGCCGTAAAACACGCAACAGACTCGGGTAGAAATCAGTCGAAATGCTGTTGTTTCACTCCCGTGAGAAAAAAAAGTGTTCCACACAATCGTAAATATTGTTTTGTACCACTCCCGTGACAAGGGCCTGTAGGCCCGAGTGCTGCCCGTAATACACGCGGAAGACTCTGGTAGAAATCCGCCTTAAAGCAGTTGTTCCACTACTGTGAGAAAAAACAAGGTTCCACTCCATTGTGAATTTATTTTTTGTTCCACTCCTGTTGCAAGGTTCCTGTAGGCCCGAGTGCTCCCCATAATACACACAGCTGAATCGGGTAGAAATACTGCTTACTATTGTAAGCACGACATTCAGTTTTGAATGTCCAATGTCGCGCGGGTAGACTGCGGGACCTGCCGTAAAGCATATGCGACTTCGGCGCACATATTCCCTACTAGCAGTGGAGTGCTAGCGTAAAAGAAGGCTCAGCACTTCGCCGTAAGCGCAAGTAGACTGCGGGTCCTACCGTATAGCTTATGCTGCACAGGCCCACATTTCCCCCCGACTAGCAGCGGAGTCTAGATATCTAGTGTCTTTAAGTGTTAAACAAAACTGGAGTCTGAACATTTATTAATTATATATCCAGTTCCTTAAAAGATACTAATGTCTGATTGCCGGTGTCGATTAGTGTTAAACGACACTCGAGTCTGAAAATTGAAAATTATATATCTAGTTCCTTAAACGACACTAGTGTCTGGTTGCCAGTGTCGTTTAGTGTTAAACAACACTGGAGTCTGAACATTGAAAATAACATATCTAGTTCCTTAAACGACACTAGTGTCTGGTTGCCAGTGTCGTTTAGTGTTAGACAACACTGGAGTCTGAAAATTGAAAATTATATATCTAGTTACTTAAACGACACTAGTGTCTGGTTGCCAGTGTCGTTTAGTGTTAAACGACACTGGAATCTGAAAATTGAAAATGATATATCTAGTTCCTTAAACGATACTAGTGTCTGGTTGCCAGTGTCATTTAGTGTTAAAAGACACTGGAGTCTGAAAATTGAAAATTATATATCTAGTTCCTTAAATGACACTAGTGTCTGGTTGCCAGTGTCGTTTAGTGTTAAACGACACTTGAGTCTGAAAATTGAAAATTATATATCTACTTCCTTAAACGATACTAGTGTCTGGTTGCCAGTGTCGTTTAGTGTTAAACGACACTGGAGTCTATAAAATTGATTCTGAAAACTATGTTGAAGAAAGTAAAAGTTAGATATCTAGTTCCTTAAACGACACTAATGTCTGGTTACCAGCGTCGTTTATGATAAACGAAACTAGATTCTTGTTGCCAGTATCATTTATGATAAATGATACTAGACACTAAACACCAACTTCACCTTACCAAGTAATTGCCCGATTTGAAAATTATTTTGCACAAATGTTCCTTGGGGCACCCTTTACCAAGATTGTTAAAATATTTACGATCCGTTGAAAAACATGGCCGCCAGGGGGCGGAGCTTGTTTTCCTTATATGTGCATTGTTAAAACTTTAAAAATCTTATTGTCCAAAAGTTTTGGCCGATTTGAAAATGATTTTGCACAAATGTTCCTTGAAGCACCCTTTACCAAGATTGTTCAAATATTTTTGATCCGTTGAAAAACATGGCCTCCAGGGGGCAGAGCTTGTTTTCCTTATATGTGCATTGTTAAAACTTTAAAAATCTTCTTGTCCAAAAGTTTTAGCCCGATTTGAAAATTATTTTGCACAAATGTTCCTGGGGTCACCCTTTACCAAGATTGTTAAAATATTTCCGATCCGTTGAAAAACATGGCCGCCAGGGGGCGGAGCTTGTCCTTATAGACAAAATAGACATATAGACATTGTAAAATTTAAAAAAAAAATCTTGTCCAAAAGATTTAAATATAATTTGGCACAAATGTTCCTTCGGGGACCTCCTACCAAGATTTTTCAAATTAATCCGATCCATTGAAAAACTTGAGACAAGCATTTGATAGAGTTTGGCATAACGGGCTCTTCTTTAAGATGCAACAGTTTGGCATCGATGATGGAGTCTTAAATACTTTTATAAGCATGTACAGTTCTATGTCAAGTTGTGTCCGTAATGACACACATATGTCTGATTTCGTCTATTTGAAGCAGGGCACTAGGCAAGGCAGGAAAAGTTACCCCCTGCTGTATTTACTGTTTATCGATGGGCTTATTAAGGAGATCGAGTTATCTCAGCATGGAATGTGTATATATGGGATGAATGCGGCATGTCCAACCGTTGCTGATGATATGGTACTAATCAGTTTCTCGAAAAAGGGCCTTCAACATTTAATGGATATGTGTTACCGATACTCGTTGAGGTGGCGGTTTGAATATAATCCCAGTAAATGTTCCGTAATCGTTTTCAATGAGAGTCGAGTAGCATTCGAGAGGAGTGATAGAAGCTGGTGTTTAGGAAAATATGTAATTCCAGAATCGACTAAGTATACGCATCTAGGTTGTGTTATTGACAAATTTGGCGCTATTAAGGATTCCATTCGTAATTCATGCGCAAAAATCAAGACGGACTATGCTTAGCATAATGAATTCGGGTGACTTTAATCCTACATCATTAATAAAAATGTACAAAGCTATAGTTTTGCTGGGGGCCCTGTATGGTTGTGAACTATGGTGTCAGATGTCCCCATGAAATATTTCAGAACTTGAGAGAGCTCACTCATTCTGTTACAAAGTAGTTCAAAGTGCCTTTAAATTCAAACAATTATGGTATCCAGAGCAGCGATTGGTATCAAACCTATCCTTTTAGAAATTGAGTATAAGAAGTTGGTCTTTATTGGTCAATCATGTAGACTACCTTGTCACTATTTCTCAAAAAAACTTTTTGTTAATCTATTGATTAGGTTCGGCAATAATCCGGTAACCACCTCGGGCATTATCCCTGATTTATAGGGCAATTTAATTAAATACCATCTTACTGGATACATCAACAAATATCAAGAGTCAAGTGTATTTCCATCAAAACTGGCATGGAAAAATATTATCCGCATCCGGATAAATAACTTTGATGATTCTGTACTCAAAAGTAAAAATACGAAGTTATCCCATCGTCAGTGGGATGCGTTATTTAAGAGTCACAGACCGTGTTATATTTGGACACTGCGATCTAAATACCCCTGGTTAAAAAGGTATTTACAGAAGCTAGTTTATATACTATGCAAACTGTTCTCATTTAAAAAACCTCGTATCTGTTCTAAATGCACGCTATTGACGGAACGCCCAGTTGCGCATCTTATACTTCACTGCATTTGCATCAACAGTATTAGGTATCATTTGTGGAAGTCAATCATTGGTGTTACAGGTATTGCAGTATTCAATGAACTAAAATCTCAATCGCCTGTGTCACAGGTCATAGATCTGTCCCATTATGGCATAGACTCTCAAAACTCCGAAAAACCTTTGCTGGTAGTTGCTAGAGATATGTATGAGATGGTATATGGACATGTAACAACTATGTGATATGCTTTCCTTAATAGTTATGTTGTCTGTTATTGTGGCTGTGGCCTTTAAAAAGCATAGACACAAGGTGTCTTTATCGAGACTATACACATTTCTAGTGTAGTTATATTAACATTTATGTTAGACATAATACTCATTAATTTATTCATTCACTCACACAAAGCTACTTCATTCATTCGCGTATACCATGTGAGTCACTCACTCATCCACCCACGATCCAACCAATCAATGTATATCGATCCATCAACTTATCCATCCAGGCACCTATCTACCTAATTTATCCAGCCGTCCATCTACAAATCCATCCATGTATCCATCCATTCACTTATCATCCATCCATTTATCCATGAATTCACTTATCCATCCATTCACCCATCCCCATATATCCATCCCTTCATATGCAGTGTGAATTCTCTACAATTCGTTTCGGACGAGAATTCCAATCCTGCATTACCTGTTCATATTATTTCTGGAAAGCAGACTATATCATATATCTAGTCGTGCAATCAAAAATACTTATCTTATAGTCGAAAAGTTCTCTTTGAATTTGTGTGTGTGTCTTACTTAACTATGTGTAATATGTTATTAAGTATGATTATCCATACTCATTGTTATGTGCATGTTCTTTTGTGTTTGATATGTGATGTATGTATATAGTTAATTTCTGATGTTGTTTTGACCTTTTCACTCATCTATGCGACTTTTGACCCAACAGCAATAGTAGGCATTTTAAAGCATTGTGACAAAAGGTGAAATTGCTCGTAGTGAACAATTTCGCCCTTAATCACAATGTTTTCAACGCTGTCTTAAGATATAGCCGGTAGTTTTCGTAAATGATGTATTATTATCTATACGTCCCTAAAGCATCCATCAATCTGCAAAGTAATTTCTCGTCATCTTGTCTCGGAGGGAGCTCAAATTCAGCATTACTTCATCATTTTACTTCTGGAATGCGGGTTATATTATACTTAGGCCTGCAATCAGAAACATTCTCTTTTTTCATTAGAAAAATGATTACTGTTGTTGTGTTTCTCCTTTAAACAAAAGTGCTTTCATCTATATTCAATAAGTATACTTTCATTTAGTAGGTAACTTAGTTAGTGTTTGAAATATAAAAATATAAAAATATGAAGCAGTACAATAAGTTGAGAGAAAGAAATCGTCTCAATGTACTTTTTTATATGTTCGAACTTTTTTTTATTTTTTTGTCGTGATGTGTACATTAATTTTGTTCTCTTGTATAATACTATGTGTTAGGCATTCTGTTTGTATTCTATGTATTGTAATGCTCTTCGTTATTGGAGGAATAAAGAATATATATATGTTGTGGGTACTCAGTAGAATCTTCTCACTGAGGCAATTCTTTTAAGTACCCACAACAATGGGTTTGAATGTCAAATAAGGATTTTAGAATTTGAAAAATGCCCTTTTCTAGATCTGCTGTGGATTTATTGTATATGGGAAAGGGTTAAACTAGGCCCTGATAGCAGGTTCTCAAATTGTTGCCACCTAACCCTTTCCAACCTGCAGACGCATCTGTAACGGGAGACAGTTACTTCGTACCCTAGTTATTTTGTACCCTGTCATTTTCGGTTGTCTCGGACCCTAGTTATTTTATACCCTGTCATTTTCGGTTGTTTCGTACCCTAGTGTCATTTATAACAGATAACCTAAATCTAATCATATTATATATGTTTACAAAATGTATTTGAAATTATTTGGTGGTATTGTACGTGTTAAAAAAAATTAGTTTAATGTTTTTTATGTCATTTCATCACAGCTTTTGTTATAATAACAATGTGTTATGTTTGACAATGGTGTTAACAGATTGGCTTTTAATTGTTTCTCAACGTGCCTTTTTAACCCTTTCTCTCATATAGACGCTTTTTGACGCCTCTGGAGCAGACGGATTTTTGAAAACATAGTGACTAAAGAAGAAATTGCACAAAACGTGCAATTTCTCCTTTTGCCACAATGTTTTCCACTTTTTGTCATAGGTTATCCATTATGGAGATTTTCTATGTTTTGACAGAATGAGTTCAAAGTCGTCTGCTGTAGAATTGTCGTATATGGGAAAGGGTTAATTAAATCATGTCTTTATGAATACGCTTGTTTTTAGATCACCTGAGCCAAAGGCTCAAGGTGAGCTATTCTGATCACTTTTTGTCCGTCATCCGTCGTCCGTTGTCCGTCGTCCGTCCGTCGTTAACTTTTAGCTTTAAACATCATCTCCTACCAAACTCCAAGGACAATTTCCGTGAAACATCCCAGGACTGTTCCTCTGATTAGCCTCTTTCAAAGTTGTTCAAAGATTTAAATTCCATTGAGAACTTTGGTTGCTGCGGCATCAGAAAGGGGGCAAAAGGTCCAACCTTTAAAAATCTTCTCCGAATCTGCCTGTCAGATTCAAATATAATTTGGTAGAAATGTTCATTGGGTGACCCTCTATAAAAATTGTTCAAGCCATACTGATCAAGTTAGATAACTCTATCCTGTATTTTATGCAAGTTATGGCATTTTTTTTACTTAGAAATTCTGGTTAAAGTTTTGCATGCAACTAAATTAAGAGTCCATATCTCAGTATTTACTTGATGCATTGCATTGAAACTTTCTACAACCCTACCCAACTATTACACCTGTGTAGATTATCAAGTATAATAACTCTATTCTGCATTTTATGCAAGTTATTGACCTTTTTTTACTTAGAAATACTGGTTAAAGTTTTGCGTGCAACTAAATTAAGAGTCCATGTCTCAGTATATACTCGATGCATTGCATTGAACCTTTATACAACCCTACCCAACTATCACACCTATGTAGATTATCAAGTTAGATAACTCTATCCTGCATTTTATGCAAGTTATGGCATTTTTTTTACTTAGAAATTCTGGTTAAAGTTTTGCGTGCAACTAAATAAAGAGTCCATATCTCAGTATTTACTTGATGCTTTGCATTGAAACTTTCTACAACCCTACCCAACTATCACACCTGTGTAGATTATCAAGTATGATAACTCTATCCTGCATTTTATGCAAGTTATGGCCTTTTTGGACTTATACATTCTGGTTAAAGTTTTGCATGCAACTACATAAAGAGACCATCTCTTAGTAACTACTTGATGCATTGCATTGAAACTTTATACAGCCCTTACCAACCATCACATCTATGTAAACAATCAAGTATGATTACTCTATCCAGCATTTTATGCAAGTTATGGACCTTTTTGGACTTAGAAATTCTGGTTAAAGTTTTGCAACTACATTTAGAGTGTAATCTCAGTAACAACTTGAAAAATTGTGTTGAAACTTCATACAACCTTTCCCAAGTGCACAACTATAAACACAACCAATTAAGATAACTCTATCCTGTATATGGTGCAAATTGTTGCCCTTGTTTTACTTAGAAATTATGGTTAAAGGTTTGCGTGCAACTACATTAAGAGTCCATATCTTAGTAACTACTTGATGCATTCCATTGAAAGGTTATACAACCCTATCTCACCATCACACCTATGAAAATAATCATGTTAAATAACACTATCCTGCATATAATGCAAATTATCACCCACTAAGAAATTGTGGTTAATGTTTTGCATGCAACTACATTAGAGTCCATTATCTCAGTAACTTAAATAAGCGGTGGAATAGTCGAGCGCGCTGTCCTCCGACAGCTCTTGTTATGCAAATGCTTGTCTGATTTTAAGAAAATATAATACGAATCTTACTGTAATGATCCTCTATTTAATTTGTTTAAGCCGTTTTGATTGGTTACACAATTATAGCAACCAGGCGTCATCACAAAAGGGGTAAATTGAACTTTTAGCTACAAATGACAACCATGTCCTACCATTCCAATAGACCAATTACCACAAAACATCACAGGAATGTTCCTTTGGTGGTCCTCTTTCAAAATTGTTCAAAGATTAAAATTCCAATGAGAACTTTGGTTGCTGCGGCATCAGAAAGGGGACAAAATGTCCAAACTTTAAAAATCTTCTCCTCCGAATCTGCCTGTCAGATTCAAATATAATTTGGTAGAAATGTTCCTTGGGTGACCCTTTATAAAAATTGTTCAAGCCATACTGATTGGTCGAAAAACATGGCAGTCAGGCGGCATCAGAAAAGGGGCAAAATGACAAAATTTGAAAATTCCATTTTTATGAAAGTGTTTGTCTGATTTTAAGAAAATATAATACGAATCTTACTGTAATGATCCTCTATTTAATTTGTTTAAACCGTTTTGATTGGTTTCCAGATATTTGCAGTTAAATATTTGCTACTAATTTACGATCCATTGAAAAACTTGGCCGCCAGGGATGGGGCTTGTTTTCCTAATATGTGTAATTGTAATATCTTCAAAAATCTTCTTGTCCAAAAGCACCTGCCTGATATAAAAAATATTTGGCACAAATGTTCCTTGGGTGACCTTCTACCAAGGTTGTTCAAATAAATCTGATCCATTTAAAAACATGGCCACCAGGGAGGGTTGCTTGTTTTCCTTATATGTATAGAGTATAAAACTTTGAAAACTATTAAAGAACTATTAAATCAGGTGAGCAATATAGGGTCATCATGGCCCTCTTGTTCAATAAATACACTTTCATTTATAGAAATTTTCCATATTTTGACTTCATGTATCCTTAGTCAACTGCTGCCAATTCTGTTGGAAGTGAGAAGGAGTTAAATGTGTATTAAAATGCTTGCTGAATTTGATGTCAGAGTATGTGTATATAGTGAAAAATAAATGAATCTAAAAAGATAAATGATACAGATTCTTTCACCCAATTGTAAAATATGGTTCAAATTCTTTCCCACATACATGTACATCAAATCTGCAGCAGATGACTGTGAAATCATGTAGGTAAAAATATGACAGTTTCCCAAATACAACAAATCTAAAGCAGACGTCTTTGGAAGCATCCGGATAAAAGTATGGGAAATCTCTATAAATGAATTTATAACTATTGAATAGAGTTGAAAACATAGTGACAAACTGAGAAATTGCTTATAGAAATTGCAAAAGTTGTCTGCTGCAGAGGCGTCAGAAAGCATATGTATGTGGGAAAGGGTTAAAAACAAAAGACACTGATACATCTTAGTATTGCATTTTATCAAACATAATAATATGCTTTAACCCACAGTCAACAAATCTGCAGCAGACGATTTTGAAAACGAATTATAAAAGATATTCAAAATCTCTACACATTAAATGAAAGAATAATTTTTAAATAGAGTCAAAAAGCATTTTTGCCAAATGTGAAATTGAGTAATTTCACATTTGGCCACTATGTTTTCAGAAGTTATCTGTTGCTATTGCGTTAAAATGCATCTGCAGGTGGGAAAGGGTTGTATGACCTGATATGTTGACATTATTGTGGCTCACCATGAGCAATTTCTCCTTAAGAGTGTTTTGTTAGCTCGCCTATTCGAAGAAATAGGGGAGCTTATGTTATCACCCCGGCGTCCGCGTTGGCGTTGGTGTTGGCGTTGGCGTCCGCGTTGCCAGCTTGGTCAAACCTTTGCGTGCAAGGCCTTTTCTCAGACACTGTGTATGCTGTTGCTTTGAAACTTCACACACTTATTCAGGATCATTAGGGGACCTTGTATGGCGTTGGTATCAGCGTTGCCAGGTTAAGATTTGCATGCATAACCTGTACTGTTTCCCCCGTTTTTTGCCTAATTTTCCTCATTTATTTAAAT